>JAUESI010000018.1:9712938-9807323 GCA_032275145.1 Synergus laeviventris | reverse complement strand
CCAAGCTTGGTGCCAAGCTTGGGAAACTTGGAGCCAAGCTTTCTCCAAGCTTGGCTCAAGTTTGTGTGCTGTTAGGGCTGGGTGCAATGCAATCAATTTGTAAATATGTAATTCCAATATCACGAGATGCAATTTTGACAAATAATAAAGAATATGTATTAATTGGGATACGTTCATGACGATAATTATAATTACTCTAGAAATAATAATCCCGAGAAATATAATTAGCTAAAATTAAAGAATAAATTAATGTCTGTTTAGGTGGGATTAGATTGTGTCAGATTCGGTGCCAAGGGTGTCGCTATCGTTAAGCCCGAGGACGGCGGTGGCTTAGGCCAGGTTGAATTTCTACCTGGTAATGTTTCTGGAGAAGATGACAATGACGACTATAGTGAAAATGATTATGACGACGACGATGAAGATGATGCTGATGAAGATGATGACCTATTTGATTATTGAATATTATAAAATTATTACTGCCCAGCCCGCCCGAGTACAAAAAAAAGGCTCAATGAATTGCCAAAATAAGGGTGTTAGATGCAATAGTTTCCAGTTATTAATTTTCAAACCAGCATATGAAATTCGTTCGTGAAAATGTTTAGCGTTTTGTTATACATATATTAATTATTATTTATTGACTAATTTTTTAAATATAATTCATTCAAAAATATATCCCAGATCAAGATCGAATTAGAGATAGAATATAGTCATGGGAAAATTAGAAAATTTATTTTAATTTTATACCTCTGCTGTCATAGACGAAGCATATCCTATCCTTACAATTAGTCTTGTCCAGTTATCTATATTAATCCAGTAATTCGTGTACGATTAGGATAAGTAAATTTGAATTAATATTTCCCGCAAATTTTGGGCAGTAATCACGTGGAATTCACTAGGAAATTGCGTAGTGATTATTTAACATAATATTGTTTAAGAACTTTGTAGTGTCAGCAAACCATCCAAGAAAGTTTAAGTAGACTGGAAACAACTGGAAAAGGCTACGTCCGAATTAAAGATTAATAATCACAGTAAACAACTTTGACTAATCTGTAAATCGGGTAAATCGTAACCAGTCGTATCGTACCGTAGAGGGAAGATATCCCTCTACGATCGTACCAACATACAAAGTTGATCATACCTAAAGGGTCTTTCACATTTCTCAAAGGAAGCACGCTTGCTACTTGCTTGCGCATAGCTAGGCGGGAAAATTTGAATTACAATTTTTTTATTTACATATCAATAGAAAAATATTTAGCAGAATGATGGTTTCTTTATTGCAATTGTAATTATCATAACTACAATAAAGAAAACACTGTTTTACTAAATAATATTCTATTGATACGTACATAAAGAAATTGTAATTCAAATTTCGCCGCCTAAAAATACGTACGTGTATATTACATCGTATAAATGTTCTTACCGTACCGTTCTTACGTGTAAATTTAATTGCGTTTAATCGTTTAATCGCGTTTCATTGTGTTTGACCGTGTTGTCAGTTGTGTAATTGTGTTGTGCCCGAGGCCCGAGGCCCCGAGCCCGAGCCAGCCTGCCCGAGCCGCATACAGCCGCATAACTCACGCATGAAAAACTTAGATCCTTGCAAGCCAATCGCTTGTAAACTACAGAAATGTTTAAAAGGTGAGCTAGTTTGAATTTATAAGTTAATAATATGTGTCCAAGTTTTAACTATTTCATTAACACTAGACTAAAAAAAATTTTAAAAGTTCTAACCTTAAAATGAAATCTCACCACCTTTACTGATCTTATTCAATAATAGCAGACATTGTTTCATTTGACGCAAAAAGTATTTAAATTAGACTTTTTTCGATTTCTTAATTACCTCTATATATAAATAATTTTGTCTAATTTTTGTCAAAGAAAATGAAGAGATCGAATTTTCAGGTTAGAACTTGACTCTGCCGATATATATACATAATATTATTAATTAAAAATATTATTTCGGATTTTAGACAACGTTTATCAGCCATCTCGATGTGAAATCGTTCTTGAAGAACTAAGGCAGTGTTGTATCAAGCATTCGTCGGTCAATTCTGTTGTTTGTGAAGGAATAGATACATCGAAACCATATGAACATAACACCGTTGATTACGTAAGATAATTCATTCAAAGATAACATGAAGTTTAACCACGAGAAATTCTGTGAAAATCCTTAAACTATTTTTCTTGAAGGGCACTGGATCCAAGTTTTAACCTCAAACTTTATTTCCCCTTATTTCACATAATTAATATTATATATTTTTTTGTTCTGTAGCAATTCTAATTTTAAAAAAAATGTGTGTATGTAAAATTCTATTTGAAAAATCAGTACCACTACAGAGCGAGGAAAATATGTTGCATAATGTACTATTAAATCCCTTGGAATCTAAAACTCAAATTACTAAAAAATCTCCAGAAATCCTTTGAAGTCTTTAAAATCGTGTAAAATTTGTTGAAATCTTTTCAAACGTAGTATGAACTGTATAGTATTTTAATTCTGCTTCAGAGGAAGGCAACAAAATAATCCGGCACCAAAATGAAACGAAAACCAGTGTGGAAGGATACTCCCATTTATAGGCGTTATCCGAGGCTTTTTGTTGTACCATCAGTTTTTTTCTTCGTATCAGTATTTTATAGTAAACAGATTTACGACGTTTGGACTCATCGTAAGGCTAACTATGAAGACTTTGAGAATGAGTAATTCAACGAATTAACAATGACCAGCAGAGTGGACGTTTTCAAAAATACAAAAGAACATTTGAGTAGATATCCAGTTTTGTTAACAAGCTGTCATGAATCAGCTTCAATCTACGCTTCTTGCGTGTTAAAAAAGGTTAACTTGGAAAAAAATAGCTGTGAGTTAGAATTTAACAATTTTAAAAAATGTTTAATGAAAAATGCCATCGCGCGCAAAGGGAAGCCATAGTGAATTTGCATTTGGTGTAATCGAATAAATTGTTGAATTTGTAAAAATATAGGTAATTTTTGTTTGTTAATCTTAAATATCCTTAAAGATGGAGAAGTTAACATTGAAATCCCATATTATGCTAGCATTTAGTTTACGGGTATTCTTAGTCATTTACTCTAATTTCCATGATAAAAACTTTAAAGTACCATTCACTGATGTGGACTATAAAGTATTCACAGATGCTGCTCGTTATATGCTTGATGGCCTCTCTCCATTTAACCGACACACTTATAGATATAGTCCGTTATTAGCTTTAATTCTCACTCCGAACATTTTCCTTTATTTAAATTTTGGAAAGCTCTTATTTTCTTTCGTTGACGTGTTAGTTGCAATCTTAATAAGAAAAATATTGGCGATGAATAAGAATCTTGATTCAAAAATTGTAAATTATTGTGCATTCTTGTGGCTTTACAATCCTTTGATCATTATTATATCAACAAGAGGCAACGCCGATTGTTTAGCTGCATTTTTAGTCATCTTGTCATTGTACCTTTTAGAACGCGGATTTTTTCCAGCCGCCGGTCTAATACATGGAATTTCTATTCATTTTAGACTCTACCCTTTAATTTTTAGTTTAGCAATGTATTTATCACTTCACAGTGCTAATCGTATTTTTATAAATATGAATCAAATTAAATTTACTTTCGCATGTTTGATTTCTTTAACGACCGCAACTGCTTTAAGTTACTATTTCTATAGTTATCAGTTTATCTATGAAAGTTTGATATACCACTTGATTAGAAAAGACACACGGCACAATTTTTCTGTATTTTTTTATACTCTCTATTTGTCTGCTGATAGCGCTCCTTCCAAGTTTCTTCGAATTTTTAATATTTTACCTCAACTCGTGTTGTTAATAACCATATCTGGATTTTACTCTTCGAAAAAAAATCTGCCATTTGCACTAATGATGCAGGCATTCGTTTTCGTAATTTATAACACAGTCATGACATCACAATATTTTTTCTGGTTTTTATCTTTGTTGCCATTGTGCTTTCCAAAATTAGTGAATAATGGGAAGCGAGTGAAGAAATTATTGGTGTTTTGGATAATTAGTCAAGGAATTTGGCTCGCCTCAGCCTATGCATTAGAATTTAAAGCCTTTAATTCCTTTAATTATATATGGCTTTCAAGTATATTTTTTTTCGTTGTTAACATTAAGGTATTTTGCGATTTTATTCAAATTTATAAAAAGTAACCTAAGGTAATTAGTAACAAAGAAACTATACTTAGGAATATTCTAGTTTAGAATTTAGTTCCAAATTTTATAAATCAGATATTGTAAAAAAGGACGCATATTTAGAGAGTTTCTTTTCATGTCACATGAAATGTAATTAAGAATAGTGTATAGTGATATTGGTTGTAGAATTTTGTATATTAAATATGCGAAATTAAATTTCTTGTTATAATTGAAAGTATATCTCTTTATAATATATAAAGATTTCATCGATTTTTTTTTTAAATCCAGATTTTTGTTGACAGTGCTTTTTTTTTGTTTGCGCTATCTAGCCTTGTTAAGGTATGTACTATGTACCTCTTTACTATGACTTTTTTGCCTTGACTGTACCAATTGACAACTAATAAACTAACAAAAATTGACAACGACAACCAATTGACAAGTGCAGGAAGTCTATAAGAGACGTAGTAAATATAAACTGAAAAGTAAATAAATAAAATTGTCATAGTATCGTTGTATGAATTTTATTACAAATTATTATAATATTAAAAAGTATCAGGCGTTTAGATTCTTAAAATTGGTCTTATTTGATTGAATAAAATATTTTGCTCCTAAATTACATTTATACCAGCAGTTTGAAGATACTTTTTAAGATGACTTGTGTTTGGTTCTGCAATTTGACTTAATACTTGAGATAACTGATCCAGAGGTAGTTTTCCCAGACCTTGTGCCAAGAATAAACGAATGTCTCCCACAGCTATAAAATAAATAAATAATGATTATTGCAAAATATAACAATGCTAAATATGAAAATGTGATTGGAAGAATTATAATAGTGACAAAAATTCTCCACTTACCCTTCAAAGGGTCCTTTTTTGCATTCTTTGCAAAAACAAGCTGACTATACGCCGCTTGATAGCTAGAATTATTTTCGGCTTCCGGAAACATTGGTTCTTCATTCAGTGTCTGGTCTTCTTGAGGTAATTCCAGTAATTCCACTAAAGAAGTCAAAAGCTTAGGATAATAAGAGTTGTAAGGCGACTCCAGCATGGCCGGACAATTGACCAGCAAATTTGAATATCCAAAGACAGTTACTTTTCGTTCAATTTCACCGGACACTTTTTGTAAATCGGTGATAATAATTTTTTCCAAGACCATACCAAACATTCTGAAAATTAAAAATAACACTTTATATTCAAGTAGATCCACTTGTTTCCTCAACATATGCCCTTAACATGGGGACTAGTTTCATCTTATATTTATGGTAATTTAAATGGGTGTGCCCAGTGAGCATCTGTATCATTATTCTGCACGTAGTGCCCAACATGGCCTTGGCCTGCCGGCATCCCTATATTTGTTCCTAGTATTTGCTGCATTTATGCACGACAGAGTTTCTTATCGCTAGCTTAGTGCAGCAGGATGCCAAGCCTACAACTGGTTCTGGGTTTATAGGTCTTCCCGCCGTGCCTTTTTTGGCTTTCTGCTTTCTCATTGCTCTTGATTCCTGTGTGACCAGAGACCCACAATAGGGCAAATGGATAGAGGAATCAAAAATACTTACTGGTTTTGAATTTGATCGATGATGGAAACCAAATTAGAGGCACCATACTTCAGGATGTAGAAGGCAAAAAATACTATAAGACCTTTCACAAATTTCACTGTCTTGGTTGAAGAAAGTCGTTGAAACAGTAGCATGAAGATTTGCTTCATGTATGGTTGCAGTGCTTCTCTAAAAATTACAAGAAAATTTTACGCTTTAATTAATTAATGTAATTACTTTCAATTTACGATTTAAAACACGTAAAACTGCATCTGATTATTCGATGAATGGTATTTCTACAATTGTAAATTTTACAGTTAATTAAATTCGCTTGATTGTACTTACGATGGAAAATGATCGATTATATTCTGAATTAGCAAAAATCCTTCGTGATCATGTGTTTTCGACGCTACTAATTTTTGAAACACACCCAAGAGAGCACTGATCTTATCTTGAGCTACAATCTGATGTGGGCCTTTCGAGATAAATGCTTGCAATAATCTGTTCAATGGATGTATATTCCCTTGTCGTTCAAATAATAACGGTGAGAGCAGACAAGGAAATAAGGCCATGTATGGCTCAGGAATATTAGGCTCAGTACGCAGTTCAAGAAGTAGCGCAAGAATTTGAAAAACATATGGTATGAATTCTGAAACATAATATACACTACAGATATCTATAGATCTACATATATTAGGGCGAGTAAAAAAAGAGTGAGTTTTTGAATTCTATATCATACTAATCTGAAGGAGTGTCCAGTAAATCTGGCTAAATTTATAATTAAAAATGTTTTTTTTTATTTTACGTATATTTAAAAATTTTTCAAAGTCAAAAGTTTTATCATATGGCCATTGCTATAAAATTTGAAAACTCACTTTTTTGGCATACACAAATATTTATGTAATTAGTGGTCGAATTAATCATATTTTCTATTGACAAACCTTGAACATCCTGTTGTAAAATTCCTTGAAAAGTAGGAAAAAGTGTTTGTTCGAAAGACATAACAGCTTCTGCACTTCTTCGGCAAACAATTCTGTAAAAAATATGCATATGTAAAATAGTATAAATACACAACACAATTAAATCTTCCAGAGTTATTTTATGTCAATATTTTTGTTAATAGCAATTCATTTGACTTACTTGATAGATAAGCTGAGAGTTTCAAATAAGTAATGATTGAAATTCGGTCTGCTGGGATTTTTAGCTACATTAACAAGTTTCTCAGTCAACTTCGGCAGCAAGTTTGCCAGGTGTGACATTACATTATCTTGTAAAATGGCAAAACTTCGCATTATCGCTTTCATGATATATTCATTGTCTTCTGATCCCGGAATTTCCAACGCAGAAAAAAGACCGTTTAGCAAATTAGTTGCCAGAGGGACAATATCTTTCTCCTGCACTCTGTTAAAATTTGAAGATAAAAAATTGAGTGCAATCACGTATATAAAAATAATGATAAGTAGTTACTAGTTTAAATATTAATTCAAATAATATATTGTGGTTAATATCTTACTGAGGATTATTTTCATGATCTTTCAATGCGAGAATCTTCTCAATGGTAAAGGCAGCATAACTATGAACTACAGTACTGGAAGCTGCTAAATGTGGAATAATCAGTGGCAAAACTCCTATAACATGTTCTCTTGGCAGTACAGATCTGAATGTCATTATGAACTTTATAGCATCAGCTTTCAAAACCGGAAACTCATTCACTGAAATCAATTAATAACATTTTAAGGATGATATAATTAAAACTATTTCAACATATCGGTGTAATGTAATTAAAACCGAAAAAACTTACCATTTGGCCTTAAAAGTTCAGGAATTATATGTTCAGTCGTAAATTGAGGCAATGAAACCAATTCGCTACTTTGCGTTACTCCGTGTTTTTGTGTTTGTCCTTTACTGACACAACTTATTACTAAATATACTGCAGCATCCTTGCTACGCCAATTTTCTTGAGGTTTGTCAGTATAATTTTGTAACATTATCTAAAAGCATTACAATTACAACATACACAAATAAATATTAAACTAAATCAGAACAACTAGCAAATTTTTATAAAATGAAGTAATAATCGTGCATATTTAAAAATGTGAACTTTTTCTGAAATGTGCACTCACTTGAATGTAAGCACCAAAAATTTCCATGATTTTATCTTCAAAATACTTTGAGAATACTTTAACGAGATCACATGCAGCTCTTCTCCTAGTGTCGACATCGCTGCCTTCAATATCTCGCCTAATATATTCCTCAGGATTATTTTCGAATAGTTCATGGTCAGATGCTGAAAAGATAAATTTTCTTAAATAAAATCTAAGAATCTCCAGGGATTTTATAGGTAATAAATTTACTGACAATTTACGGTAATTTGAAGAGTTTAGATCTGTCGTAATAATCCCAAAAAACATAATTGAGTTCAATACCTTTGAATTCCATGTTAGGAATAATAACTTTCTCGCAAATGCTTCCAAGTGTTGTCGGATCTTCAAAAAGATCTCTGTATTGAGCTCGATCTGCTACAGTGGCGAGGAATTGCAATGCGTTCGAGACTAACTGAAATAGAAAATTTATATTTTTATTTACTATGTCGACTACATATTTACTCAGCACTTCAAATCAATATTATGCTTAAATACCGTATCAAATTTTGGTGCTTGAACATTTGACGTTAACAAATTCCAAATTGCTGTGACAAACTGAGGTAAGTACTGCCGAAATTCTTCATCATATTTTTGAGCGTATAAACATACATTATCACAAACTTGTGATTTCAATTGTTCAAGTACGCCGGGTTCCTCTTCATCCTTTAATCAAAAAATAAATACTTGTTAACATAAAATATGTAATATTAATATATTTTTAAAACATTTTTTTAAATTAACTGAAAGATTTAACAGGTATAATATATGACAAATAACTACAAAGAAGATTACATTACCTTAGTTGCCAATAATGGGACATCGACGGTAAGTAGGGTGTGAAAGTTTACCATCCATGCTTCCATATTGTCTTCAAAGAATGCTGGCAAGTCCTATACACATTTAAACGTGATTTTTTTATTAATGAATGACCTCAAATGCCAAAAATGATGCAAACTATATAGTGTGATTAATTACTTACTTGAAAATTAAGAGAATAAAACACTTTACACAAGACGACCAGGGAGTTGTATATTATTCTCAATGCTTCTGTGTTATTAGAGTGCACTTGAGTTAGATTCATTGTTGTCTAAGAAAAAAATTTCATTATATAGCAAAATGTTCAATGCAAACAACCTATTTTAGAAGTAAGAATAAGTATGTAAATATCTTACCAAAAACAGATCTGTCAGTGGTTTAGCAAAGTTGTCTAATACAAACTTAATTTCTGTCCACAAAGCTTGACTCTTGAACTCATAACGATATTTCTTAAATAGTGAATGGGCTGTATGCAGCACACCATTGATAATGTGAAAATCTCCAGTATTGAACTTTTCCACCATCTGATGAATTAAATCTGGCCACTTGTCTGGAAAATCATGTTTGCCAATGATCGATATTGCATCAGAAAGTTGCTTCTGAATTGCATCCGGGGAGTGCAACATAAGATTTATGATTAGATTCTTAATAGATTCTCGATCTTGTGGATAAATACGATCGGAAAAATCTTCTTCCTAAAAAGTATTACAGAATATAATTTATGTTATTCTTCTTGTAACTAGTTTACAATACATAAAATTTCTTATCAATCTCTTGCAAACTTTTTAAGCTCATATAAGAAAGTTCAATGAAATTTTATTTATAAATTTATCAGTACTTACTACTTTCCAATTGCGTTTTATGTAATTTTTAAAAGCAACTGATCCAGCAATTCTTATCGTCATGTCAGCATCAGATTTATCGATTAAATGAAGTAAAAGTATTGGATAATTCTGATTTACTTCAACGGACTCCAAAAACTTTTCAGCTGAAATAAACAATTATTTGTAATGTGAAAATGAATATAAGATAGAAAACTCAAAAAACACTTTAATTCTATTTTTGTGTGCAATTTGGTAAAATCTCATTAAACCTTTTGGAATCCCTGGAAATACGATGTGAAATTTTGAAATACTTTAAGGGCATGTTGTAATTACCATAAGAGCAAATTTTGTAACGCCAGTAATAAATATTTGTTACTCAAACTAGTTTTAGCCATAAATACTTATTATTACAAGTTTCAAGTTGGTGAAACTAAGTTTGCTCCGTTTGCTCTCATAGTAAATATACCACATGTGCTTAAAGATTTTGATAAAGAAATTCAAAGCAGTTTAAATTAATTCAAATTTAGTCACACTTCTATTTTTAAAAAAAGTAATGCTATCTCGACAAAAAATATCTAATTTTAGTTTTTGTTAAAGTAAAATCACTGAAATGAAAATCAAATTTCGAGGTTAGAGTTCGAGTCCAACAATTTTAAAAAATCCCACCCCTTTAGTAAACACTTTAAAGTCCTTTAACGCGTTAGACCCATAAAAATATTAATTTTTATAAAATTAGTAAAGGACCGGATATTTGATCAAACAGATAAAAAAATTGTAATCTCCTATTCATTTTGAAAAAAAAGAAAAATAATCGAGATATTCTGAAATCTTTGAAATACATTGATTTAATTTAGTATTACCTGGTCGCCTGATATTCACATCTGGACTAAGCGAATGTTTTAAGTACTCGCTAAGAGTAAGTAAATTTTCATTAGTAATTTCCATTTTCCACGATTAACAATAATGCCTTCTGAAACGAAATTAATATTTTAATTGTTAGGTTATGATTTACCGGCTTTCATAACTTTTACCCCTTTTACCACTTCTCTCTTTTCCTCACCAAACAACTGACAGTCTGATTTTGATACAAGAGTAACACAATTAGTAACGTAACGTAACAAACTTCAAGCTCTGCTTCAAGCCTTCAAGCAAAAATCAAGCGACTAACCACCACCACTAACAAGTAACGCAAGTAACAAGTGAATCTACCATGAACATGGAGTGTGTGACCGCATCCGCTGTTTTGAAAGAAGAGTCCCAGGGCGCTAGAACCCCTTTTTTTTTATAAAGACTCCCTCTAGACTTTTTATTAGTTATAATTCAACGCGGTATATTTGAATTGTACTAAAGGAACATACAAAAATAAAAAGGATCAATAATTAGAACCCTTGCTATAACAAAAGTGACAAACTATAATAGACTTTTCTGTCTGTTATTTAGGTAAAGGTTTTGGATGGACTTAATTTTAGATTATATAATATGGTAACATCTTTACGATAAGTGCATGAATTTCAAGGTAAAATGAATTTCTTTCAACGATTTACCCCCCATGATAGGCTCGAATTCCTGCTGATATGATTTCTATAAAGAAATTTCGCCAGAAATGTATGTTTTAAATTTTTTACAAAGATGGTAATAAGCACAATTTTCTAAAAACAGACTTTTTTCAGAAATTGTTCTACTAGGTATATTAGCTACGACCTACATATTTTTCATGAAGGAATAGTCATCAGTACCTGTCGCAAGGTGGTAGACTGAGAGAAGAAGGAGGGATACAGATGAGAGTGAAAGTGGTGGGAGTAGATGGAAAAGGAAAGATGGGTGGCTGCTAGTGGTACGGCAAGAGAGGAAAGGTGAGTAGGAGGAGTAATAGGGGGTTGAATCAGGTTGAATAGTATAAGGTTTTAGGGGCGTGGAGGTATGAAATTAAGAGAGAAAGAAAGAATCATGGACGAAGCGACTGGAAGCGACGAAGGTATAAAAGAAATAGTACATAGTACCATAAAACAACGAAACCAACTAAACCTACAATACCTATTAGTACGCCTACGAAACTCTTCTTGATTTGCAGCTGGGGCATTTACGCCCCTCCTCACCAACTGATTTTTAAATAATCAAAGTTACGCCAAATAAGAAAAAAAAATTACTATGGTAGAATTCCTGGCTGCTTTACATCACGGAATAATTTTTTTTTATATTAATTTTTTTATTTATTAAAAAAACGATTAGAAATTGAGCGATTTCAATTAAAACTGGACAATTTTTTATACTCAAAGCCTTTATTAAAGTTGAACTATTCTGATCTAAATCGCTTAAAATTAAGGGATGAAATATTTTACCGAAAAAAGAACGAACTTGAAAAATAAACGAAAAAAAAGTGTGAATATCCCAAAATTAAAAATCCCCGAAATATTTATTACCAAACATATAATATTTCCAATGTACAAAATTTCGGTATGAAAATTAAGATATACTGAAACTCGTTATATTAACAAAAACCGATAAAGCAACAAATACAGGAGAACGTCTATTAAAAAATATTAACAAAAAAATTCTCAGAATGTTGATGAATTACAAAATTTTCGAAAATTAATATATAACGACACCAATTTCAACTGCTCAAGTTAAAAATATTCGAAATCACAGTACCGAATTTCAAACTTTCCTATTTTTTTTTTCAAGAATTTTATCAGAATTTTACAGAGTCGAAAATTTTACTTTTTAGTATTTTTCAGTGGACCCAATAATTAGCTAATTCCAGTAATTTTATAATTTTATCAAATATAATTTCGGATTTTGAAATATCCGAAATTATATTTGATAAAATTATAAAATATGAAATTGAAAATTCTAGACACTATTTAGGAATTACCTTCTCTAATTTTGAAATTTGTCAATTTATTACGTTTTTATGTTTTGTTAACCCATTTCTGGCCAAAGGGTTGTAATAATTCCAATATTTGGATATACACGACCCATATTGGTCGAAAATGGGTTAATTGATGTATTTTTATATTTTACTTTCTAGTCCTATAAAATATTAAACTACGGATTCTAGGTCGCCCAGGTGTTACATCTAATTATTTATCAAGTTTTTTTGAGTCAATATTTAGCTTCTATTATACTACAAAGCTAATTAATTAAAATATTCTGAAAATGATGATTGTCGAGAAAAAATAGGTGTGACTGTTTCAAGTTCGTTAGTTAATTCAATGATATGAATGCTATTATTAGTAAAATGAAATAGGTATTTTTTTGATCGAAATTGTGGTGACAGGAAAGTTGTGACCCGGTAGCCGGCGGCAGTCGCGCGTTCGGCTGACGCATTGCAGGTGAGCGACAACCAATCGCAGAACCTTTTGGCTTGGCGGAATCTGTTCTCTAACACGGGACCGCACCCATTATTTGTCAATATCGATTTTAGCAAAAAAAGACTCAATTTCTGGAATATTTCATTTACTACGTAAATGCCTTGAAATAGTACTAAATAGATAATAATTTCTCTAGCCAGAATAAATACTATCTGTGTTTATTTTCTCGAGGCGTAGGAGCACGCGTTGCACCCGCAGAAGTTCGACGGTTCAATCCCCCTCCAGCGCGCCACCCAAGAGTCCAACACACACTTAATTCTGCTTCCTTCACCTTTATCTGCGTGTTTGTACTCGTTCGTGCAGGCTGGAGCTTGTCAGTCAGGTCTGAAATTGCATGTGTGGTTGCGCGTACGCTCGTTGAATCGTACCGCTCGTGTGATGCGTGCGCGCTCGCGCTCTTTTGAGCAAAGAGCGCGCATACGCCAGGCACGGCGGAGGAATACAAGTGGATTCACGAACCAGCAGGGACTCCATTGCTGATCTGAGTGCGTTTCTCGTCGGCCACTGTGCAAATTTCCGCGCTTCAAACTTTCATCCTTGTTAGGTTTTGTGCTCGCGAACTGTGCAGTGTTCGCTCTTCGCTCAGTGGACTTTCCCTGAAAAGTGAAGTGCGTCTTCCACATCTTTGGGAATTTTTAGATCTTTGCAATGGTGAGAAACTTTATCGATTCTTCTTTCTAGTTAAATGATGCGATTTTTACACGTGCGGTTTATACTATACTCATCCGCATTTTTAAAATATTATTTCTTTCCTCGCATGTTTCATTCTTCCTATCCAATTCGGTTTTTCCCATATGTCAAACTATCTAAATAAATTCTCCTTTATCGACTTACAACTTTTCCTCCTTCCTCTTCTTCGTTCCTGGATCAATGTAAAAATTTGTAAAAAATTTCCTCTGAAATTCACATTTTTATATTATTTATGCTTAAGCCACTCCTCTTCCGGATTGAAAAAAAAAGATTATTTTCCTATATACTTAAGGATTAATTACACTGATAAGGATTTTAGTTTGTTTTTCAACCGTTTGACCGAGTTTGCGGGCAGTTTTCAATTTACAGCTCTTCGGATTTCTTAACGATATTTTCAAATAAAATTTCCGTATACAGGGGCGTGCTCATTTTTGGGCACCCATCGCAAGAAATTTCCGCAAGTCAAATTAGACTCAAGCCTCAAAGTGTGGATCGTAACATTTTTATTTAATTGAGTAGTTAGGTGCTGGAATTGAAACAGACTTGCATTTTTAAAGGTCATCTGATTTTCAGTTCAATTGGAGAGAATTGTTTAGTTTTTCCCGATCTAAAAAATTCCTAATTTTAATACTGAACATTTTTTTTTCCCGTTTTTTTTCACATTCCGGATTTCGCAGTTTTTTGCCATTCGTAAAACAAAAATAAGTAACAAAATTACGACAGTTTTTCTAAAATTTTGATAAATTAGTAATTGTTCAAGAAATTTCATAATTTCGAGTTATTCCAATTTTCTTAATAAAAACCATATATTTTTCTTTTCTAATCGTAATTTTTCAACGTAGGAAATATTTTGGTTTATTGTATATAAGTTTGGATGTTTATTTTTCGAGATAATTTCAAAGTTGGTATTAAATTTTTCATTGTGAGTAATACTCATTTTTCTTTATGAAATTACTTTCAAATTTGTTCGAAATGATTAATGAAGATTAATTTTTCATGAATAGCTCTTGAAGATTTCATGGTACATGTACTGACATATATATAATGAAAATAAACATTTTTACGACTCTAATCCCTTTGATGCTTGTGGTCCATATACTGAAATCGATTTCAACAATGAAGCTGATGTTGAATTTTCACGTTTTCATGCATATTTCTCTTTTCCGTAGGCCGATCAACTTACGGAGGAACAAATCGCAGAATTCAAGGAAGCGTTCTCGCTCTTTGATAAAGACGGTGACGGCACTATAACAACGAAGGAGCTGGGTACTGTCATGCGTTCTCTTGGTCAAAATCCTACTGAGGCCGAATTACAAGATATGATAAATGAAGTAGACGCAGATGGTAAGTACTACAGTTCAGGAAATTCTGCGGAGAGTCGGAGAAAAGCTATAAATCGAGTTACGGTGTTTTGTCCACTCCAAAAAAATCTTTGTATAACTTTTTTAAACAGTGTAAAAATAAACTTCATAAAACATAAATGTTGTTAAAAAAATTATTAAGAAGAATTTTTAAAATGACAATTGTAAATATATAATATTTCAATCAAGATTCCATATTAGATCCACTATTTTGAATGTTTGATCTTAGTTATTAATGATATTGAATACCAGTTAAATACCAAATTTCATACAAATACGGCCGAACTTGATGTAATTTTTGTTGCCATCTCTCATCCGCCATCTTGAATTTTTGTGATTAGAAACCGAATTTCATACAAATTCGGTCGACATCTTGAGATTCGCCATTTTTAATTTGATTTTTCAAATATTTTACTTTTTTCGTAATTATAAAAATTTAATTATTTTTTTTACAAAAACAAACCGATCATAATATCAATTTTATATTTCAGGAAACGGAACTATTGATTTCCCAGAGTTTCTTACAATGATGGCACGAAAAATGAAGGATACAGACAGTGAAGAAGAAATCAGAGAAGCTTTTAGAGTTTTTGATAAAGACGGAAATGGTTTTATATCAGCTGCGGAACTGAGACATGTTATGACAAATCTTGGCGAAAAACTTACTGATGAAGAAGTAGATGAGATGATTCGGGAAGCGGATATTGATGGAGATGGACAAGTTAATTATGAAGGTAAATTTATTTTTTACAGTTTGTATAAAATTGCAATCAATTCACTGATTGTACTGGCTGAAATTTTGAAGCTGGTTTGGAAAAGAAAAACACATTTTCAGTTCTGAAGATAAAAAATCAAGTAAACAAATTTCAATTTTGTAATGTTGATTGTTACCTGCTTTAGGTCCTATAATAGTTATTAGACAGAGTTCAGTCCCATATAATTGATCTCATTGTCTCTATATTTGACTTTCTGAAATCATAAGTATAAGAAATGAAAATCAATTAGCAAAGAGGGTGGTAGGTTCTTAATTTAAAAGAACGATTCACAAATATTTCGAATTGATTTTATCAATTAATTGACCTAGAAAAAGGAATCGATTTTCTTTGATAAATCCATGTAACAATTGTTATTTATATTATTAAAACCCTTAATCGGTATGCAAAAAGTCGATTAAAACCCTGGTTAATCAAAACAAAAACCTTTTCCGAATGAATCGAATTCTACTCTCTTTTCTAAAAGACTTAACATTTTTAATTAAAGTTTTTTGATATTGAAAGTATGAATAGTTGAGCAAATTTAAAATAAAAATCTTGTAGAAAGTTAGGTAATTTTAAAAGAGCAGCCACCCTGATTCTGAATTATAAATTTGATGAATTATAAGACTATATTAGATTCTAATCTCAATGTTTTTGTTTTCAGAATTCGTTACGATGATGACATCAAAGTGAATACAACCTACGTGCTGTTTATTCTCGCGTCTTGGAGTGATGTTGATATATTAAGCAACAAAAAAATGACTGTAAGACAAGTGAAAACTCGTATCAGAATGTAAAGAAATGTCGTACGCGAGATATCAGTGCACCGTACGTCTTGTATTAATCAGCGTTAACGATAAGTAACCAGTGCGGTTAATTATTAAAAAGAAAAGATTTGCCATCGACCATTTCTTAATCATGTGTATTTATCTCTGCGTGCGCGTGTACACACAGTCACACACACACACACACACATATTGCGCGCGAAAAAAAAACTCGTTAGGATAAATTGTCTTACTTTCGCAACTAAATATGTGCACGTACGTGATTAGCGCGAGAATAATGAATTTCAGGTTACACTTCTTTTTTTTTAGTGTATATCTGGTTAAAATTCGAGAATGACAGATTCTCTGCGCAGAAAATACTAAGCCTAGCAACGCCTATTATAGCGAATGTTTGTCCACCTTTTTCATGGCAATTCCATGTCAGGAATCGATTAGAGAGTCTAACCAAAGAAAATTAATGCTTCATTCAATCTTGTTCACTACTGTCATTAGTTTCTATATAAAACATAATTTCTTCTTAAGTAACGCTTGTATAATTTCACAATAATTATTCTCTCTTTAAAGTTCCACTTCAATGATGATGCTTTTCATGCGTGGCTTCACAGTTTAGGATTCTTGTCTTATAACTGTAATTTTGTTTGATCAATTACGATGTATCTTACCTCTGAGTATGAATGTTTTGGTACGATTGTCTACTTGATGATTTTTCCTAAACTTATATTAGTGAAATATGTAGTGTTTCTTAATTTAATTTGTATAAGTACTGTGCAACAAAGTGTATAAAAAATCTTTTTCTGGGATATTATAAAACCTTTAAGAGGGTACATATAGAACTTTTTTTTTCATTTTTTGATATTTTTACTTTCCTTTTTTCCTCATTTTCAGTTTTATGGTAAATTCTATTAAAGGTGTACCGTAAAAAGTATTCCAGTCATTTTAATATAACATCAATAATTAGATAATAAATCAAAACACCCTTTTTTTCCTTGACCTCATTTTAAATCTATTTTGAGCTAAAAAATATTTAGTGGGAGCGATACACGTAAATTGTCCTCAAATTGTTTCAAAAGCATGAAGTTTTGTGTGAAGGTTAATTATGTTTAATTATAACCTTTATTTATCATTGATCTTTCTTTCTACAGGTTTAAAAAAGGGACGAGTTCAAGACCAAGAGGTAAAATGAAGACTGCACTTGTATATAGATGATATAGGTGGATTAAAAAAATGAGAATATTAATTTAAAAGAAACAATTTCTAACTCAAAACTTTCAAAATAATATAGTTTTTTTTAGATATAAACATTTTATAGGTAGTTGTTCGAATACGGAACACTTGTCTGAAATCAAATAATTTGTTTTTATTTTGAATTAAAAAATAACAAAGTCCGTCCGTCAACAACTTGTTCATTATTTGCAAAGAATGCACATTCTTCTCAAGAGCATTCATGGATTAATGATATTTTCTACAACTATAGGCTTTATATAGTTATGTAGGAAATTGTCGGCAAATATTAAGAAAAAAAAAATGCTACCCACTTCTCGGCTGCTGTACCAGTTTATCAGTTTATTAGCCACCGGGTTCAGAAAAATATGGAAGTGTACCCATCAACCTTTTTGAGGAACTATATAAAAAATGATTTGTTGGACATTGCGACATTTTCAAATTTTTTAAAAGAATGTAAAATATCAATGATATGTGCAATTCCAGAGATAAATTTTTAAAAGTTGCATAAAAATGGGCTATGTTTCGTAAAAATTGAAAAAAAATTATTTTTGACCATAAAAGCTAGAATTTTTAAGCTATCTTCATAATATCTTTATGTCAAATATACAGAATTTTTACGGAACATATGGTATTTGGTAAAATAGATGTTGAACTAATTTTATAATAAGAAAAACTAGGTTTTCGTATTTAAAAGGTTTCATGTAACAAAGCATAAAGGACTCCTGCTGGTTTAAGTGTATTCTTTCCAGATGAGGGTATTTTTACAGAAGTGAGAGCAGGTAGAGCCCAGACAGTGGGTCACCAGGTAAATTGAGTTATAGAAAAGCTTTCCACAGATAATATAGTTTCACAAAATTGCAGAACTGCTGGACTCCTATTTTTACCAAATTGAAGGCACGCTTCAAAATGAAATATAAATGGTCAATAGGTGTCAAGGCCGCTTGGAATAGAAACCGTTTCTAATTAAATAATTATGACCTAAAGGCCTTCCATATTTCACGACTCTCCTCAGATTCCATGACTTCTTCGGATGTTACAGGAATTTTTCCAAATTCAACGACTTTTCCAGGCTTTCTAAGTTCTTCAGAACCGATGGAAAAGGTAAGGTTTTATATTTGTAAGGATTGTAATTGAAGAATGGAAATAAAAAGACGTAAAATCCACTTTCAGAAGGTGTCATTTATACGTGGAAAATTGTATTTTATCAAAAACAAATATCTATACATTTATATTTTTGTTTTGTTTTATAAAATTAAGCAAATATTATTCACAGAACGGTAAAGAAAGATTATAAAATGGATTTTGTGTCTTTCTAATTCAATTCTTGAATTTTTAGTTGTTTCAATAATGAATGCATGTATTATAGGAAAGATTGATCACTTTGTTTAAATTATATAGAATATATTATACACATGGAAATATTTAAATACATATATACATATAATACAGTAGCCTCCTTTCATTTCTTAGTATTCATATAAAATTATAAAAAATTGCCTATCTAATGACGTGATGCTAAATTTTTCGTATTTATAAAGCAATGAAAATTTAATTGTGTTTAAATCGACGCGATTTATAGTAGACATTGCAATTTAATTCAATGGAGTCGTTGCTCATATTCAATATACATAAAATATAATTAAGAAAAAGCGTTAAGGGTGTTGGAGCCAAATTCTAACGTCAACATCAATTCCCCTACTTTACACACCAATTAATGAAATTTAAAATCTTTTTGTTCTACAATTGAAATGGAAAAGTGTCTAGAGAGCGAAAAAATGTTGTATTATAATACTTTTTGTTCAAAGGAAATTTTTGATTAGAACTTCAATCCATCACCCTTAAACAATATCTTTTTAACCCTTCTTCTTGGTAGAAGTAAATACTTTTAAACGTAATCTAAATGAAAATTTATCCTTCATTTAGAAGATGAATTCTAAAATATCATGATTTCTAATTTTAATCCTAAAACAAACACAGCAGTTTTGCACACAATCGCACCTTTATAATAATCTTTCATAAATTTCTATGCCTACGCTTTTGTCTGCCTAAATTGTATTTCAGAGTGTCTAACGAATCTCTAAAAATTAAAACTATTTACAATTTCCCTCATTAAAAATGAAGACTTAGAATATTTAAAAAAACAGCTTTAAAAAATAAGCAATTTTTTTTAGCCTTCTGAATATTTTTTGAAGAGAATATTCAGGTCTGCTTAATTTTCAAAATTGAACAATTAAAACTCAAAGCTTTCAAAAGTTATAAATATCAAGGGTGTTGAAGCCGAATTCTAACTTCAAAATTCGATTTTCTCATTTCCCATAACAAATATCATACATTATACATAATTAGATTTTTTTTTCTCCGTAGGTAAACTTCTATTTACAAAAAGAGTAGTGCTATTTGAAGCGAAAAAATATCTAATTACAATATTTATTAAGTAAAATGAAGAGATCAAAGGTTGATTTTTTAAAATTATTAATTATATTCCCTCTTGAAAGTTATGAGGTGGGAATGTTTAATCTCCTACAATTTCCAATTTTTAACTGTGCAATTTAGAATCTTTAAAAAAATATGCATTACTAAATGCAAATTTAAACGATGGAGATGAGTCACTTTTTTTTACTTTTAGTAATGTTCAAAGAATTTGCAAGAATTCATAAGAAACTAGTAATGATTGACCCACATAAAAAACCAAGTGTAATATTTACTCCGATTGCAGAGTATATATTAAATGTAAAATAAAAAAATACCCTGAATATAGGGTATAACGGTTAAAATGTCAACTTATTGTATATTTTTTTGTTTCGATGCGAAAAAATTGAACTTTACCCACTTGAAAGTTACTTGTAACAAGTTCTACATTCTGCTCTTTCTCTGAATCCTGAAATTAAGATGAATTTCATGTTTTCAACATTTTTATAACCACTAGATAAGTAAACACCCTGACGGCTGACTATTAGGATAGCCCAAAAAAGTAATTTTTATGGCCTTTAATTTGTGGGGACACCCCCAAAAAAAACTTCTATTTGATAGAAAAATAACTGAATTTTCCTTAAATTTTTGAACAAGGGATTATTGGACCTCATGGCTGTTAAACCACTCACAACCGTAAAAAATTAGTTTTTTCTCACAGGTTTGATAGTATGGCTCCTCATCGAAATTGGTGATCTCCCCGAACAGCTTGCGGAACTTTTCGCTTAGGTTCCTCTGATATTATCTGGTCCTACGTCGTCCCTTGACGGGGAGAGCTTGGGAGTGGCGAATTTTTTCCCCCTTGGCTCTAGAAAAGAGAGATCAAGAGGCCAGTCAGCGTTCGCTCTGGGGAGGAAGGAACTTCCATTTTTGGGCTTCCCATCTTCGTTTTGAGGTGTTGGCACACGAAAACTCAAAGAGCGGTTGACTCCTGAGAAAATACTAATTTTTTAGGATTGTTTTTTCATCCAATGGAAGCTTTTTGGGAGGTATTCACACAAATCAAAGGAACTTCAATTTTTTGGGTCACCCTACTGATTATTCTTCTTGATTCAAAGAAAAAGCCAACATAAAAAAAAAAGCAACGACTCCATACGTTACCTACTCAGTGCTGTACCCGAACCATGATCAAGTTTCAGTTAGCGATTACATTATAAAGCGTAACTAAGAGTCACTTCATTGAAATTAGTCTTCCGTTTGTCGAGGTAAGCCCTCAATAATGTACAAGTGTAACGGCAGAATAAGTATGCGAACTTGCAGTCACCACTTGGTCTTTATTATGTGAGTTCCACACCCTCCATATACCGAAGACGATCATTAAAATGGCGAGTTCCTATCTCGAGCAAATTTTAACGGTAACGGAGAAAGGCATGTAGTAGCGACAACTGTAAAAACAAGCTAGACGAGATAGGCTTGTCCGGATTGCTGCTGCTGCTGAGCGCTATGCTGTCTCCAAGCGTTTTTCTCCAGGGTCGAGTAATCCGAGTCAATAGATGAGTAAATATGTTCAGAGAGAGGTCTCCTGCTTTCGTTGAGACCATTTAATACTGGATCTTGGTATGCGTGGTTCATTGTGAGCCTCGTACTTGGATTAGTGCTTTCTATTGTAGCAGTAGAAACAGCATTATCATGACCGAAAAATGCAGTGCTAGAGTAGGCTGGAGGAGCTCGAAGGAGTTCTGGCGAATTTTGAAATGGATTCCCAGGAACACTTTCGGATTGAAGAGTCGAGCACTCTTTTTCTGATCTACTCTCAAGGGTGTAGTTGTTGACGTTGTGTCTGTACAAGGATGGTTTGTGTCGGTCGTGGGGGAGCATTGAGTACCTCAGCTTCTCCCAGAACCTCTTCTCGCCCCAGTTTATCACCACCGCGGTGCGGAGATAAGGCCTCAATTCGGGGTCTGTTTCCGCTTTTGAGATAATTGCACCAGCTTGGATGACAATCAGTTGAGTGAGGCGTCCTCGCAGAGCCTCGTGGATCGCCTCCCGAAACTCGAAACAGGACCACTCTGTGTGCAGAAAGTTCTTCGTCAAAATGATGACCACCCTTCTTGACGCTTCAGCTGCTTCCAAAATGACAGAAGTTCGGGTTGGGAGGCAGGGGAGATCCCGATGATGGAGGCATAGGCGAAGTCCTCGTACTCCATGTTCTAACTCATCCACTAGTGAGTGGACGACAAAATCTTCGTCTTTCGGACTGTAGCAAAAATATCCATCATAGAGATGGTTTTTGCTTTGGGCAGGAGGATTCTTGGTCCAGAATCGGACTCCGTATTTTGTGTAGGCCCAAGTGCGGACTGGCTCACGAAATATGAATGCGAGAACAGTCAAGACGAGTAGTAAAATAACTGCTGACAGTGTGGCAGCTACCATGGGGAGGTAATCTGAAATCATTATGTTATCAATGACCCCGCCTTGGGTGAAATAATCTGAGCAAACTGTTTCATTAACACTAAGACGTCGCCGGTATGGCGGCTTCGCCTCGTTGTTGTAACACCAGACGTCTTTTGTATCAATGACTTTGTGAGAGTTGTCAGAAACCCAAGAAGTGAGTTCCTGAAGAAACTTGCAACGACAAGACCAAGGATTGTTCCCAAGAGACAGTTGGACCAATCGTGTGTTGAGAGTAGCTTGCCAAACGGAAAAGGTGACCAATCGATTACCTTCTAGATGAAGAATTTCCAAAGAACGTAAGGGTAGAAGAGTCAAGTTTCCAATAGAGGCAATGATGTTGTTCTGTAGATAAAGTTCACGCAAATGTGATAAATGCTCAAACTCAAAGCCCTTGAGTTGATGAATTTTATTGTCCTCAAGGTGAAGAATTTGAAGATTGTTCAAACCATTAAAAGTTCTATTTTGTATTGACTCAATTCCACTTGCATTCACATACAATACCCGCATGTTTTTCCTTCCGATGAAAACGTGATTCTGCAATTCGCGTAAGTCATTACCGTCTAAATAAACTTCTGTTGCGTCCATCGGAATTCGACGCGGTATTTCACGAGTTCCGAGTCCCGAACAATCAACTACGTTCGTATTCCAAGTTTGATCGTGATAGCACTTGCAATTTAACGGACATGTCATTTCGCAATCGCAGGCATCGAAATCACAACAATGGCAGAGAGCGAAACAATGTGTCTCATAACGACACAAAAATTGTTCGGGGCGCGCTAAATATGCCGGAACAACTGCAGATCCTCTTGGTCCAGAAACTCTGCACATCGCGTTGTCGAGGTCCATCACACGTGGATACTGTCGAAGAGCACTCATATTATTTATCACTGGTAGCCAGTCCATGGAACAGTTGCAATTGAAGGGGTTACCACCGATGTAAAATTCTGGCAGTAATTTATCTTCTGGCACGGGAACCAACCGAAGGGCAGTCAACTCCATAGTTTCGATCATGTTTGCGTACATGTCGACACGCGTGAGGTTGACTTTTCCTGTGAATGTGTTGGGCCGCACTACACTAATATAATTGTTATTAATAAACAAAAGTTCCACACTATCAGGCACGGAGAGTGGCGTTAATTCCGTAATACGATTGTGACTAGCGTCAAGAGTTCTTACCCGTAAGTCACGAATTTCGTAATAATTTCCCAGACTCTCGATAAAGTTCCCATGAATGTCTAACCACTTTAGATTGCTGGGGATGAATGCGTAGTCGAACCATTCGATGTGATTTTCCGAGAGATTTAATAACAAGAGACTTGTAATGCTTGTAAAAACACCGTTGATATCCGAAAGAAAATTTCCATCGAGACGAATGGCCTCTAAACGGAGATTGCGCTCAAAAGTTTCTCTTTCTACATGTTGCACTTTGTTTCTCGCCAGATTCAATATCTGAAGATTTGGCAAATCCCAGAGCATTCCGCGAGAGAGATTACCGATTTCGTTCCCGATAAGACGCAGTCCTGTTAACTGATTCAGATTTCTGAAAGAACCATTGTGAAAGTCTGTAATTTTGTTCTCACCAATGTCAAGAGTTTTTAAAAAAGCAAGATCGCGTAGAGCTTCGGGAATCGAAGTGAGCTCATTGCCACTGAGATCCAGTTCTTTCAAATCAGAACAATTCCGAAACGCGAGCGGATCGATGGACACGATGGAATTCGCAGAGAGTGTAAGACGATTTAAAACGAATAAGCCATTGAACAATTGTGGGCCTATGGAACTGATTTTGTTCTCAGAGAGTTCTAAAGTATGTAGATTGTAAAGAGGCAAGAACGCGTTGCTTTCGATGTAACTGATTGAATTATTTCTCAAGTCAAGAATCTGTAAAAAAAAGAGATCTTTGAACATCTTAGCATCGATTCGCGTCAACATGTTGTAGGACAAATCAAGGACGATGAGCCTAATTAAATTTAAGAACGTCGATTCGTCCACTTGATCACTTTCTAAGCGATTACCAGCGAGATTAAGAACAAGAAGTTGCTCTAGCCGGGTAAAACTTCCTCGAGGAAGATTTCGCAACTGATTGTACTGAAGATGTATTTCTCGCAGGTCTCTTGTGCCTGCGAAAATTCCTTCGGGGAGGGAATGCAGATCGTTGAAGCTGACATTGAAAACACGAAGATTTGTGAGTCCCGTAAGAGCATCGCTCGCAATTTCGTTGACTTGGTTGTGCTGTAAGTAAAGTTCTTGCAATTGTCGTAAACCCGAGAGCGGACTTTCTTCTGGTAGAGTTCGTATTTCGTTTCGTGCAAGATCTAGAACACGAATATCCGCACGACAGTCCGCCCTATTTGCCCGAGTTTCTGCGAGCCCGACATCTTCCACTCCGCGAAACTGATTCCCCGTTAGATTAAGAGTCTGCAAATTACCGAGACCACAAAGAACGTTGGGTGGAAGTGCCCGAAGGTTGCTCTCAACTATTTCAAGTATTTGCAATTCGCGTAGACCCACCAAGGCATCGGAAGAGAGTTCAAGGGTGCGACCAATGTTCCATTCTAGGTTTAATGTTCGCACTTTCAATCTTTTCAAGTCAGCCAATGGCTGGAAAGCTGCGTTTGGTATTTGCAGGAGTTTGCAACCGCTTATAACAAGTTCGTCTAAACCACTGAGTCGGTGCCAGCTTTCCCCAGTTATAATGCTTTCAAAGTAATGAGCAGTACTACAGCTGAGTTGCAGTTTAAGTGCACCGTCCAAGGAAGGAAAAAGCGCTGCCACAGTCGAAGGATCAAGAGAACGTAGAGTACAAATTGCAGAATGCGTTTCGTTTCCATCCATCGACCAGTGGCACGAACCCCGCGCACTTCCGCACATTGTTGTTATAGTACAAAACAAACTCAAGATTATCCCGTAACATTTTAATTCAAAGATCCATTTCACAGCCATTATACACCTCCACTACACTCCACTAAACTAGAAACAGTCTCACTGACACTTTATATTACGTATGTGTGCCTGTGATTGTGTGGGCCAATCCATATTTCCTCCCTCTTTTGTGTGAAAAGTGATTGTGAGTCATATGGGGAAGAAGTGGCACTCGCGTAATCCTATTTAGGCCTGTTTTTATTACTGTTTTTTAACACTTTTGTTTATATTCGAAAACAATTAAAAAAGGGTTCGAGACTGTATGTATTAGAATCAGTTGGAACGATTAAATTTTAGACATATAGAGTCCTTTCTTAGTTACTCGTTGGAGTCACACTGAAAGGCCTCAATGCGCAACGGGCCAACGGGAAAACGCTAGAGCGCTACAGTCTACAGTGTCTCGGCAAGGAAAAAAGAGGGGGGAACGTGCTGTGGGGCAACATTCCGCCTCGGCCGTTGGAGACCGCCACCAAGCAGCACAGATCTTGTTCTTCTATCGTCAAACCACTGTTTGACTGGGTAAAGGCTACTCTACAAAGTCTAAGCGATAAGGACTGTTCAGGAATATCCTGAGGATATTTTTATCAACTATCACGTGAACACTGTCGTCCAAAATAAAAAGATACTTAATATACCGTAAATTTTTACATTCTAATCAGAGAAGGAATTAGATTTGTATTCGTGTAAAATTTGATCCCCCCCATTTTTTCAAATTTCCACCTTTTTTTACCCCCTGAATTTTAGTTTTTTTTATTTTCTTAGCACGATAACTTTCGAAAGAATTGGCAAATTGGATTCATGGCCTTTGGTATACTCTTTTAGTATCTTAAAATGAAGGTCAAGTTCATTAACCATATCATAGCCATTTTGGACAAAAATTCAAAAAGTTAGAGCATTTTATTTAAAATAGAAATAGGTACAGATAGGGAATATGTCTAATTGAAATCATTTTTTAATATAAAAACCTCTTAAGTCTAATATTTGATGAGTAAAATGAAAAGATTAAGTTTTGATGTATTTGGGTAATATTAATTTTTGCATATGCCACTTATTAAGGATACCTTTAGGTGGTTTAATCTTATAACGAAAATGTCATTTTTAGATGTAATTCACAAAATACGTGATATTTTTGTTTGCCTCCCTCCCTTTTATGGTAGACTATGATATTTATTAGACCATTTTAAAAAAATACGTGATAAATTTCCGATCCCCCCCCCTCAGTCATCAAAATTATAAAAAATATTAAAAACATCGATTCAAAGTAAAAACTGTGAACAAAAATTAGGTAAACTGAATTTGCTCATTTGATAATTATACCACAAACCCCTAACTTGGCAAGCACTGAGACATGCATGACTTAATCTTTAAGACCAGTATATATAGAACTATACTGGCGCAGGATTAACTAAGGAGCTTCGATATAAGATTATTATCCTCTTATTTCGAAGAGCTCATGGTCTACCGTAAAAACTATATTCTAGAGGTGAGACAACTATTTTATCATATTGTCATTTATTAACGAATATTTTTGTGAAAAAATCAATCTATTTCTTTCGACCCTTTTTTTCAAATTTTGAGCCTCTTTGCGATGCCTGGCGAACGTTCTTTGTATGGACTGTTCCTACATTTACAATTAACTTTAATGTGGAATTGCCTTTAGTGTCCTGAGCGTCGAACTGGTGATCTCAATGTTGGCAGGTTGGGCTACTGCGCTTGCGCTATAGCCACATATGAGAGTAATGAGAGAAACACGAGGCGACATATTGTTGCTATGGTAATGGTTTGGCGCCTTGTGTTCCTCTTTTGGAGAGCAGCGCAAGCGCCTTGAAAAGATCAGAAACTTGCCTGGCTGGCTGCAGGTATACTGCTTTACTTGGTTTAAAATCTGCTCTCTGAAAAGCGGCAAGCTGGGCTGGGACTTGTTTTCGTCCTTCTTCTTGTCCCAAGTGCAGGCTGTGAACCATGCAGGCTGACAAGCTCGGAGGCCGCCCCGCATTGGACATTGGACCACATTTCAAGCCAGAATTCCAAGCCTCCACTCTCGGTCATTCACAAAAGATTATTTCTATAGCGACCGTGTCACGCTCAAGGGCGTGTTAGGGCACTTTCTGAGAACCTAAAGAATATCTTGATCTTGATTTCTATTACTTTAATCTTCGAATGGAGATTTAATGTATACTATGTCAGATGTGGAGGAAGAATACCAACGCAGTAGAAAAAATATGAATCAAAATAAAAAAAATCATCTTTGACAAATTGTAGGCTTTTTAATTTTAAAAACAAATTTTAAAAAATATATTTATTAATTGAGTAACATGATCGATTTCAAAAATTTGTTATTAAGAACTAACTTGTTAAAAGTGAACTTTTATTAAAAAAATTATAATATTAAGTTTTTGTTTTTTAGTAGAATAATATTATTATTAATATTCTAAACTGGTTTTAGAAAAAATGCATAGTCGAGGCGTGTTTGAACAAAGAAATTGGGCTTCTTAAATGGTAGTATTTTTAATTGGCTAGCTCAGCATATTTTCAACACCACACTGACACCGGAAATTATAGACAGGCCTGTTTTTCAGCTGCTGCTAAAGTGCTTTAATTTTTTAGGGTGGCGGCTGGACCGGCAAACCAGGAAATGACTGGAAATTTTTTGGGACCTGGAAAAACAAGAAAATGACAATGAATTATCTCTTGACGGTTTCTAATAATAGATTTTTCTACAGTTTGTAGAGAAATTTCTGTGAAATACTTAAAATTGTGAATTAAAAAAATCAACTTGTGAAAAATATGAGACAGTATTGTTGAATTTATGTACGAGAAAAGAAAGTGAGCAATAGTTTTTTGGAAAACCGAGTATCGAATTTATTTACGCGAAGAGAAATTGAGCAATAGTTTTTTGGAAGACCTAGTGTCGAATTTATATACGAGAAGAGATATTAAGCAATAGTTTTGTAAAACCTAGGGAGTATAAAATTACCAGAGTTGGGAGGAATTTGGCTTTTGAAATTTTTTTGGTCCATTATTTTCCTGATTTATTTCACAACCCTATTTTTCCCAAGTATTAAATAAAATAAATAAATAAATATAATAAATAAAAAATAAATTAAATAAATAAAATAATAATTATGTATGTATTAATTTAAATGGATTATTTGATGTAATTATTTATATTAAAAATCTTTTAGAATTTAGAAACTATGTATTTTATCTCAGATTCAAAACTGTTCAATTTTCCAGATTTGTTTCGAGTTTTGAAAATGCTTTAAGTCTAAGTTCGAAGTTTCGTTGGATTGAAAAATGACTCAAGAATGTTTCAGTCACTATTCAGACATATGCCTATCCTCGTTTCTATTTCCGCAGTTAGTCAGGTAACAGGTTTTATGGACCTGGGAGCTGTTTCTATAATGCCCTATTATGCACCAACCCAGCTCTACATCTAGACATCCAGATAATAGACAGATGTAGGACATAAAAATACAGACAAATGTTTTTTTTCAATTTTTATATTAGTGATTTGTAAATTAAAAATTCAAAATCTCGGGATTTACTCGATTCCAAATATCTAAAAATTTCCACTAATAGTTTTTTTTTTAGAAAAGATTATAACATTAACAAAACTAAAGTTCCAAAAAGTATAAGCATCATTCTTGAGAAAACGAAATGATTGGATTAAAAAATCAGAGGATTAATATTATAATACTTCTTTTTAGGATCTTACTTTTTAAGGCTTATTTCTTATGTTTTGAACTTTACGGGTCTCGCTCTTTTGCGCATTATAGTTTGGAAACTTATGGCTTTAAAATATATATTTTAAAAAGCGTGTGGCCTCTTGGAGTGCTACCCTACAATTTCAAAGTTTGTAGGCCATTGTGTTAATATTTCAAGGCCAAGGCTAAGAATTTTGAGACATTTGGCCTATATTTATTAAGCATGCAAATCAAGACCATAAATGAAATAATGTTAAGCTACCTGTCGAACTTCCGACTGCATTTTCCTCTCGGTTGGATAACAATAAACTGAATGAAGTCATAAATGATTCGAAAGACCCAAATCTTTCAGTAGTACAAGCTCAAGTCTCCCAAGGTTAAATCCACTTTCGTTGACTTCTTTTTTTTGGGTGTTCAACTCGTGCCCCGCAGTGCACAGTGAATAAAAAAAATATCTGTGGACTAATTGGTTTTCTGAAGATTTTTTTTATCCGTTTTAGATTTTTTTTTGGGGAAAGTATATTAAAGTATGTTGAAATTATCCTTGGACAGCGAATTAAAATTGAAATTTAAAAGAATTGAAAGCAATTTCAGGTGAATTAAAATTTTAAGTGAAAATCAAAAGAATGTAAAGTAAATTTACATGGCATTAAAAGAATGCAAACAAGTTCATTAGAATTCAAATTAAGCATTTAACCAGCGTAATTTCTTTTGAAACATTTTTATTAGAACATTTTCATTTCCGCTAAAAGATTTCTCAACTTTACAGAAACAAACAGTCTTATAAAACCTGGGCGTGTCCAGGTTTTGAGAGTAGCAGAAAGAGTTGCACAATTTGCCTTAGGCGAGAGGTGAAAGATTTTTGAAATCTTACATTCGCGTAGAAAGATATCCATACAGTAGTAATTCATAGTTACAAAACTAACTAAACTTACAAGATAAGATGAGCAATAATTTCAGTTATATACATAAATTATTTTACAAGTCTATGATATAAAGATACTTTTCACAAGTAGAAATTGTATGCGTCATACTTTATTCGCATTCTCATTCTCATTCTTATTCTCATCTCATTCTACATTCATTCACTCATTCTCAGATCGCAAAATCCTTACGGAAAACTAATTAATACTCGCGCAAGAAACAATTAATACAGTATTGTTCAATCTTCAGTACTATACATAAGTATCATTTTCAATCGCATATAATATATCATTGTTTCATTACTTTTCAGTGATTTTTTTCCGTAAAGATGTACAAATTGTACATGTAAATTGTAAAACCAGCTGAAAATATTCAGTTGGAAATACACGCGGAGTTCCATATGTTTTTCCACGTGAATGTACTATAAAGTACTTTAATGCTACTATAGTACTATAGAGTACTATAAAGTTCTATAGAGCACTATAATGTACTATAATGCACTATACAGTACTACATACAGTACTGTAGTGTATTATAAGAACTATAAACAGTTTTCCACGCGGATATATTGACATGGGCACTCTTCTCACATGATAAATCATTACTTTTTACGGGAATTAGATTTCTAAAAATTTTTGAAAATTTAAACTTGAATATTACTGAGAATATTGCAGAAGAAAATTCGTTAAAGATACTTATACACACTTGAATTGAACTATATAGCATACGCAGTACGCACATATATATATATATATTTATATATATATTTAATATTTAATATATCGAGATTCATCTACTGTACATTTAAATAAAATATTAATTTCAATACTTTCACGAACTACGATCAGTGTTTATGCAACAAATATATATCAAAAAAATGTAAAGCCCTGTGCCTATTAGCTATACTAATAATAAAATTGAAGATTTCTTAGATTTCGATTATTAAGTATTTAGCGTAAAATACAAAACTTTCATAAACATTATCAAAAAAATTGCTTCTTAATATTCTCCGCAATATTTTGTGAGTCTTTATGTTTTATTATTAATAGTTACAGAAGTAATATTACCCCATTAGAACTCGTTTAAATGATTTACAGTACACTACTTGGGAGCTCGAGAGGCAAAAATTTCGAGCAGCCTTCAAATCGTTTTAATAATTGATATAGGCTACCCTGTTTCGTTTATTAATATCAATTATATTTAAAACTCAATCTTTTAACTGTAGTGTGCAAAAATAATATGCAAATCAATTTTTGGCCTGTTAACACATAATAAAAAAATCAGATATTGAACAAAATAGTTTATTATCTTTTTCAGAATCCCAATATGTACTATAAAGTACTATAAAGTACTATTAATAAAATTAGGATTCGTGAAGATATAATATTTTTTCAAGATCTGTCGACACTTTCATTAAAAACCACCCTTTTCTATACCGCCGAAAAAAGGTTATATAATATTAACAGAAATATCTGTTCCCTTATTTTGTACTTGCCAAAAATAAGTTTTGCACACTATTAAATCAAGTCTTTACGTGTTTCCTATACACGACTTTTTTTATTTCGATTTTGAATTTATTTTTTATTTTTGCCTACTATTTCAAACCAGGGCTGGCGAAATATAATATGTAGTCTAAATCTTTCGTATTATGTATCTTTTTGCTAGTTAATATATGAAAAAACGTTTTAAAATAAAATCTTACAATTTCAGCTTGAAAGCCTGAATATTAGTTGATCAAATGCAAAGCTTCATTTTATATGTCTCTGAAAAATTTTACTCGGCCCTGTTCCGAACTTATAATAATACAAATTTTTTGAAATTGTATAGTAAACAAAGATCACCTACACAGGTAACATGTAAGATGCAATGGGTCACATACTCGACACATACTATTACATGTTACTTCTGTAATCAATTAATCATGCAGTGTTCATACACATTTGAGCGAAAACACTTTCTTATCACCTGTGACAGACTCTTGCAACACATGCATTTAAATAATAAATACTCGTTTCATGATTATTAAATGCACTGTTAAAAATATTTATACGATGGTTTTTATATAAATTAATATATAATATATATAGTACCACAAAGTACTCCAATTAAGTACTACAGAGTTATATAAGCATAACTGCAAAGCACTATACAGACTATTACAAGTACTATATATAGTACTATAACCAAAAGTACTTTAAAAGTACAAACAGTATCTTAAGTACTATAAAGAACTATATTGTACTTTATAGTGCATTACAGCTTTAATTTTCATTTAAGTAGTGGAATGTAAATTTTCATCAATTTCTAACAGTGCGATAATCATGAAATGACGTTATTAGGACAAAGTCTTAAATTCTGCATAATTACATTTAAAAATGTCGTTTCCAAGGTACGTGTAAAAAAGATTATCTATAATCTATAGTATTTTTGCACAGTATTAATGGGACATAATTTATGTCCTTGTCAATTATTACCTAAAGGTAGCGATTATTATTGCCTGAGCTGTGACAAGAGACGAATACTCGATATTTTTTTATTAACGCACGGTAAAAAAAATACATACGATCGTAATTTATTCAACTACACGCTGTTTAAAAATATTTACAGGAAGTAATTCGCATCGAAAAACGAACGCGCTTATTTCGATAAAATTACTGGATTAGTGCCATGAATCTATAGGCTCTAATTTCATATATTGACAAATGATGTATGTCTAATTATTTAACAATCTATTTTACTATTCACACATTGTGATTTTGCTTAAAGAGAATACGTCCGCTTCTCTCACAGTTAGTTCAGGCCAAGTGGAAACATATTTCGATTTTTTCTTTGCAATGGATCACGCCTCACGGTCGTATACACAGGTCCGAGGACTCTCGTGGTGGGGGAAGTACCTTTATTGAAGCCTCTGGTTATTTCACAAAGTTGCCACTTCCCGTAGTGGCGTATCTGTCGAATAGTATAGGATTTGAAAAGGTAAACGTTTTCTAACTTCAAAATTTCAACGAACCGAATCTTCGAAATCACATTTTAAACTCTGATAATATCACTGTCCGAAAAGTGAATTTTGCAAATACGTGCATTTGATCGATAAAAATTCATGCCGTGTACAGACGATTTCGATTTTCCGGACAAGATCACTTGGCACGTTAAAAGTTGATCTCTTGCCTTTATATTTTGAACTATTTGTTTTGCACTTTGGAACGCTACAAACACACGGAATTTTTTCATTTATTTAATTTAAATATAAAAGATATTACATATCAACCACTTGACGATTCGGTTCGTCGAGACTTTCAGGTTATAAAACGTGTTTACCTTTTCCCCTTTTGAAATCCTATACTACTCGACAAGTGGCAACTTTGTGAAACAACCGACTTCAAAAATGGAACTTCCCCCATCACGAGAGTCCCCGGACCTGCGTATACGACCGAGCTATGGATAGAGTATGAACGTACTTGAATACATAATTAGATTATTTTACAAGACATGATTAATAAAAGTAAATTTGTACAATTATCAAATTTTAGGGATGCAGCATAAATAAGTTTTTAATTCCTACAGATTATAATAGTGAATAAGCAGATTAGAATATTCGAGCAGAGAATGCAAATTCACTTTGGCTGAGCTATCATTATTTTCCAAAGTAAAATAAAGTATAGAGGATATTTTAACTAATATCACTTGAAATAGTGAGACCATTTAGAATAAAATCAAGGATATCTAGATATTGACTTAGTTAGAGCACATTCGTTGTGAAATTACTACGTTTCGTCAAGTTCTTTTTTATTCATTAAGCCTCTGCTGCATTTTTTTAAATATTCTGGCAATTTAAAATATTTCGATTTTCTGTACTATAAAGTACTAAAAAGTGCTATAAAATACTATAAAGTACTAAAAAGCACTATGTGTAATACTAATATAGTACTGTAAATACTATACTGTATTATAGTGTACTGTACGATACTATAAGAACGCTGTACAGTATTGGTTATTACAAATTTTCCGAAACGTTGAAAAATTCTAAAATCATAAAAAAGCATATTTTAAGTACGTTTGATTTCACCTGCAGAGGATTAATGTTTTTATTTATTTATGTCTAAATAATTTATTTATGAAATAAATTCATACTTTTAAGCTTTTAACTCTTTGTTATTGTAACATGTCTCACTTCTCGAAAACAACAGAAAATATCGAACTACTATTTTTGCTACAATGTTCTGAAGGAAATTCTTCTGAAATATGCTCTAATCTGCCTTCTAATAAAGACAATATTAATAATATTTATTAAAACTTCTCTGAAACTACTCGAGTACTCATACGTCGATCACACCGAAACAGGGAAGTAGTTCCTTTTTTCGTTGAATTTTTAATATGTATCTGAGGATGACATGATTTTAAATAAAAAAATACGAATGTGAAAAAATACCGAAGAAATCATTTCTAAAATTTCAAATTAAAATTTGACGAAAGTTTCGGAAATTTATATTCAGTGGAAATATTATTTTCTAGAATTATTTTTTCGGTATTGTTTAACATTTTTGGTATTTTTTCGTCCAAAATGTTACTATCCTAATTTATACACTTATTGAATCATTTATTGACTAAAAATTTTGCTATTATGCCGTTTATGTAAATTTAAATTTTGGATCTTTTGAATAGCATGGATGTCATTTATCACTCTGATCATCCCCTTGCATGGGACAAATTGGCCCAATTGAAAAAATCTCGCAGGTCAGCATTCCTGATTTGAATTGTGAAATTACTTATTGACTCGCAAATCGAATCCTATATAATATTATTTATTTCATAAGATTTATAATTATTTCAGCAGAAGATTGTCAATACTGAGTAATATCCTCAAAGGGAAGAACTAAACATTAATCACGTGGATTTAATACCTTTCAAAAAGATTGTTTTTATATAAAATTGCACTTCTAAATATTTTTTTTTTATAAAATGTAGTGGTTGAGCACAAAGAATCAAGGGAACATGTTTAGGATTAATTTTCAATATAAAATTGAGCAAACTTTAGTCTTCGGTATGACAAATTTGCCAAAACAAATTCCGTAAAAATAAAAAAAATTTATTTATAACAAAAAACATATATTTTTAAAAACTTCAATATTCTTAATAGAAAGAATTTGAATAGATTTCATTAAATTAATTTTTTCGATCTGCCGTAGTTCCCAAATTAATTTAAAAAACAGTAAACAACAAATATTAAACAATAAAACAAATTAATAACTTTGTATTTGGGCACCTAAAATTTGGGTCCTAAAATTGTAGGAAAACTGGCATATTTTTTAGATTAAAATCTCTTCTTTTTTTCCTGTAATAGCCGAAGCATTTAAGTAATGACATTTTTTTATCCATTCTTAAGCTATTTCAGATAATACTATTTGTAATGTTCAAGACTTAAATTAAATTTGATTATACTATAGTAAAAATACATTCATACATTTTAGCGTATCTTTGAAATCTTTAAAAAAATTCTATATTAACCATGAAGAAGATTCTAGAATTATTTTCACACTTCTGCCCAGCAGTAATCTGCTAAAATATCTTGAAAATTTAAATATTTATTGTTGTTCTGAACCAATGAAAGATTGTCAATATCGTTACAGTGGATAACAGGAATCTTTCTACATTTAAGAAGATTTTTGCCGTTTACATACGTACATAATATAATTATCAATGCCACTAATTAACCACTTTTAAACCAAGCCCACTTTCTTTGGGCACAACACTCTTATTAGGCCATATCGTGGCCATATCTTTTCGAATCTCATTTTTTAGGTTCTAGATTTAGGTCATATAGTTTTGGATCATAAATTTTTACTGAAAATAGGTGTGGTCAAATAAGATGGGCGTGTTCTAGATATGCAGTTTATGGGTGCGGTCTAAGAGTGGGCGTATTCATATCATCGGGATAAAGAGCGCGGCCAAAGAAACGGGAAGTGATTTAGGGCGTGGCAAATGGTAGATGAGAGTGGAGGGGGGGAGAGTTGAAACAGTAGCGGCGAGATCTTTTTAAATATAGAGATAATTATATTTATCCCACTGTGGAAACAAATATATTGATATTTTATCATTTTTCTGCTCTTTGGGGTAGAAACGTAATATTTGAATGGTATGATATCTTTGTGCTCAAATATATATTTCTTTGAATAATTACTTGCATTTAATTAAAAACTTCCAAACCTTATTGCAAAGAAATGATAATTGTGACGAAGTATAGTAACTGAAAACAATACTCTGGGCAGCAAGAACTGTAATCGTTCTTTTCATAGGCGGCGGAATATGAAGTGTTGTAACAAAATTACTTTAAAAATTTGTTTTCAGCCAGAGAAATCCTGGTCATAATTTCTATGCATTTCATCTAACCGCCGCCAATGATTGGCTTTCAAAATTATCGGTAATCCCGGTAAATTTGATAAAATTTCGAAAAGTCACGAAAAATGGATATGTATTTTTTCCGTTTATTCGGCGTTTCGGAAAAAAACTAATTTTTTTTCTGCGAAAGACTAGATTCTTAATATTTTTACAAGTAAAGACATTCTCGAACCTCAAGATCATCTAAAAAAATATGTGAAGTGAGGTGAATGATCAAAATTCTGTATGTTATCGAGATGTGCATTGCACGATGCACAATGTAGATTGTGCTTTACACTTGTCATGCAGTACAAGTGATTTCTAAAGTTATCTTTCAAATTTAAAAATTAGCGAATTAGTTAATATGACGTAGAACGGAATTGTTTGGCTTTTGATTCTAAGTGGAATCAATTCCCCTGTCTCATACGTGAGTCGCAAGTGTGCTTACTGCTGAAGAACGCTTTACAGTTGTGATACCACCATTCGATCCTCCAGTGATGTAATGTGCACCGAGAGGAGCCTAAAGATAAACAAATGCTCTTATTAAAAGTTCAAATTAATCATTGTGTAAAATATTATTTTATGCGCGAAGGGTGCTATACTAACCTGTGGTCCAGCACCGTTTAAAGTATTCAAACTATTCATTCTCATTGCTGATGTATATGGAGGTGGTGCTGGCGTAACTCCCGGTATAGCAGTGTGTGGAGCATGCCTGAATTGTTCTGCTACTGGCGTCCTATTAATGAGATAAAATAACTTTTAGAAATTAAAAGATAAAAGAATGTTCAAACTGAATCCCTTGAAATCTTAAAACAACGCACAATTTTTTATGTCTTTCAAAAATATTTGAAAAATACTACTACTAAAATAAGGTCTACACGCAAATGAAACTTGCCTGAGATAAGGATTGCCGTAGGTTGCAGAATAACGAGGATCGATTATTGTCGTTTGTGGTGGTGTTGATTCAAGATTCGAAGAACTGAATCCTATTTTCTTAGATCCCATAATTCCACTGACAGGAATACGACTAAGAGATTCACGAGAAGACCCTATGCCTGGAGTAGTGGGCGGCAAATAATCCCGCGTATAATCCACGTATGGAACATAACCATTATTATTGCTTCCATCCTGTAAATAAAATTCAACATTTATTCAAAAAAATCTGAATAAAATATTCTGTTCCTATATCGTTTGCTTCTTGTCTCTCAGAAAGACCTTCAGAAACCATACAAAATATAATATATAATAAAGCGCATACTCACATTATTTTTTGGTGGAAATGTTGGTTCAGTATAATCGGCACTGTAACGATAACTTGAAATTGGATTGGCTACTGGGCCGGCAAGAGCAAGAGCGTTTATACCCCTCGTGCTGCCTTCCCCTTCACTATCAAGAGCTATGACACTTTCTGCATTACTGACACTTGATCCTGCACGGATATCCGCCTTGACATCTGACAGGTTACTACTTCGGTCACTCTCGCGATAACGTTCAGCACTTGAGTCAGTCTCTTCTGTTAAGAACAAAAATTTCATAAATCTATCTGTATGTAGCATAGAAAATAAGAGATATTATAATGAGGTATAACACACTTTTTCCAACCCTTCTTTCGAAGCATCTCTTACAAATCTCATAACTTCATTTGAAACGGATCTAGTGAGGAGAAAGTAAAAACAAATACTTACGCATGTCGTTTTCTTGTGATTGTGCTAATCTTGGCCTGGGTTGTTTAATTCGATCCCGACAGCGTAGAATGAGTACAACAATCACGCCAATTAGTATCACACAAATGACAAGCCCCACGACGATCAAAATTAGTTGCCAGTCAACTGGAATCAATGCTAACAATCACAAGTAATTAGTCAATTTGTTCTCAAAAACAAAACCTAATTAGTATTAATCTTGTGACTATAAGTTTATTGTTTTTTAAAATATATTTTTTTTAAATTGTTTAAATTTAAAAAATTTTCAGTTGGTAAATGAGTAATGCTTTTTAGAGAACAAAATAATTCGAAGTTATTGTGTTCATAACATCTAGTTTTTCTCATGAAAGAAGGTAAATTTAAAGTTGTTACAATAACATGATGTGATGAACTTACTGTGTGTCGTAAGCTTGATGAGAGCTGAATCCGCGCCGTAGCTATTGATGACTGTACAATTATAATTTCCGAAGTACGAAGAAGATGGCTCAAGAAGAAGAACGGTGCTAATAACTCTTTCAGAAGTATACTCTTCATGAACAGTGAATGAGGTATTGTTTGGCGAAAAGTTTAGCTCTCGTCCTGCGAATTTCCATACGACTGAATCGGCTTTCGGTACAGATATTGCGACACACTTCACCTATGAATAAGGAAAAAAACGTTACATATACATCTTTGAATTGCTATTTTTTAAGAGGAGTACGTAATTTTATTGAAAAACTAACGCAGAGGAGAGGGAAATTAACTTTGAAGCGAATTTGGTATTACCTTAATAACTCCTTCATCTGGAACGTATTGAGTCCTTTGAGAAATTATTTTTGGTGAAGCACGTATATAGATGCTAGCAAAGCCAGTTAGTTCTGGAAATCCAGGTACATGAGCTTTGCAATAGTATCGCCCAGCTGTTTCTGGACTAACGAGAACACTAATGTTAGAACTTTTAGCAACCACTCTGTCCGATTCTTCATGAATCCATAAGATTTCGGGCGACGGATGGCCATCTACGTCACACTGGAGTACTTCTGTCGATCCGTAGTGCGTTTCAACTGAACTTGGTGGATGGCGAAATTGCGGACCATCTAGAAACACAAATTTTATTTAGTGTACTAATAGAGGGCCGAATTTATTTCAAATTAACATTTTTATTCAATTCTGTAAAGAAGATTTTAATCATTTTTGAATATATAATGTGAACGTTGTAATGCGAATGAACGACATTTTGTATTGATTGCATTTTAAACTAGAACAGTGCTTGCACATTGATTCATTTACACTCAATATAATTATGTATGAAAAAAACTTGTAATGCCTCTTTTCATTTTTAGTTGCAACAATTATGAAAATTATATATTTATATATATTATATATATTATATACACAACAATTAAAACTTACAGGTCACATCCAGCGTTTCAGTTTCTTCACTTTTTCCGACATCATTGTGAACTTCACATTTTACAATGGCATCATGAAGTTCGCGTGTCACATTGTGAATTATCATTTCTGTTGTGTAATCTCCGATAACTTTCTTATCGTTGATGTACCATCTGTAAAAAGGTAATCAAATTTAGATGATTATGTGAAAGTTTCTTGAAAGTTTCCTGAATTATGGTTACAAAGTCGTGACTTAATGCACAGCTTTAAGGATTTCAAAGAATTTATCAAAATTTCGAAGGATTTGAAGACTAAAAAAGTAATTAAAAAGTGTGAAGTGATTTTCACATATAGGTTCAAGTAATTTTTAAGTATTTACTTTAAAAAAAAATAGAACTAGCGAAATTATATATTTTACTGACCTGTATTCCATGTTTGGAGGATTTGCTTGGGCACGGCATTTAAATCGAAGTTCTGATCCTTCAATAATTCTGCCATTTTTCGACAGACCCGAAAGAATCGTCAACGAAACTTTTGGGGCATAACGTACCTAAAAAAAAAAGAGAAAAATATGATTTCGCAAACGGTAATTTTAAAGTCAAAAGTCATCAACTATGATCCATAATCTAGATTTTAGATGTAACAATCAACGTAGATTAAGAGATTTCACGTAGAATTACGCGTGGTTTTCCACGTGAAATTCGAGTGGAAATTTGGAACGCATAACATTCATGAAACCTAGAATTCCTGGTGGAACTGGATGTCAAAAATGTCATTCATTTTTCCATACCATTTACGGTTTATGAGATATTTGCAATTCAAAGTTATGTTTATCATGTTCTATTAGAACTGCATTTAGCACTCCACGTTAAATGTTCCAAATGTTCATAATGGAAGAAGCAGTTAACTAACCTCTACTCTAAGTTTAGCATTTTGTGGAGTGCGATCCGCTGCATTTTGACTTTGACAAGTGAACATTGTGTTGTCATGCTCCTTTCGTGGCATCACTGTTAAAACAGACCTTACAGTGGACAGTGGACCACCTTGGTAATCTTCGTGTTTTGTTTCAATGCCACTGTGCAGTACATTTCCGAGTCCATCAATCCATGTAATCTAAAAACAGAATATTTTATGATAAAATTTTTTAAATCAAACAAACCAGGTAGGATTTATTTTGCATTTTTAAAACCTTTTACTATAAAACCATATAAATCTCTATAATCTATAACTATATTTAAACCCATTTTCCAAAAACCTTATACATATTTGATTCCGCTGATCTATTTATAAGCTGAAAAATACTTTTTAAAATTACCTCTGCAGGTGGCTTTCCACCAACACTAATGCACTCCATGACCAGTTTTCTATCTTCAGTGGTCACAAGAAAAGCACCTTGCAGTATTTGCGGTTTCTGAGGAGGTACTAAAACACTGAGACGGGCGAACCTCGATCGCAATCCTGGTTGACCATCATTAGTTGGCGACGCTTGGCACTGATATACTCCATCATCTTCTAATTCGACTGGATATATGTGTAAAGAAAAATCACCTGTAAGAGATAAAACAGTGTTAAAATATTAATAGTAGAGAGAAATATAGTTAAGAATAAATCAGCACAATTTTTCCTCAGTTAATTTCACATACTCGCACCCCTCCTCCCTGTATTCACCCCTCTCTCCACTCCACTCCTATTAGACTTCTTAATGCCCCCTCTTTAAACCTCCCCTTTCCTTTCATCTCTTATCCTCCACCTCTTATCTCTCCTTATACCTTTCTAAACTCCTATTCATCTACTCTCCTCTCTGCACGTCACTCTTATTAGCTATACCACCTTAATAATTTCTCTTCTTTATTCTCAGCCTCTCCACTGTCTAAACTGCTTTATCCGCCTCACTCCTATATTAGCCTCCTTCTAAATTATACCTCCTCCTTAATTTTTCTTCTTTACTTCTCCCCACTCTCCTTTTTTCACCCCCCCTCCTTATTTATCCAAAGGAGGCGTGTTTTAAGACATAACCAAACCGTATAATGAACGAAAAATTACGCGGGAAAGCTAAGCATAGGGGGTGTCACCAAAGAAAATACAAGTGCACCAGGGAAGTAGGCGTAGTCTTAATAAGTAGGTATGGTCAATGGGCGGAATCAAGATTCTTGGGAATGACCGTCCAATTTAAAAGTTTGGCCGTCAAAAATTAAAATGGCTTGATTATTATTTAGATTTCCATAATAATTGTGTTGTAAAATTAAGAACAATGGAAATACTTTACTCACCTTCTTCATCACTGCCTACCATAGCATAACGCTCGTATCCTGTAAGATTTCTTACAGCGCCTAAGCCAAAATCATCTTTCGTCCACTGAATGGGCCCTTTCTGATCAAGAACCCGACAGGGAAGAGTCACTCGACTACCAATGACGGCTGTTTGATCCATGGGTTCAATGGCAAAACGTTGATAAATGACTTCAGTTGTTGTTGAGTATAATATTGAATCATTAGGTGTTGATGTTACTGTTGCTTTTACTTCTGTTGTATGTAAAGACAGCCAACACCAAATTAAAATTAATTTTGTACCTAGATTTCCATCTAATTTCAACCTGAAAAAAAAATTTTTTTTATTAGATAAAGAACGCTGAAAAAATAAAAGATGATATTATAGTATCAGATAGGAACAAAATTAACACGTATTTCCAAATGATATTTTTCCATTCTCACCAATGAGAAAATGGCAGCAGCTTAAAGAAAGGGGGCGTTACTAACTATGAAAAGGGAGTGGTTTATTAAAATGGGCGTAGTCAGAGCGCAAATAGGAAAAGTGTAACGAAAGGGGGCGTTAAGAGAATCGGCTTAACCAGAAGGTGTATTGTAAACGAGGGGTTGGGAGTAGCTTAAGTAGAAGGGGCGTGTTTAGCGAGGGAGTGGAGAATGATGGAATGGGAGTGGCTTAAAGAAAAGGGGTGTAGTTGATCAGGGAATGGGAGTGGTGCAATTAAAAGGGTCATAGACAACGAGGAAAGGAGCGTGTTCACGGATGTAGAAACGTACAGATCTGCAGGATTTAACTACATTTTCCTATCTTTAACTTTTGTTTGTCATATTTTTTTCTAAATCTATTGGCCCTGCAATGAAAAGGTACTAAACCTAAAATGTGTATTTTTATCAGATCTGCAACAAATAGAAAAAACCCTGCTCATCTTTAAAACCTCAAGTTTTTTTCTATTTCCTTGCACTGAAAATGAAATTTTGGGCGAACAATTTTTCTTATTCTGCCGTCTACTTTATCAATAGATTGTGTTATATTTTGAGTCGTTGTATTTATACTTATGTTGATAGTTACAATTGAAACGCACATTTATATAGTATATAATGTATATATAATATAGTATATATATATATATATTATATATATATAGAATGTTGCTGAGCAATGCGCGAGAGCAGGGAGTGTATAGTGTAGCCTGTAGACGAACGACGAACGTCGCCGTCGTGGAGCGCCGATATATAGCTTCAACTTTAGCTGTGCCGCAGTGGTATCGAGCGACCACCCTACCTTTCTCTCCTTCAACCCCCCACACCTCCGCGGTTACCCTTCGGCGACCTGACTCAACCCTTGTTCGCTTCACTGCTTCAATCCGCCTCTCCCTTTTTCTCTATATTAGATGAACATTTACTATCAAAATCATTTATTAGACCTTTTATGCACGCTTCCTACAATGCACCAACAGCAGTTGAATCGAGAATCATTTCTTATCGGTCTTGACAAGAATATTAAAAACGTGGCTGCGTATTAATAAAAAGAGCATTTCGGAAAATATATTGGAATTCGGATTTTGGATGGACACTTGACAAAATATCGAACATGGCTCATATAAATGTTCCTGCAAATGTCACTATCATCGTGATAACCTAAAAAAAGCCGGATTTTTAAAAACATTTTTAGTATTATTTTGAAAACTACTTGTCTGAGTGACAAAAGTTTTGAGTAGAATCTGTAGATCTTAAGAAACTGCATATACAGCATGTGTTTCTTTTTTGTAAAACCATTATTTTTTAACAAAAAAACCAAACATATTATTAACTTTTTTTGAAAGGTTCAGTGGAAAGGGCAAAGGGACCACGGTGTGAGGGATCAAAGGGATGAGTTATGTCACAGCCCGACTCCTTATCGAGGATCCTACACATTAAAAAGTGTTAATTGGGGAGCCATAAAAAAGGGGGTCGGTTCGTGACTAAAAAAAAAGAGGTACATTTGGTTCAACCATTTCCATCTTTTCTAGAATTCTCTTAATTATTATGTTTTCTGGTTGGGGATCCTGGAAAGGGGTCGGGGGTGTGATTTATAAATCATTACCTTGTTTTTTTTAAGCTAATGATTTTAGAGAAAAACAAACGTAAAAAGGTGGTTTTTTTTTGCTTATGTTCACCATCATAGCAACTTTTTTAGGAACTTTCATGGTCATTTTTATAATCAGCACACCAAAATACAACGAATATAATATAATCTTTGAAAATATTTTTAATAATTTCTTGAAATTTTTTTTAATTTCTTTAAATTGCTTAGTTTAATAAGAGTCTTTGAAATCTCTTTAAATTTTTATAATTTCCCTCAAATTGCATAAAATTCGTTTTATAATCCATACAATTTTCAATATTTTTGTAACTGGCTTTAATTTCGATTTTTCAAACAAGTTAAAGAGCAGAAATCTAGGAACATTTACTTTTTTTTTTAAATTCCAAGATGGTGCAACCAAATTAGGGGACATGTATAGCCGAATCAAATCAGCAACGAATCTCACTATTTAATCAGTTAATTTGACTGATTATTCAGTGCTTTTTTTCATTGTTTCAGCAATGAAAACATTTACTGATTTTAATCAGTGAGCCATTCCTCACTGATTAAAATTTGAGCGCATATAACAATCAATCTTAATAACAAGTGGGAGCGGCTTGACGGTACATAATTTGCGTTCGTTCATCTTAATTACAATGTTATCTACTGTACGATGTAATATTTAAATCTGCACATTTGTGCCTATGTATATAGATGTAATCGAAACACTTAATTATCTATCCAGTGGAAATAAACTAATCTTAGAACTTAAATATAAGAAATTTTGGTAGTGCAGGGATCTCCTTAAATTATACTGATTGAATCAAAATTACTTCCAAAGTTTGAATCAGTAAAATTATTTCCACTGCTTTAAACAATTAATTCGTTTCCAAGAAAAAAAAGTTAGTTATTGTTACATCTTAATATTTAAGTCCGTTTATAGCCTTTATGTTATAAGATTTAAGTCCATCTTTATATAGTGAAATCATTACTGCAGTTTGAATCAGCAAAATATGATAATATTTCTATTATCTTTTGGATTAATTTAGCCAGTGGAATTTCATTGATTTACATTAAAAGAGTATTTCAATTTTAACATGTTTAAAAATAATTTCAATGTCTAAAGTTTATATATAATCTGAAAGTTTTACGATTGAAGTTAAATGCAAAAATGTTCACATTTATAATATTTTAGAATGTAAAGACAAGATCGGGCAACTACTTAAGCTGTTCATCCAGATCGACCGGATGGGAAAATAGTACTTTACTCAGCTATTCATCCGGTCGACCGGTCCAATAGCTATACTACTCCTAGAACTAGATAGTCGTCCGGTCAGCTGGACGAACAACCACTTCGTAAATAAGGTTATCGATCTTGAAAATTGTATTGAATCCGATGCAGACAAGCAGAAACTTTGATCAAATTTTAAATTTACTAAATCTATATTTGAAATAATCCTGCAATTTAATTTAATTTATTTATTTTTCATTCGATTGTTCTATATTTCACAATTCTTTGCAATTCGTATAAAGAAATTGAAAAATGTTGAAAATTAATAAAATGGCGACCGTTTTCCTGATTTACCAATTTTTTTTTTGTTAAATAAAAATCAAACTAGCTCTGCAACTTTTTATCATTTTCATATTGACAAGTGTAAACAAGAAACACCTTACATAATTACATTCTCAAAAATGGCAAAAATAGTAAGGATTTTAATAGTGAAATTAGAAAAAAAAAACGTCTATTCTTGAAATTAAAAAATATTTGTGAAAAAAAGTCCCTATGACGATTTAAAAAAGTACGTGAGCCTTTAATTTTCAAGAGCCGAATTAATTGAAACGGATTCGGTCTAAGTGTCCATTTGCATTCCCTTATATTGGATTTTTAAATCATATTTCTTCTAAATCATCTTGTATTGCTTTATTAAATTAATTTTCATTTTTAAAAATAATTTTAAATGAATAATACAATTTTTATAGCAGTCATTTATCGATTTTACTATTTAATTGAATGGCTTATTAAAAGTAGAAACTAATATTGAATCAATTAATAATTCGGTGCCATTGTCTATATATATATAGATGTGAACCAGCGAAAAATCATATCCGGCGCAATATACGTAGTCCAGCAAAACACCAAATTTGCTTGAATTCCTTTAAATAATTAACACTTTTTAAAATTTTGTGAACTCAAATTTAATTCTCATAAATCTAAAGTTGAACTGCTTTGAATTCCCTTGTATTTTTTTCAAATAATTTTAGATTCTTTTGACTTCTTTTTGAAATTGCATTGAACTCTAAATTGACCTCGAGTTAACTCAAAAAAAAAATTCAAAACAATTGTTTTGATTTTTCGAATTAATATATACATCAAAATTGTTAGTGGTTATAACCCGTCGAATATTAATTTATCGTTTATTCTAAGAATATATCTGAGATATATTTGAATAATATCCCTGTTATATAAGGACCAACAATATTGTGGTGGCGCTGCAGTCGATTTACCTGGTTAAACCTACCATTTTGTTTATCCGTTTTTCATTAATGTATACAGTTTTAGAATGTTTGGAAAATAAAATGGTGATGTATATATCCAAGTAAATTGACTACAGCGCCACCAAGATATTCCGAGGACATGGGACATCTTGAGGATATCATAAGAAATATACTCATATATCCGTAGATATTCAGGCGATATCGTAGAACGTCGCGATATCAGAAATATCATTTTGTGTTATCCTAAAACATTCTGTGAATATCCTGGGACATTCTAATCATACCCGGAAATGACCTGAGACATTCTGCGAATATCTATGAGATCTCTTAGGACGTTCTAGGGATGTCATGGGAAGTCCAATGATATTCCCGGATGTCCTAAGACATTCTGATGATATCTTGAGACATTATTAAGATAACATAGGATACCATGATATCTCCGAACGTCTTGATGTCCTATGACATTCTGATGATATTCCGTAATGTCTTGAAACATGTTGAGGATATCGTCAGACATTCTAACTCCTTGGAAAATGCTATAATGATTACCCTGAGATGTCCTGAAACATTCTTGAGATATTAAGACATTCTGATATCCTGAGACGTTTTAATGATATGCCTGGATGTCCCAAGACATTCTTAGAAGATATCGATAAGCGCCCTTACGTCATGGGGGAATCTAATGATACCCCGGGATGTCCAGAAGCATCCTGTAGATATCCCGAGACATCTTGAGACATTCTTGGGATATAATGTATGTCCTAAAGCATTCTGGGAATATCCAGTTATGACCTGATACATTCTGAGGAAATTCCCAGATATCTTGAGACATTGTAACGATTATTAGGACATCGTGATATCCTGGGTCGGCCCAATGATATCATGGGATGTTATGAGAAATCCTGAAAATATCGCCAGCAAACTCAAACATTCTGTATGTATAACATCATGGGGCATCCTTAAATGCTTGATGAGATGAGCCATTCGTGGATATCTTGGGACGATCTGATGTTATCCCGTGATGTCTAGAGGCTTTAATTGGATTTCCTTCGGAAATTATTTGAGACGTTTAGGTATATCCTAGGATGTACTGAGACATTATTAAGATATCAAGGGCATCCGGATATCCTAATAATATCCTAGGACACCTTCGACATTCTGCGAGGACATCATGATATTCTATAGGTTTCGTGAATCATTCTGTGGATATCTTATGAGGATATTCTGAAACGTCTTCGTATCCAGGGATGCTTGCGACATTTATATATCACAGTACATCCTGATATCTAAGATATCCTGAGATATATTGAGGGTATAACTGCTGAAACATTCTGAAGTATTCTGAGACATTCTGTGAGCATATATTAGGGATATCCTGGGTGTCCACTGTCCAGACACATTCTAAAGATGTCATGACTGTGCAGACATTCTGAGGATATCGCGGATTTCGTGGGTCATCCTTATGAATATGATATGAATTGTTATATATATATATATCTTATTTATGAAGTGATATTTGCCTTGATTTTGATAGGTATAGCTTACCTGTTGGGTCCTCGTACCATCGTACTTTCTACGATCACTTCTGTTGAAATAGTAGTTATCCAAAGCAAAACATTGAGTATCATCCTGAACACACTATTGTTTTCTCCCATTTCGGAAAGAAATTGACGCGAGGCGCACATTTTGAGCGGAACTGAGAACTTAGTAAGGAAGAACATGATTCACAGGTAATTCTGAAATTGATGGCAAAGCCATATGCACACATTAAACACATACACAATTAAGTACCCCTGAGGGTCGAACACTGCGTCACTAGATAGTAGATACTAGATAGCCCTTAGGCTTTGCTTGAGAATCAGGAGACGTTCAAAACCACCTCTAAGCTCAATATTACACTTTGCTTCATCGATTCGAACATTATTTTATTTCAAAGCTCCTACTGAGTCCTATATATCTCATTAGATACATTCTCGATAGATCGTTCTCCTCGATTTAGGCTCCAATCTCTCATCCCAAATTTGCAAAGCCATCATTTCAGCCTTCCGGTTAAGAAATCACTTGCCTCTCAATTTTCGTGAAATACCTGTGCTCAAGCGGTTCTCGGAAACGAAACCAATACGCACTTGCGAGAAAAGAAAATTCGAAAGCATTGAAGATTCAACACGTTCATCCAAATTTCAATATCAACATTATTATTCCGATTCAATCGATCCTCAACTGCTTCATTTATCTCGACATCGTAAAACCTCTAGGTTTAGACTTGCAAGCGAGTCCAGGAGAGTCTCTCAACTCTCAGAAAATATTTTCGGTAGCCCCAAAACCGTGGAATAGTCGATTTTTCACGGAACTTTCGGAACACTGGACCACGGAGGTTATCGGAACTGTCGAAGTCACAAACTGTCTTGCTCAATCACTCTCTGCTTTCGGAGTTCAACACTAGTGTCTAAACAAGACTTATTATATACAAGCACATGCACAACAACCAGAACCGTTTGAGAACAGGGCTCATTCGTGACTACTGGCGCTAGTTCGTCACCGCGTCACCCTCTTCACTCCTCCTGTTCCCCTCCCTTGCCTTAACGTCTGCCTCTCACTCCTGGTCAATTCTCTCGTTTCTCGTCCCACTCCGATGCCTCTCCACGCGCCCTTATCCCCACTCTCGAGTCGAGCGAGCGGCACGCACTCAGCTACCCGGAGCATGACACACGCTTGCCTGCGTGGAAGGGGTAGGGGTCGCGTGGCTGCAGCCGCGCATGCGCGAAGAAGTCGTCCCTTCTCTTTACCCCTCTCACCCCCTTGCCTTTGTGAGGTCCACTAGAACAGTGCACTGCTCGTACCTCGTACCTCGTTCATGGGCCTCCTTTTTACTTTTGTATTTTTACTTTTTACTTTTTCCTTTTCCCTTTCCTTTCTTCTCGTACCGCAGCACCTACGACTTGCTCTTGCTCTTGCTTCGTCCTGTCCTCTCGGCTATGCTATCCGTAAACGTCCTATAAATACAACTTTACTTCCAACGAGAAATCTGTCGCGACAAAAATTCTTCGATTGCTTTGCCACCACGAGATCGCACTAAAAATACGAATTTTTGCGTTCTATTCTTATTTTGCAAAATTAGAGACTGGGGAAAGTAGGTCTTAAGAAGCAGATATATTCACATTAAGGGAATGTGGTAATAATAATGTCATATGAGCAAATTTAATTTCACAAATTTTATGCTCGCAGGTATATTTCTTGCTGAAACTAGGCCGAAACCTAGTACAGACGGAGTCAATGAGCTTTTGTTTTCGTGAAAAATACTTATTATTGCAAACGTAAATTTAGCGGAAATTAGTTGCTCTTTTAGTAGGGATATACTATAAAATATAAAGTATTACATGCCTTTAATATTCTTTGGTTTTTCTTTATGGTGTGAGGATTGCTGGTTCAGAGAGTTTGGTAAAAGCATCTAAATTCAATAATTTAACAGAATTCTTTAGGATTCTCATGAATTTACAAGCATTCATGTCCAAGGATACAATTTATTATAGGGACACATTCTGGATATAGATTCTACAGAGCTAAAATAAACTAAAGAATTAAATTCGCTATTCTAAGAATTTTGGAAAAATCACTTCTTTTGAGTTTTTTAGTTCAAATCCTAATCTCCTGAAGATGCAAAAAAAAGGGAGGTTGACTTTCTAAGCATTATTGTTCAGCATGTATTCTGCACTCTCGTAGAAACTTGCAGCTGCCACATATATATTTAGGATCCGTCTCGACTCCAGTCTCCTCCACAGTCGAAAAACATTCATTAAGTGATCTCGTGTAATTTTAGATTTCGACTACCCTTCACGACCCTTCCTTCCTGTAAAATTCGAATTTCACTTTTACGGCTCGTTAGGGTGAAATTGATTTGTAAGTGAATAGAGTAATTAAACATTCGATATACAAACCATGTGAATTTTCAAAATAGCTACCTGGGAATCAACATGTAAACCTATACGTGGATTTTTCAAAACTTAAAACTGGAAATTGACACCTGGAATCAAAATGCAGTTTCCTAAATTGAAACCTGATGGAAATTTACATATAAAGTCGCAACTACGAAATTTTTAAAGAAATTTTGAAACCTCTACAGTATATTAAAATTTCTTTTGCTAAACTAAAATTATTTTAGTAAAAAATATTCATTGTTTCAAGCGTAAAGTTGGGAAACTAAATTTACTCTCATTATACCACATCATGCGCCCTTAAATATCTGAAAAACTTTTGGAATTCCTTGAAATTTTTTGGCATGTGATCGATTGTTTGAATTCCTGTGAATTAATTCTTTAAAATTCTGTCGAATTGTTTCATATATTCTTTTGGTACATGTTTCCCAAAATTAAGGAAAAAATTTCTAAGAGAAAGTGGTGAAAGATATAAGTTTCTTTCAAAATTGACGTCTTCCTTCTAAGAGTTAAATTTAGTCCAGGATGAGGGGTTGCAGCCCCTGCATCCTGCTTTCTCGAGGGGCGACAAATACCGAGAGTATAATGTATAATATGTTTCCCATTACATCCTATCCTTCTTTTTCTTTCTGCTTTCCCATAGATTAATTCATATATAGAGGAAATATATCTCTGTATAGCCAAATTTGATAAATAAAACTCTCATTATTTAACATTTATATTTTATATAGATGACTATCCGTTTTTTTATTACTCACCTATAAAAAACCAGAAGACTTGTAACTATTATCATTTATGGGATTTGTCACCTCTGATCCACAATTATTTTCCGCTTCAGTGTATTGGAAAAAGTTGGGAATTAGGTCCAGGTGACAATCCTGACCGAATATTCAGACTTCAAAAGATTTCAACGGATATTAAAGATTTCAAAGGATTATTAAAATTTTAACAGATTTCAAATATGCAAGAACACACTAAATCCCAAGGTGTTAATTTTTGATCCAAAAGTGGATCAAAGCATTGCACGATGGATAAACTATTGACATCTACATAGTCTACGTATGAATTAATAATCATCAGAGCTCAATCTCGCATCTTGGATGAAATTTACCCCCTCCATTTTACCATTTTTTAAGAAAAAAATTGCCAAATGTAATTTGAAACATTTTTCAAATATAATTTAAGAACAACTTAAACTAGCTGTGAATTTTTTGTGTTCATTTGTTGAGTACTCTGCTTCCTCGTTATATGATGAAATTGCAAATTCATTTGCTTCCTGATAGAGGAAGCATTAACGATGTACGAAATTAAGGTAAATGGCCTGGTTTTAACAAAAAAATAATTTATTTTTTCGTTTAGAAAGATTGAAACTAAATTCAGAAATACTTCAATGGCTGACTCCTCGTCATATAACTTCTTTAATATTTAATGAAATGCATCAATCTTATAGGTCAATCGATTCGTCTCAACATAAGGAATTTCCCCGTATATATCATACGGCAGCTTTGAATTTTGATTATTTTTGAGAACTTCAAAAAATCAATTTTACAAAAATTATAAAAGTACATAAAAATGGTAAAATTCAATATTTTCAACACATCACATCTAGAAAATTCATTAGAACGTTGTATTAGACATTTATCAACTGATAAAAATCAATTAATAACACCATTTAAAAAATACTGGAAAATATAACGACATTAACGACAATAAAGATTCCTTTATGAGGAAGCAGAAATAATATAATTGCAATATATTCCCAATTTATATTTGAGAAATTGCTTTTTTTCCATTGTGCAATTTTTGGATCAAAATTTGACACCTTGAGATTTAGAGTGAATTGAAAAGAATTCAATCTCGATTCAGAAATTTAGCTAGAAAAACAAATGAATTTTGTATGACACAGTTTTTGATTGTACTCCCCGCTTATTTTACCTTTCCCATTTTCCCGGATCGATATTAGACACCCTGAAACCCCGATCTTTTATATCTTTCGAAACGAAGGAAAACATTCGAAAAAAAAAGAAATGCTTCAGAAGATTTGAAACATTCCACAAAGAAGTATGTATGTCAAATTTATTCGGAAATCCTGTCAAACAACTAAAAAGGAGAAAACTTGGCAAGGCCAGTGGGCTTGAACCCTTGATTCGAAAATTCCAGGCCTTTTGATAGGGAATTAAAGAGTGAAATCAATTTTGATCTTTTGAAATGCTGCCGTGGTTTCTCCAGTCTGTCGATAATACTTGGATAGTACAACATCTGGCCAAGGCAATTTAAACTGCCTGTACTCAGCCTGTACACTTGCTAGCTGAGAAAGGTGGATGGCCTCGACCTTGATGCGCGTGGTTCTCGCGTGCCCGATGGTAGCCGAGATTTCGCGAAGGTACTCGAACACCTCTGGAGAAAAATAGCCATCATCGGTTCTCAAGTCCCTTCAGAAGCCCTGGCCTGGAGCATCACGGAAGCTTGGACTGGCATCGTACAATTGGAGGGATACAGAGGGATACTGCTAGATGGGGCACTGACTCGAACTAGTTGCCAAGATGAGACCGGTATTTCAACTTCTGCGAGTAGCATTTTACTAACCAGTGTTTCTCATTCCCTTGTATTCCTATCAGCTATGGCGATATCTCTTCCTCTCAATGTTGCCAATGTAGCTATTATTTTTAAAAGGTACATAAAGAAATCCGACGTAAAACTCTCAACTCCAGCGTTCGAGTAAAAGCCTTATCATATAGTATAAGAGAATATACTGTATTGTATAAGTTAGATCGTTAAAAGTTCCTCTTGTATTACATATATTACGTATACATGTATTGGACATTTATGTCTGAAACATATAAGGTGTACATTACAATTTAGATGATGTTGTAGGTTTCACATGCTCTTATTAATTGTAATGTTGCCTCAGGTGTGTTAACTGTAATTATTATACATTTACCATACAAAGTATTCTTAATTCACTTCTCCATACCGACATTGCAATTTTACATTACATTGTACAACCAAAATGTTTTTTCTTACACAATTTTTACTTTTTCTAAAAAATAATCGTTCTACATGTATTTAATGTTTTGCAATAATTATATGTATTCGTGATATATGTACCGAGAGATGTATAATGTTAAAAGCTTCACTTAGAAAACAGTTTCTTTGAATCAAGGAAACATTTCTTTGATATACGGTCAAAGCAGAAATTTCTTTACATTAAAAAAAATTTCTTTGGAACAAAAAAAAAACGTTTTTTAATTCAAAGAAATGTTTCTTTGCTTCAAAGAAACTATTTTTCCGAGTCTTATACTATTAAAAGTGTCTTTTGGAAACTGACGATATGTTGTTAACTTACATATTTCTCAAATGTATATAAGGCATTAGAATTCGGTATGTAAATTGATACATTTTTTCCCTATTATCTCGTTGGGCACCAAATAATTGGCATAAATTTGTGGCATAGGAATGGGGCTCGGCTCTTGGCTCTTGGCTCTTAACTCGCTTCTACGCATTATAAAACGGGATCCACACGCACTGAAAATGTTAATTCGCCCCACTCCGTAACAGTGCTTTTGTTTTGCTGGAAATATTTCCACTCGGTTTATGGTTTTGGGTTCTTTTCAGTTCAGTTTTGATGTTTAAAAATATATTTTGAGAATTAAGGCTTATAACAGTTATAACACATGTTTTTCTTCAAATCTGCAACATATGGAGATAAAAACAGGAACTGGTACAGTACTACAAAAATTTCCAGCTGGGTCTGCTGCTGATGGAGAGGCTGCAATTGGTTTTTATATTGACCTCTTTATCTGTGTTGATCAACGCCCTTTCACTTTTGAAAGTTTTAAGAAGATTTCCTGTGCTGTAAAATACAATATTTACTAAATGCTACTCTATAAGAATTATATATGTCTCCTTGAAAGTCTCGAAAGTAAAAACTTCCAGAATCTGCTAGAAGATAGTCCATACAATCATACTTGAGTAACAAATGTTATTATGTCTTCGTCTTCACGTTTGCCAATGCCACTTATCGTGTGACTTTGTGGAGAAAAGATACTTCTTAAAGGATCCAAGAAGGAATATAAGAGAATAAAGAGTTACTGTAAGCGTACAAGATGCTTACGTCTTACAGGACAGATAAAAGAGGGGATCGAAAGGCGTGAGGGGGGCGAGAGGGGGCGAGAGGAGAGACAGAGGGGAGATTAAAAAGAAATACTTCAGACGAAATCATCTCCCATCGGAGGAAGACTGCTGCCTGCCCGTAACCCCTAACCGGTCCAAGAATCCGGAGCCACGCTTATAGACAGTGGTTACCAACCTTTACAATCTATATAAACACAATGTACATCCCACAAACGCATATATTTTTAAAATCACACAATCATCACACCTGTTATTATTCTGGTACATTTATTAGGGCGACACAAAATAAAATATTTCATTAATCTGAGAGAACACTCCCTAAAAAGCTTCCATTTAATGAAAAAGTAAATGAGAATTTTTTGTTAATTCTCTGAAAGGCCTTGTGGCACATTTCATCATGTTAGAATGTTTTCGTACTGTTTCGGCTCCGAAGGGAACAAGATCTTTTTCAGTATAGATGGTGCAATTTATCGCCTTGCCTGAGCTATGTATAAATTGTCATTTCCGTAGTAACCAATAAATTCGCAAGTCGAATTGCGAATCAGATAAACAAAAAGAGGTAGATCGCGAATTCCTATTATCTTTATCTGAATACAGTTTTCGGATTGAAAAGAAAGTATATTGATATCGAGTTGAATTGAAAATACTTACACAGTTCGGGAATCTCGCTTTTTGACAAATATTATAACACATACTTTTTGTTGAACATATTATCTTGTGTACAACATATGCTTTTCCACCATATTCATGGTTAAGAGGAATCATTACAAAAAATTTTCAATGCATATCATTTTTCACACGTTCAAAATGTTGATTCGACCTAATCCTCTATTTTGCTCATAAGGTTTACACCTTCCTTTCTTACATTAATGATTTCTAGTATCAGCTAGTATACTGTCTTCCAGAAATTTATTGCTCCAAGGATAACGAAGTAATTTCCTCTCATTCGAATTAGACCTCTTTTTTGATATCGGAAAATCTATAACGATCAAACACTTGGGTCAGGGCCGATCTAATGAAATTATCATAAAGCTGATCGTTTTTTCTGCAATTTTATAAGAATTCTTTGGTGAATCAAATATCAGAAGCAATGGGTCTCTTTGGATCTAGTAACTTGTGTCCACTCGCTATCTTTTCTTTTAAAAAATATCCTGAAGGGTCAAAGATATAATAAGCTTTGCTTGAGTCTTTAAATTTTCGAAGAATCTACAAATTTTGATTCCTGGTGGTTTCCGATTGAACACTGATAAAAGAAGAAAACAATTTAATAGATAATTATTATTAAAACCTTATACAGTTATTTTTATTTCGAATTCAAGTATGAGAAAAATGTTTATTTTTATTGGATTCATTTTTTCAGTGGTAGTAATTATTTGGCCAATCATGTTGATGATACACAACAAATCAATGATTTTTTGCTCTCCAAGAGTGCATATTTTAATTACAAAACTCGTACCCAATTAGTGTAGTGCACGTGTTCGATCAAGCACACTTTGCTTGTGGTTCGAGAAACAGAACTCGTGTCCAATTACTAAATTCTCGTTTCTTCAGTTTCAAGCTTCTACTATCTCAACGCTCTTCTATTCATTTTTCCCTGTATGCATGATTGTACTTTAATGAATACATAGGCAGCACGCACATATTGCACGCAAACGCACTACCCATATTCGACAAAGGGTGGGTTCTTACATATAAAGACTATGAATGACAAATGACTCATGTTTTTTTCTAAGGAATTATTGAACGGTGCGGCTGAATCATTTTTAATTGAAAGCTTCTTGCACGTGGAATTATTTTGTATACTTTTGCAGATCAATTCAAAAATTTTGAATGATTTAAAAAAAATATTGAAAGAATTTCAAAAGATTTCATAGCATTTCAAACAATCTCAATACTTTTTAAAGATTTCAAAGGATTTTAAAAGACTTCGAGAGGTTTAAAAAGTTCGAGGGATTTCAGAGATTTCAAAAGAATTAAAAAAATGTTTGAGATTCCAATTCAAAGAGATTTTAAGAAACGTCAGTAATAAAATTTTAAAGTCTGTACTTGAAGAGAATTTAAGAAATTTTCACGATTTGAAATCTCAAGATATTTCCAACAGAAAAGATTGTTTTGGCCTGAAATGTTTATTTTCAAAAGCAAGTCTTTTTGAAATAATGAATAAAAGTATCTTTTTATAATGAACGAGAAAATATACAAAAGGGAAAAAATTTGGAGAGAGATATCTCGAACAACGCCCACTAATATTAAGCGTCGCATTGTGTTATCAGAAAAGTTCAATATCAATTAGCTCTGCTATGAATAGAATTAAAAAGATATGATATTCTGTGGTTTTGAAGGAGTTTGATTTAAAACTCTTTAAATTTTCAAACTAATTTAACTCGAATGAATTGCGACTATTCAATTCTGGAGAGTTCATTTATGCTTAATTATTATAATTAATATAATTATATAAAATTATTTTTATTTTCAGAGACTATTTGAAATGGTCCTTTGTGGAATTTTTCAATTACAAAATTCATATTTTTCTTCATTTATTTGCATTTTTCACATTTATTGAGAGTAGAAATATTTTCACATTTTTGTATTTAAAATCAAGGCTTGGAATTAATATATACTGTACAATTAAAACGTGTATAAATGTATATCCAAATCCATATTATGTGCATATTTACAAAAGCTATTAGTACCGTTTTTCTCTTATAAATGTTAGATTTCAATCTTTATAACTTTTCGAAACTTTTTACCCAAGGATCAAATCAGGTACTGGTAGTAATCTAAAATAAGCCAATCCTTCCTGGGCTGACAATATTACTAAATTGTACAGTGGGTGAATCGGATTAACGGAATTTATGTGGCCTGGTCCAATTATTAAAGGACATAAAGAATTTTGAGCGACAGAGAGTCCACTCAAATCGTAACACGTATGGTACACATCACGAGATCTGAAAAATCAAATAAAATTAACTTATAATTACAGAATATTATTGTACCATGAGATTTATTAAGGGTGTTGGAGCCAATTTGTATTAAAATTATTGATCTTTTAGTTCTATAGCGTTATTCCTTTTAGAAAAATAAGTGTAGCTAAAGAGCAAAAAAATGAGTAATGCTACAGAGAAAAAATATATAATTTTAATATTTTTTCAAGTAAAATTAAGAGATAGATTTCACGTTACAACCTGGGCCCAAAGCCCTTACTTACTTTCCAGGTTTGTCTAAAAGTCCTCCGTGGCTATGTTGACAGCAGAACAGTAAATATTCCTGTAAAGCTACTTGGTCAAATAGCCAAAACTTTGAGTTAATTGGTTTGTTTTCATTTGCAAAAATGGCATGTATCAATGGAAAGGCACCTCCTTGCCAAAATGAGTAACATCCATCCACTAATTTATTGGTTCTGCCTTGAAATCCACCCTCTAATTGCATTTGCTTGTTCACTATCCACCGCTGAAAAATAAGAAGATTTAAGAAATTTAAAATATTTAAAAATGGTTAAAAAGATATTTCAATACGACCCACTGAATTTGAGTAAATTAAGACAAATTGTTTTTTTTATCTCCAAGGTCATTGTGGCAGACTTAAAAAATTTAAGGGAATCCTCTTAACAGCTAGGAAGACATTTTTTTCTCTATTAATTTTTGATACTTACAAGTAACGCGGGCAAATTGCAAACATCAGTTTTTTCTAATAAAACAAGGGCTGCTAATCCACAAAACGCATATCCTCCATGTGCCTCCATTCCAGGGGTACCACCAAATCCACCTTCCCACGTTTGGCATTTTTGTATCCATTTTTCGGTTCCGTGAAACATTTCAGATGTAAAGATATTTGTTAATTTCGCCACAGATACAGCACAGTATACTCCTCTTATATCTGCTTCACCACCAAGATGCATACTGAAACTTCCATCTTTTCCGTGCATAGATGTTAAAAACCGGGCCAGTCCTTTTCTATAAAAGCAAATCTATCAAAACTTGGATCCACATTAATTATAGAAGACTTCCCTAAACTAGAAGCTTCCTATAGTGGACAATTGTAAATAAAAGCAAAATGTCAAAGTAAACTTTAATTTACGTATTTCGCGTAGTATAAGTAGGCGAAAATGGATCTTAAATCTAAACTTCGCGTTGTTATTATAATTATAATAACAGAAATAAACAAAATACTGTTTTTGACTAACATTGCCCTCAACTACCAGATAACTCGTGGGTAACTATGTTACCGTATAATATAACCCAAGGTTTAACACCTCAGATTCTTCCAATTGCGCGTTTGAAAGTTTAAAAGGCTGTTTTGTCTTTTCTAACTATCGCATCAACATGAAGTTTCTAGGTAAATTTAGGATCAACAACGACGCTTAAATACTTAGCTGAATATATCAGCTTCATTTGTGTCATAAGAAATGTTATGATTTCGGGACTTGATATTTGAGGGCTTTTAAAACATTTGATACTTCTGATTGTATACCTATTTATGGCTTGATAAGCTTCTGTAGTCCCAATTATGCAGAGTGCGTTTACAGCTGCATACGTGGAAGCAAGGTGAGGAAACTGACTTGGTCCGCCACCAAATCCTCCATCTGTCGATTGACATTTAGTTAAGAAATGGACAATATTTGCGTAACTCTGGTCGTCCAATCGTTCACCTAAGATTTCAAGAGAATGAAGGATCCAATAACATATCCATGGCCTGCTGCAGTCTAAACCCTTCGAAAAAAGAGCAAAAAGAGTAGGGGAGGAAAAGTAAGAACAGCTGACTTAAAATCATTTAACATTAATTCAAGAAATTAATTAATAAAATCGAATCATTTGCTACCTCATAGGATCCACTTAGATGAGTCAAGGAGTTCTTCAAAAATCTAACATGTTCGCATCTATCCAAAATTGGCTCATTACTCAGCTTGTATAAACGTAGAACATCGTTTTCTATTTTGTCCTTAAAAATATCACGCAATTGTAAAAATTTTATTACTTTAATGTTTAATAAATTACGGAATATTCCACAAAACCCACATACTTGCTCTTCGGATGAGACAGTTTTATATTCTTCATGGTTTTGTTTCATCAATAGTTTATCGTGATAGCTTCTTAAAACAGCAGTTACATCATTTTCTTCTCTCGCAAAGTACGACATGTTTTCCTCATTCCTCTTCTTCTTTGTTCTTGTAGGTGTGGCAACTTGCAAAAAGAACAGCAATGTAAGATTTTAATTCCTGATGAAGATGAATTGGATTTTACGAATTTGTGATGGTACGAAAAACGGCTTGGCCTCTCACTTATTATATATAATAAAAATCCACCACCCCTAAAGTCGAAAAATGACAGTCTCAAGTTTAGAAAAATGTAATTCTTATAAAAAATTAGCTTCGAATTCATATTATTTTATTCAAGGAAAAATTTCAAAGAGTCCCAAAGAATTTTAATATATTACAGGTAAGGTTAGATATTGAATTCTTCGTTTTGAACAAAGAGTATTAAAGTCAAACATTGTTTCGCTCCATAGAAACATTTACATTTTTAAAAAGAGTAAATGTATAGAGGGAAAAGATATCAAATTCTAATAATTGTTGAGTAAACGAGTAAAACGCAAATATAATTTTGAGGTTAGATTGGGATATTTTTGTTTTAGACAAAAAATCTTAAAATTAAACATTCAGCACTCTTCAGTGACAGTTGTTTAAAACAGAGTACATCAGGAGAGGCAAAAATATCGAATAATATCTTGAATATCAATTATAGATTGTAGTCTGATTTGCCCAGAACAACCATATATATTTTGCTCCAAAAATTGAGGTCATATTATCAAGTTTTAACGCAAGGAATATATCAGAAAGTATGTACAAACAAGTAAATACGAACCAAAGTACAAACTAAATAACTGTCACTCTCATAGTTCAATTATTCAATTTGCCATAATCTCATTTTGTAATGGGAACAAAAAAATCGGACTGATAAACATGCCCTCTTGGCAGATGCCCGTAAGCCCGTAAGAGTTAATTCAAACGGACACATGCACGTCGGTAATTACCATATGAGCAAAATATTACCCGGGCATTTTTCCACAATTCTTAATTCTTCAAAAAATAATGGTATTAAGCCGTCCATGTTCACGTTATTTGCGATTGTAAAAGCAATTTTAGTTTTGCCTCATTGTAAATTATTATTAAGCAACTTCCTGTACGTTTACTTATTAACTAACCATTAAGTAAAAGGGATTCTAGAAATAAAACATAGAATGTTACAAAAAAGTACAAATATTTAAACATTAGTGCATTACAAGTTGTATACTTACACAAGTAGTTTGACTATAACTATTTAATCAACAATTTGTATATATATTTACAAAATATCGTAATTCAAATGCATTGCGATTACAGTCAAAAGTTGAAGAACAAGAATAGTTTGTACGATTTCGTTAATAAGTTTACATTTTTCCTACAAATTACAAGTAAAAATGTTACGATAAAACTCTCTAGTCTGAACAGAATATTCTATTCCACCCATTGAATAATTCCACCGAGAAATATTTCTCGTGAAGTTTTGTATACAATTTCTTCTCTCAGTTCGAGGATTTATAATATAAATAATTTAGTAAATTTCGCCCACAGGAAAAAACCCTGAACAGTCATAGATCTGATTTCAATTTATGTTTAACAATTGTGCATAGAACTAAATTCAATCATTAATGTGATGTTGGTTCGCACATAGCAATAAAATACCGATCGACAAATCCCATTTGGAAATATGTACACTATAAATAATTAATGATAATATACAGACCAACAGTAAGTTATTTTTTCCGTTTGAGACGAAAAAATAATTCAGCATTGCATGCTTATAGATAGGCTATGCTTTTATTACATAAGTTAGCATTTCATTATAAAAACACATTCTCTAACCAAAGATTGGAAACTAAAGTTTATAAAAATAAAAAATTTTTTTTTTTTAATAGTAATCAAGAAACCATTTTTAGAAAGGTGGATGAAAACCTTAATTTCCAGTCTTCAAAGTACGATAGTTTATTTTCGATGTAGCTTGTAATACGAAATTAAATTACGAATGAGGATACAATATATTTTGCAGTAGAATTTACTACTAACTTCGGTAAATAATTTAAAAGCTTGGTAATGCATTTTTAAAAGTATTTTAGCGACTTCTGCCATTAAATGTTGTTTAATCGATTTGCCTATAAATTTTAGTGGATTAAAGTCTAAAACAACTTTGAATTTCATTATAAAGTCGATAGTTGAGTCTTTAACATATGTATTAATACATATAACGTTAAATTCAGTTTCTTTCGATGTTATATAAAATAACGACCTAAATAGTATTATAATTAACTATGCATATTTTCAACGGTGCCTCTTAAAAGTTATGTTGTAAAATTGTTAGCACCGCAGCTTAAGTTTTACACTTCTAACTACTTTATAAATTTTTTAACTGATCCTTTGTACTACTTAAAACTAAGATTTAATATCTTTCAAATTTTACATTAAGCACCAAGGCACTGAATGGTAAACAGGAGAACTAATGAAATATTTCCAAAGATAATAAATAGTTGGTATTCGTGTTAACTTAATACACGAAAGGATAAAAATGAAGTACGAAAATTGATCAGAGAGCCAGTCATTTAAAAAAAAGTAAGCATGTAAGAAATGCATAATTGAATTTTAAAGATGCATTAGAATATTTTTAAAAATTTCCAATTATCCCTTTTCTGTTAATACTACAAGACTTCTGAGTGGATTTTTAGATAATGGTAAAATATAATAAATGTATGTACATAATAAAATTATTTCCAGTAAAATATAAAAGGGCAATGCAGTTTCCTGAATTTCTCTAACATCGAGGGGTCGATCACTCCGATTATTCCTGGAAGACTCACTAAATATTCTCATATATTCTTTCAACAATCTCATATATTGCTGGTATCCTTTATATTTCCAAATATTCTTAGATATTCCTCAATTCCTCTTTGCGCCATTCAAGAAATATTAAAACGATATATGTATTAAAATATCTCTACGTTTTCTTATTCATTACCAGCTGAAATTATTGTACATCTCATTAATATTGACCCTTCTACAAATGTTTGCCATATGATTCAGTTGAAACATTCTTTATCCGCATATTAAGGTGAACATTTTTCTCAGAATAACAAATTTTCCGGTCAACAAACATTGTTCCTGATCATTCAAAAAACTGCTTCTGATGAAAAGTAATTAATAAATTATTTCTTCTTATCTTAATCTTTTTATTAATCAATTTTTTTCATTCTTCATATTCCTTGTATTCCCAAATATTCCGATATATATCCTGTATATTTACGGAAACTCAGAGTGGTCGACCCCTCGTCTAACGTCTTAGATTTGGTCTTAATGTTTTTTTAAAACAAATTTAAGAGTTTAATACTGACATTTGTTCACTGGACATTTTTCTGCCAATGTTCAACAATAGTACTAATATTCATATTTATAAAAAACCGGAAAAATGTATTCTTTCGTTTTCATGTTAAGGGTGTTGGATTTAAGTCCAAACCTCAAAATTCGATTTCTATTTTACTTAAAAAATATTATAATTTAAAATTTTTTCTCCATGAAAAACAGTTCTTCATTTGCTTCAATACAATAAACTGATTATTTGATAAGCTAAAAGGTCTATTGTAAAGGCTTATTTATAATTTAGAAAAAGAATGACATTTCCATGGAAGTGGTTATTTATAAAATGATTGTTCCTTGAGATGTGCAAAAATTCTGCTTTCATTAGTTTATGAATCCTTTAAATTTAAAAACTGCAGATATTGCAACTCAAGAATTCTCAGAATGCAAGTGTTTGGAAAACTTTTTTTCGAAAAATTTATAGTCCAAACTTCACACATTTTTTTAGCAATGACCCTATAATTAACTGAGAAGACTTTGCATTGTCCTTACATCAATTTTCAGCATTACCTTCATAAAGCGATTCGCATTTCTCTAACAAACGTAGTATTGGACTGATATTGTATGAGAAGAGATTTTTTGAAACTATCCTTACTATTGATAGTCTGAGTCTAATAAGTACTGTCATGGTATTGTCCAACTCTCCAGCACAACAAGTCACAAACTCCGGCCAATTTCTTTTAATGTACTTGAGAAACCTGAGAAGATAGAGCAAGAAGCAAGTCTCAGTGCCATGCAATAAGTCTAGAAGGACGTTAGGATCGTGCGCGATTGCTTTGACAAATTGCACGAAGGTCCGAGTTGGGCTGAGCATTCGTCCTAGGTCATGTTGTGGAGGTGGAGGGCCTCGGTAGAAGAGTCCAACAGCCATATCCAAACAACATACCATGCTTTCAACCAAATAATCATCCTGGTCATGAAAAACTTGGATAATCCATTCTGAGAGGGGCATTTCAGGATGAAAAGGCAACAGAGATTTGACACAATGATCCAGTTTTCTCAAAACTTCCCGAATGCTCCGCTCGATCACTGCCATATCTGCATCAATATCCTCTGCATCTGATCCTAAGGAAGAGTCACTAGAATCACTTCTCGTTTCCTTGACCGTGACCGCAACGCTTTTTAAAACCAGAAGAACAATTTTCTGCAGAAGAGGTCGATCCCCATCCCCATCCCCGGAACCTCCACCAAATCTCCCAGATCCTTGTCGGTAAGGCAGAGCGTCAAGAAGTCTCCAGTCCTTAACGGCGCGAACTACCAAGTGCGCGAGGGAACAGGGTTCATCTGGAAGGATGTCCTGGAGTGAGAGGGTGCTTCCATAGCAAAGAACTTCATTGAAAAGTCCGAGAAGATGCCGCCAGATAACTCCAGGAACACTGGCGTTAAGATGTATGACCATGTTGTCAAGTTGGGAGAAAAACATCTTCGTATCGATGACCGAGAGGTTCGCTTTTACCGAGATGATGGATTCCCAGAGTTCCAAGAAAATGATGACGGCTGATTCATGTTCAGGAGTGTAGTAGTTGAGAATGGTATCGAACTTGGTGACGAGGACGGACCACTTGGAATTGAGTGCTTTCACACAAATCGCCTTGACTCGTGTGCTGTCTTGGCTTTCTGGATCTATTTCGAGGGTGTTGCAGTGTACAGATGGACTTGAATGTTCCGCATCTTCCATTGGGTGTGTATCGTCATCTCGATGCTCCACTACCCTTTTGATGACGTCGAGGGTAAAGAGCATTTGACTCGGGGAGTGCGTGTTCAGTAAGGATTGAGTGAGACGTCCTAGCCAAGCGTCTTCTATGTTTTCTTTCGTCACAATAAAGAAAGTTGCTAGTGCTCTGCTGGCTGAGAAGGAGATGAATTTGTTGGGTGTGCAGGAAAGGTCGATTATTTGGTCAATGATGCCGTGCTCGTTTCGAGCTAAAGCCTCGCAAACATCCGCGATTCTACTGCAGACTAAATTCCTCGTCGTGCTTTGTCTGATTGCGACGTCCAGGAGGAGCTGGAGAGCACTTAAGAATTCTAGGGTCTTGTCAGGTTCCCATTCGGATAAGCAAGCGGTTCTGTATTCCCCGTTGGCTGATGCTACTGTAGTCGCAGTGAAGAGCTTCCGCAAACTGCTCTCAGGGATTTTGCAGAGGCACTGAGCTAAGAGACTGGTTTGAAACCGTCCCATCTCGGTGATGGTCTCATCCTCGTCATCTTCGTTCTCAATTCGCTGTTTTTTCTTCGCAGGTTCCTCCATTGTTGCGCTGGGAGGATCACCAATGGATCGTCGAAGTACCATTAGCGGGATTTCGCTGGTTCCTACTGATTCTTCCCGTCAGGTTATCCTTAGAAGAGACATAGCGATCTCGGAGCAGGGTTGTTGCACCAGGATAGATCGCTTTCGGTTTTTCAACTGCTCACCTGTTGAAAAATAAAAGAAACAGTTAGGTTCGGTTAAAATTGTATTTAAAGGGGAGGAGAATCTTTTACAGCATTTTTTATTGACAATAACGTTGGATGAAGACTCTTTTGTCATCCAACTTTCTATTACTAATAATTTATTCTTTTTAATTCTCTTCTGTCCGCAGGGGCGTCACAATCGGCACTCTAAACTAAATTGAAGTTGATTGCATATTCAAATGAGTTAGGTAGAAAAGATTTATACTTAAAAGTATGGAATTTTTAAAACGAACAATTTCGAATCTAACCTAAAAATTTTAGTTTCATTTTACACATAAAGTATTAAAATGATTAGAACTAGACATTTTTTCGCCCTATGTGCAAAATTCAATTTAAAAAATGAGTGCCACTACATAAATAAAAAGATCTTATTACAATATTTGTTAAGTAAAATGTAGAATTCAAGTTTTGGGGTTAAAATGTTAAAATTGTATAATTATAATTCACAGAAAAATAAAATTCGGATTGTGTTTAATTAAAAATTGTTAATATAAGGCTTCTCTCCATACAATAAAAATAAATGAGGATAATAGTGAAAACTTTTTGAATTCGTAACTTGTAAAACTAATTGATTTTAAAAAGTGTCCAAAAGTTGACAAAGGTATATTCGGTGTCAGACGTTCCACTTTCTAAACTGAAAAAAATTCTTAATATTTTCCATGAATAATCCATTTCCCCTGACATTTTCATGGCTTCGACGATCATAGGATACCCTATTGATTCACTATCCTCACAACATAAATACAACACATCTTATAAGAGATTTTTATCTCAGAATTAATAAAAATAAACTTGAGTTTTATGTCTCTCGAGTCCATTTTCTTAGAAATAACTTAGACTTTTCTGTAATTCTCTAAACAACAATATTTTTATACAAGGTAGAAATTTAAAAAAAATACCTTTAGACCAGTGAGACATGTCCTTTTATGTGTCCAAATCCTATCCATGGTTTTTAGGTTCATTAGCACTGACCGATTATAATCAGGTATCCAGGATCGCGTAACGCAGTAACTTCACTCACTATTGACACTATTTCCTAATTTCGTATTAGAAAAAAGCTGTATTCGTTAATCAATCGATTCTTGATCCCCGAAGGGATAAAATAATTTTTAACACAGATTCCACAATAATCTCTAATGTGACGCTGTCTCTCGCGATAGAAATAATTTTCACTGGAAAAGTACGTATCGAAAGTTTCGAGGTCGAGAAACTACCACTGCGAAGATATCCTTTGTAGTTTTCCGAAAGTAATTCTAGAATTTAATTTTTGTATTAAAATAAATATTATTTTTGTTTGTGATCGAAGAAAATCTTTTGACTAGGAAGTGACTGAGCACCCAACGGGAAAAGGTTTGCCCTGTTGCCAGATCTCATTGCTACCACGTAAAAATGTGAATTTCAGATTTATTTTCGGAAAAACCGTACATGGTGTAGTAAAAACGACAGTACGAGACATATCCAAGTACAGAGTACTTTAGGTAATGCGTAAGTATCATTTTATTTGAGTTTAACATCAATTTTCTATTCGGCATCATGCAGAGCTGCGTAACACAGTAGCTACTCGTCGCACATTCCACAACGCACTAAAACAGGATTATGGAAACGGCTTAAATATTAGAGCGCTAAATGTCATTTTAGATAGTCAAATATTCATTAATGACGTTTACGAATGTTTAATTGCATAAAAATACGCTCTTTCAGGAAAAAGAATCGAAAATATTGAATTTAGATGGCAACATCGCAAAGATTGCAGCGCTATCTTAGGAATTCAGATCTTTTTCGGTAGTTTCAAGTTACCTACTGAGGCTACTGAGATAGTTTCAAAGTTAGTTCTGATAACCTCCAACAGACTGCAGATGGAGCGCAAATTTTGAAAAATAATTAATGATTTTTATTCATTGTAAACTTTACATCTGCGTTAATAAATATTTTTTTGCTAAGACTATTAGGTGATTTACCTCATATGAATAAATAAACTGATGAACAAAATTAAATCCACTTAACCTCTATTGAACTCCCATTGAACAATCACAGGTAACTTTTTACCTGCTTTTACATAGCAGTTATTATATGTTACAATGTGGTTATAAAATATCTTCTTGCGGATTTACATCTCTGGCATTCTCACGGAAATCGATATTTAAAATCGGCATTTAACTTCCTACACAGAATTTTTTTCTTTTTTAGAAAAACGATAAACTTTTCTACATCTGAAATAAATACCCGAACACCAAAAATAGTATTTTTAAATATATATTTCAACTGGAGAACATATCCAGAACATATCTAATATGACGATCTGAGAAATTTTCAGGATGTGCGTGTGTTTGTGCGTAATGTATGTCACGCTTTTTTATGATCCTACAATATTATCTGATAATATCTCGAGAATTTATTCCACCCTATAATAACGCTGAATCTGCTAAAAATTTCGAAAAAAATTCGGATTCCGAAATGCGTCTGATTATGTACGAAATTTATCCGGTTGAGTTTGGAAACTGTCCCAAAAATGAATTGGACTCACTTCGGATTTAATTTCATATTTCGTAAAAGTTCTGATGAATATTAATTCTGGTTCCATATTTCTAATAAAAATTTTATTTCATGGATAGAAATCAGATGAATCCGGAGCAACTAATCTGGAATTTCATCCGGAATTTTAAACAGGGATAAAAATTGACTGCGCGAAAATTCTGAAACATATTCTTTGAGATTAAGCAACATACAAATTCTATAAGACGGTTCAACAATTTTATTAAACAATATCTTAACAGTCGCCGCGTTGTTTCGACAGGTGGATCGATTTGGCATGCAATGACCTCTCTGGCTTTTCTCTCTTGCTCTCACTATTTGTCCCCACCCACAACAACATCTCTCTTTCTTTTGCACAGAACCTCCCTCTATTTCCTTCTCAGCCCTCACTCCCTCAGTAAACGACTGAGTGTCGAGCAAAGCGCGCGCCCAGATTCACTCTAGCATCACAGCACTTCCAGTTTTTATTTCAAACAAGTACGAAACAGTTCAGAAAGTCTTTTTCTTTTCTTCGTAAAAAACGGTCCAAGTTTCTTCGTCTCCATCCAACAATCAGATGGCACTGCACATGACGATCCCTCGACCGTGATCTTCTCCAAAAATACATTACGCCGGCGCTCTACATAGAACCTCGTGTTTTGCCGAGCCTCTTTTATAAAAAAGTTCAGCCTAGAATCTAAAGCCATGAACAATATAGATCTAGTTTTTTTGTCGCGAGTTGTGGAACATTGCCCGTCCGAAATGAACTTACAAGAAATTATTACGTTTTTCGGGAAAATCTGAAAGGTAATTTTTTCTTAAGAATAGATTGGCTTATTTACTTTTTTTATTTCATAATAGAGTGTTCTAGCTCTTTTGTGATCACGTTAATTGGAACGTCTCTTCGCATGCAGAGTATTTTTTAGGAGGTGAATTGCGTCTGAAGCATGAGAGAATTTTATAATTTTGTTTTTTATTAAAGTTTTTTAATCAAATCTCTTTCCCTGGAGTGTGATTAACCTTTTGACAATGATTTCGGTGAAAACATATTTCAACTGATTTGAAGAAAAATTTAGTATCTATATAAATATAATACATCAAAGCATTTTTGGAAGATAATGTGTTAAGAGATGACAATATTCATTTGTACGCTTTTCTGTTATGTAAGCAATAAAAAACATATAATTTCAAGATAATAAGAAAACGGGAAATAAAGACTTTTGTTTGATGAAATACGGAAACACTCATTTATAGGATAAATAAACTGAATTAGGAAAAGAAGATTCTACTTGAGTGAAGTATTTGCTCTCACTTTTAATTAAAAATCAAGATTTAAACAGGATATTTACTGCTAAGTAAATATTTTCTTAAATTCAGTAATCTTCTATAGAGTTTCCTCTAAAACCACTAAGTAAATAGAGAATGCTTTGATACTTGAAAAAAAAACAAGAAACCTTATAAAAAAAGTTTTTTATTTGCATAAAAGCATATTTTTAATTAAGTAAAGGAAAAAACACCGTACTTTTTTCTGAGAATCTAATATAAGGTTGTATATAAATAATCCATGTATAATATGATATATATATATATATATATTGCAATATGGTGTTATATTCTTTAATATTAATTTCTGCTTGACATTTTTGAACTTTTTTTAAAAATCTCGAACTTTTAAATTCTTTAAGGACCGTCCCCTATGACGTCATAATTTCACCAACTTTACGCTTGTAATAATAAATATTTTTTGCTATTTATCTCCTTTTTGTATATACAGACAGAGGTAAATTGACTTGTTTCAATGAAAAATATTTATTATTGCAAACGTAAAGTGTGCGAAAATAAATTGCTCGCCAATATTTTTTAGTGTAATTATCTATTATTTGCCTTATACTCAACCTAAAAAAAATACTTTGAAATTCTGAACAACCTCTCTTTAACAATCACTTTTCATAATTATTGCATTTCGGACCTCAACTGTTTTACTCAAAATTCTAAGAAACTGTCAAGCGTTTTCTACACTCGATAAATGTCTTCTTTATTTTTAAAAAATATTTTCATTATTATCTTATGTACTTATCTATTATTAATTTATTGTACTTCCTTCAGTCATTAGAAATAGTGGATGATTTGCACAAATTCATTTCAGGATTCAGAGCAGAGAATCTGCAATTCCTGTGAGTATATCTATCGTAAAACTATCACGTATTCTGCATATATACTCAATTACATTGAAATATTCAAGAAATGAGCTGTTTGGAATGTAATATTCCTCTGAGCCGTAATTTCATCAGATGGATGCATTTCTGAAAAGTATAATCAATAAAAATGATCCAATCCAAGAGAAAAGTCTGATAGATTTAAAAAAAATGAAAATATCTATCAGAGTTTGAATGAAAAAGCTATTATATTATATGTATATGTTTAGAATGCGTGTTTCAAAGTAAGATATAATCATTTCTGGCATGAAGTAGCCCAAATGCAAGTGTCAAGTTGACATTTTGAATGATAACATCTCTATTGACTTAATTTAACACCTCGTATGATGTGATTTAAATTCTTGAAATACAATTTGAAATTAGAATAGAAGCGTTTGACAAATTCAATCACATTTTCTCTTGATGTAAGTAGGTCTGGCGAATTAAACCTTGAATTTAATTTTAGCCATGTAATAGAAGAAAAGAACTATGTTGACGAAAGTACTTTTTAGTTAATAAATAGGTGTTTAATTAATTTTCAAATTTCGTGTTCTAATAATCGAAAAATATTTCTTAAAATTTATATTTCTTCTTTATTAAGATCTTCCCACGCGGAATTTTTTGCATTAGTATTTATAGGAGCTTAGAGTGTAATGGAAATTTTATAATAGTTGATCGCTGGAAAAGCATTTCATTCTTGGGAAAGGCCATGTGTTACTATCCGATCCCTATACCTTACCGAAATTTTTTTTCCGCAACGTTACTTCTATTCTAACATAAGGTAGGTAGGGATCGAAAATAAAGATGTTTTCATTATTATTTTATATCAGTCTTGCAAAATGAATGCTTTCAGAATAAGAATGCTCTTCATATCAAAGATATTTTTCATACCGGAGAATAAGAGAAAAATAGAATGATCTATAAAAGAAAATTGAGATTGAATGGCTATGAATCTTATAATAAATTCATCGTCAAGAACACCTGGTTTGGAGGACGTGAGTTCGGATTAAATTTCAAATAAACGAAAACGTTCTAAATTATTTTGATTTACAGTTGCAGTTAAATTAAATTGCAAATATTTTTCAATCTAAAACTGATGTTTAGTCTCATTTATAAAATATATTTCCGTAGAAATTTCTGTTTCGAAGGGAGGAATCAAAAGTTTTTATCTTTATCATCTTTATCTTTACAAATATATTTTCAAATGTTTTACCTTGCTGAAGAGTTGTTTGCAATTTATTCCAAATCTTCTTGGAATTGAAATATTAAAATTTTCGAGATTTGAATAGACGGAACATTTTATATGTCACAGTTTCTTCTTTTTGTAACTAGTGAGCCATTAAGTCAAGTTTACTGTATCATTCAGAATAAAAACATTAATAATAATTACGCTCGAGTGACAAATTTAATACCCGAGGTCTTAACTCGTTTCTCAAGTGGCTTCTAATTTTGAAATAAATCTAATTTTACTTTGTTTTTCATATTCGGCTTTCAACTTTATAAATAATATATTAACATGGTCTCTAAAGTTTACTCTCTGTTGGCCATTCACTAATCTAATATTACATCTTATCCATGTAAATGAAGTTATGGTTGTCAAAAATAAAAATACTAATTTATATTATATGCATCAGTATTTTATTTCCATATTATTTTGCCAAAACTATTTTAACGGCGCTTTCCAACGTTCAATTACTCACTTGCGCTAATCACTTAATTACCAAGATATCTTGACAGCGGAATCTGCATGTCCGGTGATGATTTAAACAGACTATGAATTAAAATCAGCTTAAAAGGAAACATTTTCGTAATTAAATAAAAATTTCTTCTTTCATTACTAATATATTACTGAACAATACAATCCAATTTAATTAAAAGTAAATATTTTGAATAAAAATAATCATTTAAAACCCATATAAAAAGCCTCTAAAGGGCACGGTTATAGGGGAATTAGTTCTAAATTGGTGATAACGGTACTAAAAAGTGATTTCCTACTATCTCGAGTTTCCATTTCAAATAAAATAGAAATAGTCGCGAAAATTATAGAAGGATAGCATTTCTGTTGATTTCTCTTATTTAACTGCAGTATCCATCAATTGTGGCTGTCGTATTTGTTGATTAACTGAATGGTGCTACTTGGAAAAGACAGCATTTCATTTTAAATTAAAATTCCAAGTCATATAGTTTTTGGACGGTGCATAAACGTCGGATGCTTAATTTCACGTGTCCGGTTGAACATATGGAATAGTTTAAGGCTTCGTGTTCGGTTATCGAAGTCAAGTCTAGGTGGGCCAACCTAATGCTAAATTTATTTTTAATTTAAACTGCAAATGATCATTAAAGCTTTACTGTAAATTCAAGAGAAGCCAGAAATAACTCAGGCATTTACACGACCAGTTTCAAGAAACCAATGTTTATATACGTTGAACTTTTGTCTCGATGGCAATTAGGTACCCATTATTAAAAGAAGCCGATTTATGAAAAACTTCAATGCTTTTTGAAGTGATTTTCACAGTTAATTACTTGTATAATATGACGAGGAAAAAGTGTTCATGGGTTGAACACTACTTTTTATCCCGGAAAAAGGGAAAAAGGTCCGAAGCTTTTTGTTATAAGTATTTTCTAAGTCATCAGGGTTTACATAGATTTGAAATGAACCCCTAAAATAAAATGGGGGCGAGCAAAAACTAATTTCAAGAATAGACCGAGTGGGAAGTATGCTTGAGTAAATTATAACTGCTAGGTGGGAGGCACACAAAAATTTTAAACAATTGATAATGGCTGGTAGATATGGTTTAGGAAAGAAAAAGACTTTCTGTTGATTATCAAAAGTATGTTTCTACAAGTTGGCATTGAGACTCAAAAAATATAATTCTTAGAGGACCACCTGGGACTTATGCAATCACCTTGCAAGGAAATGACGTCTTGAAATAACATAGATGACGTCTATGGTTTTTATAATGTGACTGATGAGTAAATAAGACTTGGGAAAAAGAAAAACGAAGTTGAAATACTAAATTAGTTAATTTTCTTTTAATTTTGTCCAAGCTGATATATTTCTTTATGGCATTGCTCCCAAAATACCTGTTTACTTTGTAGTTTGTATACTAAGTAAAATGCCTCATTTATTATAATTTATTGTCAGTTGGTTATTGCATTTATAGCAGAGAATGAAGTGAATTGTCAAATTTTAGAATTTCATACTAGGCATAAATATGATTAATAAGTTTTGTGGAATAGTCCAGAGAAAGCTGTTTTTAATTTTCGCGTCTACTTCAAAGGAATTTATTTTTGGAACACTTCATATGCTTACAAGATATACTTAGGAGACATATTTTATGTAAAAAAATGTGCTAATTCCTTTCTTTTCTTTCCTCCATAATTTTATTAAATTTTGTAATACATTTATGATAGGAAAAGTTTTGCTCGAGGTTTTTTGCAGGTTATAAGTTAAGAACAAGTTGGCATCTTTGAAAGTCGACGCTTTAGTTTTGTGGTCAAGGATGGCAACCTATTGTACCAAATTACATTTGGAATTCTAAGACCGGCAGATCATGCTCTACTTTCACGGTGGTCATAATGTTTGGGCTGAAATACGAATGTTCAAATATTAAAATTATGTATTAAATTCCAGCTGTATCATATCACCCACGTAAAATTACAAAATACTTGACTTTATTGTGCAGGGAATACTGAAAAGAACATTTGCATAGATGCCAACAAGATATATAACATAAGAACCTATTGTTCTTGACGAAGACCAGCAAATTGACTTCTTGGAATGAAAAAATTATCTTCTAAATTACTTCATGTGAAAAAGAATATTCACTTTTAGAATCTTCTTCTGCTACTTCTTTTACTTTGAATAACTAAGTTCTAAACAATATCATACAACTCATTTATGATCAAATTAATTACGCACCGAATGCAATATTTTCAAATAAGAATAAAAAAATGTTCAATCTTTCACAGTCTTTAAAAGATTATGTCCAGGCCTCTAATCTATTATTTAAACATCATCAAATTTATTATCGAAAAATTGAATTTTAGAATGTCATAAAATTAACACGTGTTCTGTAAAGTTTACACTTCAGTGAAAATGTGTGATGATTCAAATCTAAGAATTGATGATCGATTTCTCGTTACTTGGGATAAGTATTGGTGAGATGTTCTCTAATAAAAATCGTTTATTTCAAACTATAAATGTTTAAAAGCTAGAGCCAAAGAATTTCGTTGTTACAAAGAAAGACAACGAAATCCATTGTTTGTCTTCTTTGGCAAGCTTCAGTCAAAGATGACAGAGGCTGCCTGTTAATACAGACAATTTATATTGCTTGCCAATATCCATCAGTTTGGAACAGACTGAAAAACATTCTCGAGAATTGATCTTATCGTCTTTATGGATCATTGAAATAGAACATCTGATGTTTCAACTTTTAGTCCACTTCGCGAGAATCGAGAATTAGATCCCTCAAGTGGAAATGGCAGATTTAAACGAGACAAAAGTCAGACTTGAAGATAAATGCCCGGACAATACTGCCTCTTCTATTTTATTGTGCATTGGGTATTTAAATAATTAAATTTCGTAAGTTCTAAAACAATTTCCATCATTTTTTCTTTTTTCAAGACTTCTTTTTCTCCTTTTAATATTACTATAAGACTCCTTATAAGTAATTTTACATTCTACTCAGCGTAGCAGATAGTAATTTAAATATAAACACAGGGGAATTTCCTGCAGTTATTTTATATTAAAGCGTGTCCCTGAGATAAATTTCTTCTTGAGAATTGAGATAACTAGAAAAACTACTGAAATCAGAAATAGCGACCTGAGATGAATTGCAGTGTATGGAGATATTCATCAAAGTTGGAGTGGATAATAGATTACCATCCTATATTTGGATATGGATTTATTAAAAGTAGATGAATCGATATTCAAAGTATAAAGAGAAATAACGAGTGTAAAATTGTATTGAAGTATTTTTTCCTGGTTTTTTGATTCCAAACCTAAAAGTTGTCTGCATTGAAGAATTTAAATAGTATTTTTGTTTACAGTTTTTTTTGTAAATTGAAGACAAGTTTAAAATTTGAAATTCTCTTTAAATTTCCTAACGGTTTCGGAAACAAACTTGTTAATACTTTTAAGTTTCTCATGCCGTTTTCCTTTATCATTTCAGATTTCCTGAAGAGTTTCAAAGCAGTCAACCACGAAAATAAGAGTTGGAATTTAAAAGGAAAGGCATTAAAAGACTTCTCTCTAAAGGAAAAGAACATTGTAGCCAAAGAGCAAGGAAGAAAGGAAAGAAGGAAGGAAGGAGGAGTTTCCTCTTGACTTTATATGCTCTGGATAATTAGTTCGGGAGAAAGGAAAGTTACATGATAACACTCGATGAAGAGAAAGCACATAAATGGGATACGGATCTACCGATTGTTCGTTGGCAAGAGTCTTCAGAAACCCGTTGTCGATTCGCGCCGATTTTCCGGCGCGAGAGGAGATTATAGATACTCGTCGACTAGATGCGATATCGAATAAGCTGTTTACTTAAGGAACCATAGAAGAGACTGTACTGTATTATTATTACACTACAAAATACACACAAGTGGTTTTATTAGGAAAGAGTCCTTGTGCCGGATAATCGAAAACACAGGAAATCTGCTATTGAGTACTTAGGGTACAAACTTCTGGAACTTTTTGAATACACCTATACAAGATGGCGAGTCGAATGAAAGCTCTTTACAACCAGGTAAGGAATAAAAAAGCAGCTTTTAGGGCTCTTTTATATGTTATACCTGCGTCTTTTTTATCTTCTACATACACATAAAAACAACATAAAGAGTATTTTATGAGATCAGAACTCTGAATTTTAAAGTTTAAAAAATGTAAACATTTGTCATTCTTAATTTTGAAAAGAAATTCAAAATGAAAACTACTTTATTTGCATATTATTATGGGAATAGTTATGGTTGGAAGAATTTGATGTAGAAAATTGCAGCATCTTTGTTGTTGCTACTAGTCTCGTCAACTTTTATTGCTCGTTGGTTTTTATAGTGTCACAAGAAAACAAGTATGTGTGTGTGCTATATACATACTGAAATATTGATTTATCTACTGGTGTAACACACTATTAAGTTTATAACCACTCGAGGCTCTTCAGGGTGAGAATGCTTCCTCTTTTCGCTACGCCACGTTTCATGAAGCTACCCTGGTATCGATAATTGCTCGAAGAGCTTTAACCTTTATTAGCTTGCCATTCAGAATAATGATACAGGAGATATTACGCAGTTCAGTATCACAAACTTGGGAGAACGGTAAAATCGAATCTCTCAAAATAACAATAAAATAGTATCTTATGCACCGAGGAGCAGAAGAGGGACTTTTTCGTCGAGTACTGAAAACATACAGGGAGCATATTTGCGGATAATTTAATTTAAAAATTTAGCTCAATTTTGTAATTATGATATAAAACGGGTACAAAAGATTCTGTGAACAATGTAATCTTCCGTAAAAGATAATTTAAATACACATATACTAACTTTAATTTATATAATTATTATTATTTTATTAGGAATTATTGATAGATTTTTTAAAAGAGATTTTTATTTATTGTTATTAAAAGAAATGGTTTTCCATCTCCATTCTTCTAACTTTTTCCAGTTAAAAGAACAAGAATTCCGATTTAAAATTGAAAGAAGAACTGCTTATTTTAACAGATCGTATTAAGTGGTCATCACGCAGGAACTTAGAAATGTATTGCTAAAAGTAGTTGGCAAATAATCAACACATCTGGAATCGATTAATTTTCTAGTTTAGAATAGGAAGCTGAACAAAGTATCAACACTTTTGGTTAATTTGAAATATCGATTCCCGTAAATTTTCACAATTTATGCTTCATGAAAATGTTCACACTTCATTTCTAATTTTGAATCAATACCTTAATTTGGGCTTGATTCCACATTGTTTCCACTCTGTCTGACGTCTGACTAAATACGACATATCTACTGAGAATCTCGGCCAGTTGTTACTACTTGAAATATTTGACAGCGCATGAAACTCTTGTAATTTTATTTATCTTGAAGCTGAAGTAAAATTTTCCTTAGGATTTTTGTGCTAATAAATAATTTTATAAATTTTGATGCAATTATTTAAAATATTTAAATATTTACTTGATTCCAGGTGGTATTTGAGAGGCGAGTTCTTCTTGCTTGTACCATGCTCATTGGACTTTCAATTTGCATTTGGGCCATAGCGATCGGAACTGATCATTGGTTTACAGTTGAATCCCCTACGCCCGATGGAGTTCCAGTTAAAGACAAAAGAGATCCACAATTGCGACTTATTAAAAAAAATGTGGGGCTTTGGAGAACTTGTCTTAAATACAAAATACCGACCAATGGCACTTTGGATAAAATGAAGATCTTAAGTTAGTCTACAACTTTTTTACTTCCCAACAAAAAACGTCGGATTGAATAGTGTCAAAAAGATTTAACACTTTACATATTCAATTCTGCTTTTTGGACCATTTTTATTAATTTCAATGGAAAATTACATTTTGCAATGAAACCTCTCTATATCGGAAATTTCTTGAAAAAATTTTGAATCAAGTAAAGGGCATTATGAGAAAGGAGCTCAATCGTACAACTTGAGAATGAATTGAGAATGTTGAAACAGCACTTAAGTAAACGATCGTTTGACCGTCGCCAGATGAATAGTTTGAGAAATTCCAGCTGAAACGAATTGCATTTCATGACTATATTATAGTTGTAATTTCAAAATAAAATAAAAAATACAATTAGTCTCAATTAATTAAAAAGAAATAAGGGAACATTTTCCTTTGCTAGTGCTTTAAAATAAATATTTTGCTGTGTTAAAAATGCTTTGATGATTCTGCGATGGTCAGTAATTAGAAAAATTCGGTGAATATTTTCTTTTATTCGTACTGTGAAATACATTTTTTACAATTTTAAAAATAAATTTCTTTTTTTTTTTTATTTGTCTGGCAGGGAACAAAAGCGTTGAGTGGTTTTCTAGTGACTTTCAATTGTTAGAAGTTTACCAGACTCTAGGTCGGTATGCTTTGCTGAGTCGAATGACTGCGGGTAAAATAAATGCCGATCCAGAAATAAACGAGAAAGAGATAAATACGTATAGAGAGAGAGAAAAGTTCACTCGTGGCAAAACTTACGCCCGGGCATGTGCTCCCTCTCGTAGAGACGTACCTTCACGTATATTACGTGGGAATAGCCACCAAGAAAAATGAAAAAGAGATGAAAGTGCGATCAAGCAATAAAAAGGAGAAATGCGGGCGTAATTAGAAGCCATGAGTTTCGCTGAATCTCCAATTAAGCTCAGATTAGCGGAAAATAACTGACAACTAATTTTTTTGTCATTCACTCACAAAAGATAACATTTTTGGTCGCTATATCGAAATCCTCACCTCGCTCCTTACACAAAAAAAAGCTGAAGTTAAAAAGCGTTACGAGTGAACGAGAGAGGGATTAGTTTTTGGACCCTCTAAAAATTTACCGCTCACTCATTTATCCGCAAAACTGTTTACCTCTCTGCTTTTTCTGTGGCAGTTGACTCAATTCCTTTTATCTCCCACCTTCCATCATAAAAGTATTATGCTGATTTCGTGTACCACAAAATTTAATTTGCAAACCCATTAAAACTTCAAGTGCTAAGAATTTAAAAATTGGAGTGCTTCAAAATAAAGTAAATTAAAAAGGAATGCAATCCTTTGAGACCATAGAAATTTAATGTCACCATTCTCTTCGAAAGACTAAATTGAATTATAAAAGAGGGTTGGTTCTCCTCGCTTATGGAAGGATATAAAGATAAAAATAATCTAGTGTCTTCTGCGTCAGTAAAAATTCTCATTACTTTTATAGTTTGGGTGACGAGAAGTTTCCTTGAATATTACGATGGATGGTCAGTTGTCTTTCGTTGACTACTTGACGTAAACAAGTCACAACATATTTATTTAGGATGAAAAATGATACTTAACATGCCTCATACTCATTTCTCATTTTTATGTATATTTTGGTAACAGTTTTCTGTTGACAAAAGAAATGTTTTTCTTTATTCTTTCTTAATGTGAGATATCTCAAGCTCAAGTTCCACGTTCTTTGCATTGAAGATCAAAGAAATGATATCTATAGGTTTTAAGTGCTCTAAGAGCTAACAAAAATGGAGAGTTGGAAACAAATAAAATATTATTTTTTCATTCATTCGGTTCGAGATAAATTATTGTAGCATCGTTTTACCAGCCATTCAATTTTCTATTTTGAAGATCTAAGCATCATTCCGAAAGAGTGTTTCGCAGATGATAAATACTTTTTATGTTTGCTTTCAGCATCGCTAATATATTTTTCTATTTTTATTTTAAAAGAAATATTTAATATAGATACTTTTTTCTAGGTGAGTGCAAACATCAAGATATGTTTCCGTCCGAACGTGAGATAAGAAGGGATCCGGGACTGAATATTACGGTGCTCAGTAAGTTAGACAAAATTGGTGAATTTAGATATTTAATTGAATTGCCGTATTGATGGATAAAGATTTCTTCGAAGAAAAGTGGTTACGACATTTAATTGTTGAATGCAGAGCAAACGTTTAATTTTTGGAACGAAGCCCAGTACCTATAAGTGTCATTAATTTTATTCTCAAGTCAACAACTGATGCGTAGTTGATTTACGGATCAATTTCTAAGATTTGAAAGGAGTCCAACTATAGTTCATTAAAATAATTTGATGTTCATTATAATTATTTAAGAGAACGATTGCGATTCACAGGGCAGACAAAAAATTGTATAAAGTCAAGAAAAGTTAAGCACTTAAGGCTGTGTATAAGTTATCAGATCATTTTAGTTATCGTGTTGAAAATTTGTAAAATTAAAAACAGTACTCTAAGTCACGCTTAGCTAGTCCTGAATATTTACAATAAAACAAAACAAAATTTTTAACTTGATATCTAAATATGTAGAAAATAGAAATAATATCGCAAAGGACAAAAGTCGGTAAGATAGGGATCAGATAACTTATATCTGACCTTAAGGGCGTGAAGTAATTACCATAAGAGCAAATTTAGTTTTGCGAATTTTACGTTCGCAATAATGCATTTTTTTTTGCTAAAACTTGTAGGCCATTTATCCCCGTTTCGTACAGGCGAATATAAATGGTCTAGTTTTAATAAAAAATATTTATTATTGCAAACTTAAAGGAGGCGAAACTAAATTGTTCTTCTGGTAAAGTACCACATACCCTTAAAAATGTAAATATAGGGTGAAACCAAAAAATTAGTATCGCTACAGAGTGAAAAACTATCTACTTAATACTATCTGAATACCCTTATTACTATCTTAAAAGTTATTTACATTATATTTATAATTTATTTACTTAATAACTATTTTTCGAAATATTTTTTTACAGTTATTTATGTTTATTAGATTACTCGAGAACGGAAGTGTCATTCGCTGTAATCAGCATGTTTATCATGATAATGGGTTTTGGATTTTCTATCTACACCTTCCGTAATCCACGATACATGTTCAAACGTTTAGCTGGTGGAATCCACTTTATCACAGGTAACAATTGATTAATACTTAGCTTAGAGAAAAAAAAAACTTTTATCCATCTTGAATGTTTCTTTTTTATAATATTTAATTTTGAGCGAGACGAATTTCAAACTTCCAGTTATAACTTTCAACTTTTAAGTGTTCAAGATTTCGAAGACTTTGAATTTTGAATAAATGTACGTTATTGTCTAATGTCTTGATTTGTATTTATGCATGACGATGTAATACAAAATCTGATTGAAATATTGATTCATAATCACATTATTTTTTCAGGTGCATGTGTTATGGTTGTTATTCAAGTGCTTCTCTCGTCGATTGAATTTCAAAAGCATTTCATGTTTGACATCCATCCTCCAACTTCAATTACATGTTATGGATTTTCTCTGGTCCTGGCGTGGCTCGTTTTTATCATCAACTTGATGTCAGGTTGTGCTTTCATGCTCTTTTCGAAAAAAAGGAAACGTGACAAGGCCCCGACTGAAGAAATTGCCATGGCTGATGAACCCACTATTATAGGGCGTTAAAAAATTCATCAAGATTCTTTAATCATTAAAAAGAAGGAAATATAAACTAAAGCAATCAATTTCTTCGCATAGAGTTACTTGACGAAAGAATGTGAAACTTGACGAAAGAAATGAAAGTTACTTGACGAAAAATTGTTTTATAGAATTGATGAGAATTTGACTGCCAATTAATTCGAACGATGGTCAAATGAAAAACAGTCTACTCTTGAAACCAAAAAATATTGACACAGCTACCTTTTTCTTTCTTCGAGAAAAAAGTGCCACGAAATTTGAGAGATTACTCTCCTTATATAGATATCCTTTTTATCAATATTAAAAATATTTCTCTTACATATGCATATATTTATATATATATATTCTATTTTGATGTCTCTTAAAATTTCATGAAGTATATTTCTACTGCTAGACATCTATTTCTAGTCATCTCTATTCAACTCTATTCAACTCTAGTCACTTCCAGTCAATATCGATTTTGGCCATTTTGAGCTCTCAAAATGTTCCACTGCAATTCACTTCCAAACTTAAAAAATGTGATTCTTGTTAGCCTTCGCAATCATTTTAAATATTAATTATTGAATATAAAATATTGCAATTATTATACTTCAGAATTTTTTAAAACATTTATTATTTCAAATAATTTATTTCACACTTATTTTAATGTATTTGCCATTCAAGGCTGCGAAATTATTATTAATGAATAAATACAATTTATGGATATTATTTACAGATTGTAAAGATAATCAGGCTGAAGTCTTAATAAATTTTCACTCTTGAATTTTGGGACCTTTACAATCCATAATTCAACGTGAAATTTCATAGCATTCTATTTTCTGTTAACTATTTATATCATTATCGACACCACTTGTAGAATACTATTAAATATTATATAAAAATGTATATTTGCGAAATTATTTCATCGCATACTTTGTAACAATTTCTATAAGAGAAAAAATAAAATCATCAATTATTCCATATCAATGTTTTTTTCTTGGTGGACGGAATAATTAAAATTATATATTAATTTATAATATTATAATTCTAATAATAATAACAAAATCTTCTTAATACAAGTTTATTTTTCGATTATGAAAAATTTGTATAACATATTTTTTATTTCGCTTAGTATGTGTATAAATACAAATGAACAATTTACTTTGATGGCAGCAATACGACGTCTTATGTGTAAAAAAGTGAACTACACGTCATAATTAAATATCTTCTAAAGTCAAATTGGAACGACTCAAAAATCTCAAAATAGTAAATTCGCAAAATTGGAAAATTGATGAAAAAAAAAAGAAATTTTGTAAATATATAAATAAAAAAAAAAAAATTAATATACATATTTTCAAGGTATTAATTAAATTATTATTTTAATTATTTATTTATTCAAATTATTATGGCTTTTTCGGTAATTTTCCAATGTCAGGAATTTTACAGTATTTTATTTTTCGGAATTTTTAAGTCGTCCCGTCAAATTTACTACACCAAATATTTTTCAGTCCCATTCAGAGCTAAGAGAGTAAAAAAGATTTACTTTCGCTTTCGAAGAACTCTTTTTCTTCTTCTCAGTGGCTGCTTGGTATTCAACAAATTACTATAACTAAAGTTTGGATGAACTCGACACAGCCTCGAGTCAATGAATAGTCCTTATTTGTCTTGGCACCTCACACCCAATCTGAAAATATTTTTGGAACACCTAGACGCCTCAGGGGCGGCGATTTTTGTTTTGTGCCTTGGGTTATTTTTTGCTGAAAACTTTAAGAATCAGTGGCAGTGAAGAATTTCAGTCTTCGAAACTCATTTTTATGCATACTGAGCTTTGGAGAGAGATTTCTTTTCACAATTTCAAAACTACACCATTGTTTTCTCTTTTTTTGTGATTTGAGTCCACGATAACTTTTTACTTTTATAGTAAAAGTAGTTGTAACACACTTTTCACTGGTCACAGAGTTTTGTTTTTTCTTCAGAATCAAAATCGTAATTCTCTTCTGGTTGAGTTGCGATTTCTTCTATCTGATTTTCTGTTTCTTCTTCTTCTTCTGATTGCTCGTCGCTTGAGGAGTCAGTTTCGAAGCCTTGAATCAACTTCGCATATCTTTGAAGGACATACATATTATTATAGTATTTAAATAAGGTGACTCAAAAAAATGAAGGTCCTTTGGTTTGATAAAGAAAATGTCTAGTTTTGTGTAAATATCGTAAAAAGTAGTCAGAAAATTCATGAAATGCAGGAAGTTCTAAACCTCATTTTTGTTTAAAAAAGTGAGTTGGTGGAGGGTTTTCAACTATTCAATACTATTTTACTACCTTTCCTTACAACTTTGCATAATAGTTAGGCAAAACTAGAAATTTTGTTATCAAACCTGTGAAAAATTACGAATTTTTTTCGGTTGGGGGTGGTTTAACCGCCATGGGATTCTGTAACCCTTGTTCAAAGATTAGAGAAAAATTCACAGATGTTTTTTCACCAAATGCAAGATTTTTTGGTGTATTCCCACAGATCAAAGAAATACAAATTTTTTTGAGCCATCCTAGTCTTTAATCTTGAAATACTTATTTTTAATTGGATCCAAAATATTCTCTTATTTCATCATGGACAATTTTACGTTCAAAGTGAAATGTAATTTCTTGTATAAATTGGACGGCTCTTACCTGACACTATATCAGACAGGGGTTGTTCTTCTCAGGGTGTCGAGGGGCCATTCAGATCTGACTGGCATGGACGGAAGGGGTTCTTCGAGGGAGAATGTTACAAATTCATGATGAATACTTGGACTATATTCCTCTTGTAATACATCTGCGGTCGTACTGACCTGGAAATGATGGAGTAGACAGGTTATCCCATAATGTCAAGATAGTGATTGACAGAAACGAAATGTTATTAGTATTATCCAAAATATTAAATATCAATCTGTTTTGCAGAATATTCTTGAGAGAAAGTGGAGATTTAAAAAAAAATTATATTTTTAATACCGTTTGTGTTGTAAGATCCCGAGTGAGATGTCCAGAATATTCGTGGTAATCCACACTAGGAGGGGGTGGTAAAAATTCATCAAAATCCACCTGGTCGACAGAGTCTCTTCCAAAAAAATACCTCTTTTGGTGCCTTTCGCAAAGAAATCCACCATGTCCATGATTTGGATAGCTACCATGTTGAAGGTGATTCTCCAAATGATAAACCCCCTAAAATACAAATAACATCGCAATTTAGAAACTCAGTAGTAGATTTTACTACTGTGTTATTAAAGATTATGAGAACAATAGTTGCAAGGGATTTTCAAATGATTACAGATTTTAAAAGATTTCAAGACATTCTCAACATTTTAAGTAAATTTCCGGTTATTTTCATTGATTGACAGTATATTTTTTACTGATTAAAATCGTGAGAAAAGTGACAGTGAGAGTCAGTGAAGTTTGAGTGGTAATTAGTAAAATTTCCCTGAGTTTTCACTAATTCAAGTTTAGAGAGTAATATGAATGCTAAAGGAAAATATAAATTACGAACCGCGTAATTCTTACGCCTCGAGTTCTCCCTCACCAGTTCTTGTTGGTGCCAGGAAATATAAAGGAAAATAGCAGAAGTGCCTGCTACTTCTGTAGTTACGAAACCGCTTACGTAGAGCAAAAAGGAGAAGCCATATTTGTAGGTGAAGGGTGGACCCTGAAAGCAAAAGAAAATATACTATTTGTACCTTTATATTCAAATGGAACTTGGGGGAAATTCAATTTGTTCTTATTTTGATAATGACGATAATTACCAGATGCCCTTAAGGGTGTTGGGTCCAAAAGAAGGGTTTAATTATATATTATTTGTTAAGAGTAAAATGGAGAAATTGAATTTTAAGATTCACAAACTTGAATCAAACACCCTTAAAGAAACATATTTATATAATCGTATATCGGGTAGTAGATTTTGCTTAATTGTATAGGTTTCAGGTGAAGATTGACTGACCTGAAAAGAAGATCTTGGCCTCAGTTTGCTACCCACTTCAGCTTTGAAGACAGATATGTACATTACCATACCAACAAGCATCAACAGACCTGAAAAGAATGAAAAGAATTTTGCAGAGCGGAGATTTTATGAGCACCTGATAGAAGAGACATATGCTTTTTATGAGGCTCTTTGGAGGATTTTCATTTATTATATATATATATATATATATATATAACATGTATATATGCAATTTTATTCATCTCAATAAAAAAATTGTACTAGTATTCAACATAGAATGAAGGGTGTTGAATGTATTAGTCTTCTCTTTTTACTTGAAAAATATAGTAGTTAGATATTTTTCCACCCTAGAGTTTCTTTTTTTTTAAATATAGAAGTTATGTGTGTATAGAGCGAAAAAATCTATAATTTTGAGTTAAGTTTCGAATTCTTGTATTAAAAGAGTGAAAAGTTACTTTATTCTAATATTTGTTAAGTAAAATGAGGAAATAGAAATTTAAGGCTTGGATCCAACACCCTTAAAAGATTTCTGAGAGGTGAATTCTCGTAAGAGTTATATACATATTTCAAAAGAAATTCCCCAGACCTTTTCAGTTCATAAAAAGAGAACGCTTTAACAAATCTATAAAATTATTTCGAAGTTGAGAAAGCTTGAAAGGCATGAAAAAGTTAAAATTGGTGGACATAAAAGAAAAATATTGAAAACGCATCAAGAAGTCAGTTTCCAAAGTTTGAAGCCTGACTCTAGATACTGACATAGAGTTCCGGAGTGCGAAGTTTGTTCAAATTCTCGTTGATAGTTTATGCTTTGATACAATTGTCTGCCTTCCGGTTCACTCACCGGAAACTATGAAAACCACCCCGGCGACGAAAACGCAGAGCCTGGGTTTTGGACGGGTAACGTGTGTGGCGAAGTAGCAAACTTCAGCAATCACCAGTAACAGTGTCGCCGCAAAGAAGAACATAGCTGACTTTGTTACAGCGTCTGCAAGAAGAAAATCAGGAAAAATGAAGAGAAAATGGAAAAAAATTTTACAAGCATTTTCACCTTTGACTTTTGCGAAAGTATGAAAATGCTTAGTGAAAGGAGAAAGAAGTGATATTAAACAAATACTAAAAGAAGTGGGAAAAACCACAAAGAATATTGTCGGCGAGAAAGGAAGGAAAAAGGCTTATACTTCGCTTCTTATAAGATATACGAGCTTCTTTATTAATACACGTGAGATAAAGCTTCGCTTCGTAGCTCCTTCCTCAGTTCAATAGCAACCATAAGTGGAGCTTTTATTGGAATAGAACCTGCGTCGATGTTATTTCTTGACTTACTCTTATATACTACATCATATCCACTAGATAATATTCTTTTTATATTATAAGAAAAAATTCGTTTTTTACGAATAATTAATATTTATATATTAGATCTTTGTGAGGTATTCACTTTTTTCGTACCATTAATTTTTTTATATTTACAACAATTGACTTCTATTTCTTCCTCTTTTTTCGAGTGATTTTTGGGACTTCAAGAAGTTGGAGTAAAATATTAAATCATTTTTTTTCAAGATATTTTAGGAGACCAGGGAGTTTCCAAAAGTTTTTTTCCGGTATCTGAAAAGTTTTGGAAATTCTCTAAAAACACAGATACAAAATATGTATTTTATCATAATTAATCTCGCATCTCGTTTAAATAATTCCAAATACGACTATAAAGATACACAATACAGTCATTTTCCATTACGTGAATTGGTTTCAAGCATAAGATACGATACAAGAAACGATACAAGCGGTATAAACGAAAGCAAACATTTGATCCTTCCATAATTTATTGATAAACATAAAAAACTGAACAAAGGCAGCAAAAAAAATTATTATATTTTTCCAATTGTTAGTTATAAGAATACTATAAGTAGCAGTTCGTAATAATATTTAAATATCAGTAATAATATAACTTATAATAGATAGTTTTAAGATCTTTTTTCTGCTTCCAAAGAATGATGAAATGTTCTAATTTTGTATCTCCCTTAGAGTGAAATTGGGTCGATTTGCATTGAGCTTTGTGCTTGCAGAGAGTGTCAATAATAGTAACTATCATCAACATTATCACGCGACAGATGCTCATCCTAATCGAAAAACGATAGCTCATCGTCGCATGAATAGAGGATCACTTATGGATCATCACTATTAAAGCTATATTTCCCTACAAGCTAAACATACGAGTACTTTAGTCTATGCATATGGTATATAGATGAATTTATATTCCCTTTCTTCCTTCATTTTTTTGCTTTTACGTTATCAACATTAATATTTTCATTTTTTCCGCATTCCGAAATGGTCAAATGATAAAGAATAGTCTGGTGTTTATAAATAGTATCCGCTAATATTCCTTGAAATTTCATCACATATTTTCAAATATTTTTTTTAATTCTTGCAAATCCGATTTAATATCATTAAATCATTGAAATCCACTCAAATTCTTTGACAGCCTCATGTAATCTTTTGAAATTCGTTAAAATTACTTGAAATTCCAAAACTTTTAAATCTTTTCTCTAAAATTTCATGTACGTTTCCAGAAAGGTTCAAAAATTCATCAGAATTCCATGAAATCTCTTGAAATTCCTGAAAATCAGATGTAATATTTTCAAATCTTTTAAAATTCCTCGCAATTTCCAGAAAGTACATGAAAAATCTTAAAATTGAAGTATACCTTAGAATTTTATTGATCACAATTTCCTGAAATACTATACCAAATTGAAAAGGAAATACCTAGTTTGAATTGTCTGCGATTAATTCATATTTAGGATTGTTCAAAGAGCTTTATATGAATTACTATAATACATCTACTTTGCACTGTTAAAGTTCATCCCAGTAAAGTTATCGAGCAAGGGATAATTATAGCTCTAACTTATGCGAGTACAGGTAGTGGGAAACTCTAGTGCGTGCTTCTGAACTCGTTGCTAGACTAAAATGCATGTATCTACTTGATTTCGCGCTAAGTAAACCCCGAAACGATATCAAGATCTTTTCTCGCATTTTGTGGAATTGGAAACTTTATCTACTAATGTCCTTTGAGAAAAGTACTCGAATTTCATGTTTGTTGATCCTTCAGAGCTCGATGAATTATAACAAATTCTAATTTAGAGACTAAGCGATATATGAACAATTTTCACGTTTTCATTAGGTGGATTCAAGTTCTAGTAATCAAGTGATTGAGATGTAGAAGACAATGCAATATAGGCCCAATCATTATGTCTATCTGGATAATCGATAGGTTCATAAATTTAATCAATTGTTAATTACTCACATGGTATCGCCATTGTGGAATCCGTTAGATCTGGACTGTACTCCTCGTTTGGGAAGTACTCGATACTTGAACACTCGTACTCCATACGAGAGCCTGAAAGTAAATTAAAATTACTTGAAAATAATTCTATATTAAAATTATCCATGTTAATAATCCAATAATTAGAATCGTTATACAGACAACAAGATACAATTTAAATATTTATTACACTCATAAGATGCAATAGTTTGATTTTAATTTGATAATAAATTTGCTCATTTTCATATAAAATTCGTCGATGAATTATCACATAATTCACTTGATATCTGAAAACAATAATAACGTGCGCTTTATTATGATTTTTATTCAAATAATTTATTTTCAGAGTGAAGAGAGCAAAATAATAATAAATTTATTTCCTTCTTTTTATTTATTCATCATATTTCTATGTTTTTGGCACAGGAGCACTCGTTTTCCATGCAGCAAATCATTTTATTTCCATGGTCAATTATTTATCGTCGGCTTATTCGTGTCCAAGTAATAATCTACATGCTCTTTGTTCCAGTTTCATGTTTCATTTATGCACCTTCATATGCGCATTGTTGACATTTTTCCCATATGAAAATGGAAAATTATACTCCATTATTCACTTGACGTTATCCATCAATGAATATTCTATTAGACAATATAGGATTTTGAGAACGAAAATATTATTTGTGTATTCCTGTTGATTGAATGATTTTCTTATTTATTTATTTATTTATTTATCTAGACGTGTAAAATGTCTTCGAGAAAAGAAATCTAAAAACGAAGCTAGATTTCTATTTCAACTTTTTTATTTAAAGAAAAGGATGGCCAGTAAATTTTTTCCAGAAGACCAACTTGCTCGAATGTAGCAACAGTAGGTGCAATTGAAGAAAGGAATGGAATTGGAAAAAGAAGTGAAGTCGATTTCGCAATTCCGAAGGCGCACTCACGTACCTCTTTAATTGGCTCACGTTTAGCGCGATGCGCCAAGCGAATGGAATAGTATACATGACTAGCGAACCGATATATAGACGACCAATCATCAATTTCTTTCAACAACGACAAAAGTAAAACTTATTTACTTCAAAGAATTTCGCTTAATCTCAAAACACCCGTGAAATATTTCGGAAAATAATATTTAATAAAATTTTTACATTCTCATCAATCGGTGTAGACATTTTGGTGTTCCCAATCTGGGCCCGGTCGGGTTGGGCGTTTCATTTCTAACCAGGGTCAGATGTGGAAATTTTGAGCGTTCAAATAATTTCCAACTAAAAATAAAAATAAACATTACAAGTTTCTTCGTATAGAATTTTTTTTAATACAAATGAGTCAAGATTTAAAAATTCTTTCCAGTTTCAAATGAAATCAATATAAAAATTCGTTTAATTGAACGTTTAGAACTTCAATCACTTTGTGTTGAAGTGTGTAAGGTAGACTTAATAACTTTTTAATGAAAACACTTTTTAATTGAATTAAATGGTCCAGATTACTTTCACCATTTTTTGCCCAATTTAAAAAAAGTCTGATTATAGGATCCCATTAGGGAAACACTGACGAAATGCCAATATTGGAATTCGTCGAGGGAAATGGAAAACAGAGTATGAAACCATTGAGAATTTTGTTCTAAAGTAAAAAAATTAGGAGGGAATATACACAGAGAATTTGTACATAGATAGAATGTAACTGGCATGTTGAAGGGGTCCACTGTCGAAGTGGAATGGGAGTCAGACTGGTGAGCGCGAACAGTCATTTCCGGTGAATGACGGAAGTAAGCCGTATTACGTCCCTTTCAATATTCGAATGTCAAACGAATCGTTCGGAGACTTGTTTCAGTTGATATTTGCCAAATACCAGAAACACACGTACAGTGCATTAATTTAATGAATAAATGTAAAACATAATCAAAATCTATTATGATCATCATTTTGAAGGTTTATTAGAATTTTACAAATTTTGTTCGATTTAAATGAAAGTCGGTCAGAAAACCTCATCTGTATGAAATCGTATTTTAAGATAGTAGCTGGCGATCATATATCAAAGTTGACAAAAAAAGTCTTTGACAAGAGGCTTTCTTTTTATCCGAGGGTAGCAACTTGGGAAAATGGCACATGACAATGTCGCATTGTCGGTGGTGTCAGGGCGGCTACAAAGCGATGAAACAAAAAGTTTTCCCCATGTTACTTTTTTCAATTTCTGCTGATGCTGAGAAGCATCATTCCTCCCGGTGAGATAGCAGAAGGAAAGTGGTTTCCGGTACGCCACGTAATGAGTCATTTCCGTCCCTTCATCTCTCTATTTCTGCAATCCCGTCGAGTCCCAACCCATCCCGACCACCGTTACCGGAACTCTTCGGTCCCTCTGGAATATTACCGACTAAATGTAGTCTGCTTTCTCACAACCGAGATGAATGAAGTGAGAATCCAAAAATCTAACATTACTTTAATTTCTTACATCCGGGACTGAAATCTCGAGGGGTCGTACTTTGATAAACATACATATATGCATGGTTGTTCAAGGCAGAAGGATAGAGATTTTCTATCCTTGCCAAGTACACATTTTGCATCCATTAAATCATATCTTTTTCTATCCTGCAGTCTATCTCTTCTCAAAAAATTTGAACATCTTTTTATTGCCATGTTCAATCTTTTCCCATCCTTGGTTTTAAACTTTCAAACTTTCACTTATAACACTAAAATGTTCGCAAATTACGAAAAGAGACACATCAGCGTTGGAATGATTAAGAAGATAGAAATAGAAAAATATATGATATAAGAAGATTGAAAAGGATAAGCATATATGGTATTAGATTGTAAGGATTTAAATAATAAGACAAAAGATACACATGGAAGTACTTGGCGAAGATAGACAAAGGATACAGAAAGATAGATTCGCAATTGCAAATATTGATGGTATATAAATTAATCACGAAATATGTGATTTGTTTGATAAAATGGATAATAGTAAAGAAGTGAAGAAACTTACTTATAGCAACGCAGACTTTCCAGAGTCCACTATAAGTGAGTCGACTGTCGGGTTCGGCAGAAATGTTTGCGGAAGGCGATCTTGGTAACTTCTCTTCTGTTAGTAACCACTCGCCAGTGGAGATAGCACCCGTGACAACTGCTAGTGAAAGCAGAGCTGATATTCCTGAAGTGATGCCAAACCCCGTACTGCTACCACCAGTGTCACCGCTGTTAGGATTTCCGCAGTAGCAACAGCACCACCACCAGTAGCAACACCAGCGAGACATCACGTGTCACCCTCGTTTCGTCGGGGCATCCCAACACGCGAACTTGATCTTTTAAAACAGTTTTTCTCATTACTCAAACATCCTTCCTTATACCCCGCACAGAAATTTTAACATGGATCTGACTAATAATAGGAGACAATTTTGGCAATTTCTGCACGGGACACTCTTTTCCTACAGAAACAGTATAAAGGGCAGAAAGAAAACGATGCGCTTGGTTTTGATATTTCCATTTTTTTTACTCTTGATACGAATAAATTCTGGTTTAATTTATTCCTAAAAAAATATAGAGAGCGGGTTCATATAATAATCTATAAAGAGCGAGAACTTTATCTTTAAGGATTGAAGCTGCTTTTCCTTTAGTACCTTATCGAACCGAAAGTGCTTCTCGGGGTCGTCGCTTCGGGTTATCAGTTAGACGTTTTCGTCACTAAGGGCAATATAAAATGAACGGCACTTTGCAATATTCTTCCCTCAGTTTGAGATAAAGTTTCTTGAAGAAAATTGTTCATTCACCCATTCCAGAAACAAGAATTTCTTTTTAAAGAAGGTGAGAAATCAGAAAGAAGCATTTTAGAACTCTTGAGTGAAATAAATGATTAATAAAGCAGCAAAAGCTAGTTACGCTTTGTGTGTTTTTGCACTTTATTGAGACTCTAAGTAACTTTGCTTAATAAACTTCAAAGGTACTTTAGACTGACTGAAGTTTCCTTTCCACTTTATTGTTTTGGTATAAAGATCAAAAGTCTACTTTGTATATTAATTCTTACACCTTATACATAAACTAACACAAAGTTTCTAACACAGTGTAAATTCTGCACATGGCTGTCAACAATAATTTCTTGAGTTTCTTATCTTCTTGAAAACACTAAGGAGAATTGGACTTTTTACTTAATATTATCAACACTTCCATATAGTTTCTGATTGGGGTATCAATTAAAATTAGACTTTGTATTTTTTGAAAGTTTGAGCATATCATTAATTCACTGAGTGTCTTTAAAGTAGAAAATTGTATATTTAACAGAAATTTTTGAAGTACGGAAAGCTCACCTGTAACCAAATTGCTCTGGTTTAAAGTAAAAGCAATTTAATTGATTTCCAATTAAAAACGTGGTGTCGGCTGAAGAGTATATTGAAGATTCCACTGACCAATCTTCTCTCAGCAGTTGAAGAAAAGTTTCCTCGACAAAGTTTCCGGCCCTATGAACTTTCCACTACGAGGACTTTTCTCCCATCTGAAAATAATATCACTTATATATAATATACCATATATATATATATCTCAGCCACACTCGAGGACCATAAGTTGTTTTTTCATAATAAAGAAGACAAAGAAGTTAAAAAAATGGATAGAAAAGTTTGTTTGTAATTAGCAATTGAAATGATTTCAACCGATGGAAATGCCTGCTTAATTAATACAATTTTATTTAATGCAGTCAGTTCTTTCGTTTTATCAGGGTCCTTTTTACGTTTAATCTTTTCTTTCAGGTTGATTCTCGCGAAAGGAGAAAAAAAGAACATTTAATCCTGGATCTGTATGAATTTTGCGAAGTTTCTATTAAGATAATCCAAGAGTTGGAAGAAAGGAGATCGACCACTCGACTTTTCATTCGGTATTACATTTCCCCATTTCCCTTTTCTTTCATCCTCTTTTTTCCGACTTCCCTTTCACGTTGGATCTTAACCCCAACGACTTCTATCTCCACCCCTTTGGGATTGTCGAGCATGGAGCTCTGACCTGCCGATCAGTTCATCGCAATACTGTAAAATCGATCAAAAGCGCAAGAGAAAATAAAAAATTGCATCTTCATACTGCGAAAAGAAATTCATATTAAGAATCGACTTACGTGGAAAAAGATATCTTAAATTTAAATTGATTTGGACCCACTGCAGTTCTCATTCCTTCTATAATAACATGCAGATCTTTTTTTTAGAAAGCAAATAACTCACTAGGATTTCAAATAATTCCCAAGAATTTACTAGACTTTCCAAAGATATATAAGATATATATATTTATATATAAATATAAAAATAAACTCCAAGTTTTTCACGCAAAATTGATATATTTACTTTAAATATTTTATTTTCAGTGAAAAATAACGAATCTTACTAAGAAAAAGGGTGAGTGGTGGCCAATCTGATGATTACTTAGTTCGGGGTAAAAGGGATGTTAAATTTTGAAAATCGTCCATTACATAATTAATAAAAACGCCTCCTGACTTCCTCGACATTTATGAACAGAAAAAGGCCACTTTTATTTTTTTTGTATTTAGGAATTAAACAAATAAAAAAGATCTTTATTTCGTAAAATATTTTTCTTGTACATATCAGACTTGTATCAGATGAAATGAAAATATTAGACCCGAACTTTTGGTATACCTATTGGAAGTCAGAGAACTGGGAGATGTTCGATATTGACTTCCGGTTCTCTATATGCTGCAATATTTTGTATACAGATGTAAAATGTACTTCCAAAAGAACGATCCGGAGCCCAAAGACAACCTTTAGCCTCTGGATTGCGTATTTGACGTATTTTTTTTTTTTTTAATTAAAATTTCTTGGCTTCATATTTTATTAAAAGAGTTCAATTTTTTTTGCCTAAAGTTATTATAGAACTTTTCACATTTTTAGCTTTCAAATATAAATATTTTTAAATTTAAGTCATATGCTGCAGCTAAAAATTGAATTGACATATAAGAAACGAAAAATGTAAAATGTTATGTTAAATATTAAAATTATTTTAAACCATAACTGTTAGTGTAACATGTAACCTGTATTTAAAGTGAAATTA
>JAUESI010000018.1:9693005-9712838 GCA_032275145.1 Synergus laeviventris | reverse complement strand
ATGTTATGTTAAATATTAAAATTATTTTAAACCATAACTGTTAGTGTAACATGTAACCTGTATTTAAAGTGAAATTAAAGCGTAAATTAATAAGTGAATAGTGAATCGTACAATTATGACAACCTTTGGTAAAAGAAGGCAAATTAACTGAGCGCGCAAATGGTAAAATTTAACATTTTCTCAACAAGCAATAATAATAGCATCAACAAGCACTTTATATGTATTCAATGCCATACATGAGTGTCTGAAAATAAAAAAAGTGGATAAAAATATTTCATTTATAAAATTGTGATAAAAATTGTTCAGAGTAAAAGTGGCAAAAAATGAATTCTCAGAGCAAATACCATAAATGAAACACTCAAATGATAAAGAATGTAGTGTACATTTTTTTAAGAAACTATATTAAGAAATATTGTTAATTTTCAAGCATGTGAAATTAAATGTGCGTGCAAAGCAGTAAAATAGAGACAGAGTGAATGAGGTCCCTATGTTGAAGGTACTAATTGCAATCAATTCTGGGTGCTCGTTAATCTTTGACGTCTTATTGAATTATCGCAGCCTTTTGTTCCTGCGGATGGTGCCATAGGAGGAATGCAATATCTTGTATTCAATTAAGACGATCAGCTGAGCATAAAATAAACAAGTCATTTTTAAAAAAGGAATCAAAAATTTAAATAAATTATTTGGGTATAAAATTAATAGCTAATAATAGTGTGATATAATGTAATACGTAATTAATCATTTGTTATGAATACAATATTCATAACAAATTATAATATTCATAACACAATATTATTAATAATAATATTAATGAATAACCAGGAATATCGAAGTGGTCGACCCCTCAGTAAATAATGTTGTTTTAGTTAAAATATATTTTTGGAAAATCTGATTCTAACAACTTATTAATTTTATTTTCCAAGTGGTCTATTATCAGGTGGCACGAGAGAAAAATGTGAAGTATGCTATCAAAGTAGCCAATCAGAGAACAGAGTTTCAGTAAATGCCAAAGTCCTAGTCTTTGTAATAAAGATCTGAGTCAAGTAGGATCTTCTGGTCCATAGAATTGGCTTTGAGATTCAAATTAAGCTTCTTTACTTCTAAAAACCTGAAACCATTTGGAGAACAGGAGTTGCTATTCAACTTTGCCTATGGAAATTTCAGACTCCACACATATTAGCATTCTTTGGGTTTCCCCTTTAGGGAAATCACTTTACTTTTTACATAAAGATTGAAAATCCCCTTAACTCCTTTTCCGATGATCAAATTGACGCAATTAAATATTTACTATTCCTCTACGTGTGACAGAATAAGCAGAAGGAAACATAAATGATTAAAACTTCAGACAAAGCTACTGTATACATATATAATTTTAATTATGTTTAAATCTCTTTTATGTGTGAGTTGTGTTTAATGAGAACTTAAATCAATTGACCTAATATGTTTCTCATATTCACGAAAAGCACACTTTATATTTTCCCAGTTTCTGCTTGGCTGCGGATATTATGAGGGGTTTCGTAAATTTACCTGCACGCATCTGGAGTTTAATACTCGTGCTCAGGAAAATAAATTAGTAGGGAAGTTTGACAGAATGAAATAATGCTAGAAAGCAGTTATGAGTGTTTGAAATTGGTTGAGTGAAGAAAAATTTATTTGAAAACTTGTTGAAAATTGTGCTATAGGGGGGTGTTAACTAATTATAATAATAATTATAAAAATAATAGAATGCATCATTGGTTATTAACTCTTATTATTATTAATCATTGAACATTTAAATATGATATTCCACTGCAATTCCTAGAATTACGTTAATTTAATGATTATTTATTTAATTTCAGTTTTCCTCTTGAAAATATTTCTACTTTACCTTCTTCTATATTATACAAAACTATTAAACTTTGTAAAAATACGAACTGTAATTTTTCAAATCACTTTATTACTGTGACAGGAAATTTCTTCTCAGAGCTTTGCGGTTTATGTACCTTGGGCTGAAACGTTTTTTGAGATTTTTATTCCGCGGATACTTAATACACCTCAGCAGTTTTCCACGGTTTGTTAATCCACAAAAGAAATTATTTTACTCGAATTACGAAGTATCTTTTACGATCGGAAAGTCCTTTTAGATATATACCCTTTTATTATTATATTTTTATATTCTGTCTGCCAGTACTTTTATAGTTTTTACTTTCATTCGCTGCCTTTGTATGAAGTATTACGAGACATCCTGTACTGAAAGGAGGACTGCAAAAGTAAAAGAGAAGAAATTGTAGTAGATATAAAAGTTTATTACACTCTCAGGCGTCGTCTGTACAGAAGACGTTGACGTCGACACCGATATCCCCAAAAATATGTAGCAGGGGCTACAATCATTATTCTTAACCGCAATATACCACCTAGGATCAGGGGAAAAATGTATTCTGGATCCTGACATATTTGCTACCAAGGGAGAGTTACTTCAACTTTCGAAAATTTATTTCTCGTGCGCTGGTTAATGAAATTTAATTGTTAGCTATTTATCAGGGTATTTGCTAATATTTCACGAGGTTTCTTTAGAAAAATTTCTCTTCTTTAATTATTTTTTTAAATCTTGCAATTTTTTTCAATTTCTTAAGCTTGTAAAATTCTTTGAAATCTTCAGAACTTCCTTTAATATTTAACCTTTAATATTCGACATTTCATGGTGTTAATAACAATATGGTTTAGTGTACCAAATTCAAATTTGTATTTCCTCAATTATAACATTTCTTCACGTCGCTTAAACATTTTTGCAATGACACATCTTCAAACTTTTCAAATCCACCATGTAAATGGATTTATAATTGCGACAAAAAATTTTTCCGCAGTAGCGGTAAAATGTCATTTAATGTGTTTTGCATTAGCACTTAGCATAAATGTCCTGCATTTCACTTCCAACTGTACTGCATTTTGATTTTAAAATTTAAATCTGTTTTTGTATAATATGAAAACTATTTCTTTGTTTATTCATATTTATATACAATTAATGCTTTTCTTGTTTTTCCTGATCTTAAAACAATAGTTTACCCGCAGGAATTTCCTCCTGGAAGAATTTAATGATTATTATTACAAGCTCTTGAAAGCTTTCACCACTCGGTGATATCATCAAGCTTGAAGTAGTTTTTCATTCAAACTAATATTATTTTCCTCAGAGAGAATACTCGTTGAAAGGCGACGCAAAGAATTTATGGACAGGAGACTCTCTCCAACTCTGATTTTACATTCCTCCGGGTTACATAATATAATTTTCTTTGCACGCCAGCACTCTTTTGCATATTTGTTTGTTTGTTTCTTTTTCATCTAGCTGTATCTGTTGAAATACGTCACTATGCTGAATCTGAAGAGTCACACGCTTTATAATTCATAGGCTATAAAGGAAATCTTTTCCTATATCTTTTCCTATATTTTAAAAATCGTGAAGAGAAAATTCTTCCGTTTATTTCATCAAATAAACGAAACTTCTATCGCGATTGCGAGGGATCATAAATAAATTTCATGTAGAGAAAGTTGCAATTAATACTCAGGGACACATTTTTAGCATTTACCTAATCAGGATATTTAAAGAACACTTAGAAAGAATTTCAGATGCTTTTGAAATTAAAAAGTTACATTTTATTTATAACTTTTAATTGAATCTGTAATAATTTTATAGGAAAAATTGTCTTAAGCTGCAACATATTTAAATTTAGAATTGAAGTTAGAATGTAATGGATTTCTTGAGAAAAATTCTGCTGACGCTTTTTCTCGATTTATTTTTTGTTGTGGATGTCTTTCCGAGCTTCATCAAACTCTACGAGTATTCGCCGGACAGAACGCTTATCGGAAACGCGTTAGTGGAATCCGAGGAGGGGCTGATCGTGATCAGATAGATCCAACCGGTGGTGACGAATGGAAGGCATAAAAAATTCGGAAAGGAATGCAAAACTTCTGAACAATCGACTCCGTTGTTAGAAATGTTCATCTATATACTTTTGAAAAGTTTACTATTTTTTTAAAATCATTATTTAACTATTTTTCTTCATGGAAATTGAGGACGAATATTAGAATTTGCTTGGTTGTAAAATAATCAACTCGTTTTAAATAAAAAGACTTTCCCAAGATTTTAAAAGTTGTGATTTTATTCCTGGAACAAAAGGAAAGGAGAAAATTAATGAAACGGTAACTTTCTTGCCAACTTTAAAAGTAAAATTATCCTACGTATTGCACTCTGAAGTAAATTCTGAAGTAACAACCCCGGAACTCGATTAAAAACAGTATGCCGAATGCAAAAGGACAAAAGAAAATTTAATAAGGAGTACTTGCATTTAATGCTTAACCTCGGTAACAAAGTTTACAAACGCCACAGAAGCATTAGCTTTGTTTGCACAGAAATTGTTTGATGCTTTATGTTTTTGTTATATTTTTTAAAGTAATTTTATGGGACGTCGCTCAAAACACCTTTGTGAACTTTGAATGAGACTTTGAGAAATATTGAGCTAACGTGTGGTAGTTCGCTACTTTACTTTAGACGGTAAACTGGCGAAGAGGGTAACTTGGGTTGTTCGTCGAAGTGAGGATAAGATGTAGGATGGTTGAAATAAACGAGGGTTGGAGAAGGAAAGCGACCGCTTCCTCATCAACTACGGGAAACGGAGAAACTATAAATCACGAACTTACTGTAGGGCCACGTAAATTAGTTTCATACTGGTTGACAGGCCAAGAAGTAGAAGCGACCCCACTTTCCAAGCAAAGCGACGTGTCCAGTTTGCGAACAAATAGCACAATGTGTTGCTTTCGATAAAAACACATCAATCCAACGTGTTGCCAATGTCACGATATACATGCCCTGGTTCTCCTTTTGAATCTAGCTGACGATATTGAGCTTGTAAATCACGATATGGTTGCAATAAGCATGCCTTGGGAAAATGAAAATAAAAATTTCCTTCAATTTGATCCTTTGTTTGGTCCCTGATTAATTAGAATTATTATATGTATTACTATTTGTGTCTTTCACGAGGGGTTGATATCCCTTGAAATCTGCTGCTGTACAGTTCCTCCTAATATTTCTCTTGAAATATTTCATTATCTTTGGACATTTAAAAAAATCTATTTAATACGCTTTAGAATTTTCTTGAAATTTTTTGAAAACCCTTAAATATCCCAAAAACTCAACGATACCTTTCAAAAATGATATCAAAATTATTTGAAATACCTTGAAACCTGTGGAATTTTTGAAAATCTAGAACATTCTTAAGAATCCTTTAAAATTTTTTAAAGGATTCAAATTCCCTTGAAATATATTTATTGATCGTAAAACTTCTTGAAATCTTTAATATCTTTTAAAATCCCATCAATAATTTTGAAACCTTTGCAATCCTCTGAAATCCTCTAAAATTCCAGGGAATCCTTTAAAATTCAAAAAATAACTTTTCAAATATTTTAGGATCTTGAAAATTCTTAAAAATCCGGTGTTTATTGAAATTATTAAAAATTTATTGAATTCCAAAAAATTCAAAAATTCAAACTTAAAATCTCTTGAAACTTTTGAAATTCCGACAAATTCCTTTAAATCGTTGTTGCAATATACCTATACTGGGTTAAATTAAAAATATACTTTTAATATATATTTTAAGAGCATTTACAAAAACTCCTGAGCACCTACTTCGAGTAAATTAATTTGAATCGCTAGAAATAATTAAAAGCTTTACACGATATTTATATTTTAACGAAGGTTCCATTATATATATATTTGTACTTTTTCAGTTTAATACTTTTTTTTATCATTTTCTGTTTTGAATGCTATGGAGTTTTGAGCCGTAACCAAAACGAAAAAAATCGAAAGATGAGATTTTTAAGCACCCGGATATAAAATGAGAACGGGAAAATTTGAATGAGAATAAATCTGTACGTAGTAAAGGAAGACTCTGGACAAAACGGGATATAGGAGAAAACGTGTCTGAGGAAAAATGGGCTTATATATAAACTAGAATGAGGTAAAATAGGATGGAGATAAAAGGAGATTCATGCAATGTGCAAATTTTCTTATTATAAAGTTTCAAATTTTATGCTTCTAAGTTTTACGCACGTGTGATTTATATAAACTTAGAAAGTTTAAAACAATGGAAATAGAAATCTTCTAATATTCGTTGATAATTTCTTTCGGTTGAAGCAATTCTCGAAGTGATTAAAAAAAATAAATATAAAAATTAATTTAACGCTTTTCCCTCATTTATATCCTTATAGCAGCAAATTGGAAATGAGGGGGTGAAATTTCGAAAATCGTCCTTGCGTAATCAAAGGATTTTTCGAATTAATTTATTAAATGAGACATATTTTGCGCCTACTTTAAAATACAATCTGGTTTTTAGGAAAATTTTAATTACAGAAAGAATGAGTTTTTCTCTAAATCCCTAAAGAAGAGAAAAAAATAATGGATAATTTGAAATGGATAAACCCAGTTCTTTCTAAATTTCAAATCAAAATTCAGATTCGCTGATTTGGATGAGATTTTTTCTCGGCAATCAAGTTGAAATGAATTCCCTTGGTCATACAAATTCCAGAAATGTGTCTCTTTCATGCAACAGTAATTAATGTCTCTTGTGAGACATCAAAAGGAATAATTTGCTGATTCGCGAGAAAGACGGTGCCAAGTTTAACGGTAATAATAATAGGCAAAGGCATTATTCTCCACGTTCCAAAATTTCGTGAAATCCCCAGGTGACTTGAATCCGAACCCTATCTGAAGTCATCCTAGGAATAAATTATGTAAATTCATCCATCCCTCTTCGTGATACTTCATCTTTCCGTTTGCAAACGATTTCTCTTAAAAAAATCTCTACATTTCAATTTCGAAGCTCGAAAGAAACGAACTTGACTCTCTTTTAGTTAAAATTTATTCTTCACTTTTACTTTAGTTTAAATCACGTCTCTAAATTCAAACGGAGATTGCATTTCAAACAAAAGCTAACGAATTGAACTTTGCTCGTATTTCATTCCAGCTTTTTAGTCTTCCCTTTGAGTTTCTACTTGAAAATCATCAATCAGCGTACGACTTATAATGCCAAAAGAACTCGAATTCCATTAATGGTGTTGAATACAAGTTTTAACATCAAAATTCAATTTCCTTATATTATACTCAACACACATTAAAAATAAATATTTATTTACTCTGTATATGTACTATTTTGGAATTATAAGTGTAGCTATAGAGCGAAAAAATGTTTAATTTATAGCGGGATGGAAAAGTTTCCCTTTTCCTGTCCAATCCAGCCAATAAAATTTGCAAAATTTCGCTTTTTATCCTAAAAGCTGGGATAATTAACAACAAAAACCTGTTTAAACAAATGTTAACAAATATTTACATTTTATAAAGTTTTTCATTTCTGAGTAACTATAAATATAACTTGATCCATTGATTTTAATTTCCCACTTAAAATGTCCTGCGGATGCCATATTAACAGTAAAGTTGGTTCAACCACACCGGACTAAGAAATTCCCTAGTCTGGAATTTCAAGATTTAAAAAAAAACAAAACTTTAATCAAAGAATTTCTGAGATATCTAAATATATATATTGACTAATAACAGAAATTTACAACATTATGCAATTATCAGAAAGGTGACAAGCAACTTTGCCGGAAAGTGATGATATTGAAAGCTTGATTTTGTGTAATGGGGTTGAACAATCAATGTGGAGGCAGTAAATCAATGTCCGGGATTTAACACATTGACTGTCACAAAAGAGAAGAGAGTGTGATATTCCAGGATATTCCATAGAGACAAAAGCATATAGCAACAATGGGTAATTAATTATCTTGTTATTTAACGATACAATATGAGGTCGAGATTGTGTTTCCGTACAATTACAGAATGTGTGTAAATGCAACACGGTTTGGAGTGGTGTTCGCTCTTCCACTAGGGAGACACAAAAGTCTTTTGAAATATTATGAAGCTTATCTTGATTTGCAAAGTTTCTGTTTTCTCGTCATCCATTTCTATTCCCTTATCTTACCCTGTTCAGAAATTCTGGAGATGTGTGTTATTATGAAGTTTCTTATGAGAAAAAAAGCCGAAATTGTTAACGATACTATGGTTTTTGTACAGAAAAATAACAATATTAAGGTTTGCAATGGTTCTTGAATTTATAGTTCTGAAAAATCATAAAAGTGTCCTTTTGATTTTTATTGTGACAAATCAGTGATACAAAAAACAGTAATGAATACAATGGACGTAAAGATTTGAATTGGCGATAATTAAGACTTATAATTTCTTGAAGGGAAATATAAATAGATACGAAAATTCTAGGTATATGAAATACGAATGTCATTTAGAACGTCTAGTTGGCCGCCTATGTAAACGAGAATTTTTTTCCTTGAAAATACCAGGAATTGCAGTGGCTCTGAATCAGATTTCTCGAATCAAATTATCCGCGAAAAGCGAATTCAATGGAAGGATTCGACTTACGGCTCCTCTTTTACATTTTTATTTTATTTTCACTCTCGCCAAGCCAGTCTAATTTTTAATTTACGAATTTATATCAGAAGTAGATTTATGAACATATTAAATAAAAATTTGTAATTTTATATAAAATTTCTTTTCTCTGTAAAAAGTTGACATTGAGGATAGAAAATATTCAGTTAAATTGAGTTAAATTGAATAATTTGTATACCAAGTCTGTTAAGCAAGCAACTTAAAAGTGAAGAGATACTATAAAATATTAAATGACTGTAAAAAATGAAAATAATAATTTTCTATTTTATCACTTAGGTGGATAAAAAATTTCGCCCTACTAAGATTGCATGTCTCGAACTGATACGGTCGATACACACTTCAACAAATATTCATGCTCTAAATACCTATCAAGCTCCACTTTTAAAATGATCCTAAATAATTCTAGGCTCTTATTTTTTCCTGAAATAATTTTCAATGAACGCTGATCTACAGTTTTATTTATGAAAGATCTCCGCATCAATAAACAGCTGTTGAAAAATCGTATAAATTTTCCCCTTTTACATGCAGCTTCTCTTAAATGATAGTATTATTTTCTAACAAAAGAATCCCTCATTAATATTGTATACTTTCATGATGTAGTCTCAAAGAAATTATTTGTTTAGGCCAGGGAGATTTTTCTTGGAGTTACCCTAATTAATTGTGCATTAGTGTTATTTTAATAATCCGAAGAGATTCCAATGAAAAACAAAAGAAATAAAATTCCTTTATTTGTTTAACATATTACTCCAACTCAGTAGCCTCAATCTAAAATCTGCATAATGGCAATCCCTCTCAACGCGAATCTCGACACGTGCTTCCCCAACTTTATGACTTTAGCATCGATCGTAAGCGAGGAAATATTATCAACTCTTATACTATTTCAAGTCCAGATTCAAATTGTTATTCAGTTGTTATACAGATTGTTCTATAGCTTACCCAATTTCTCCTTAAGATTCGGAAGCAATTCTAACCGGTTATCGAAACGTTGAAGTTTTGGAATTGAAAGAAGCTTTGGAAAAATAATATAAGTACTGTCAGAAACAGGGAAAAAAATATAAAAGATGATGGATGAAAAGAGAAACAAAGACTGACCGAAGGACTCAAAAGGTAAATGGGAGATCGCGAGGGGAAGTGGGTGGGATGAAGGAAGGTGGAGAATGATTCCGTCTCGTTGGAGATTTTGTAACTCCAGAAGCAAAACCTACCCCGCGGAGGCTGTAAATTCGACTGCCGGTCGACGCCCGACGCTCCAGCAGAACCACCGACGCGACTTACCCTTCTACCCTTCCTCCATGCAAGTACCACCTCCAACATCCAACCCTCAGTTCAACTCCTCTCTACCTCTGCATCATGCCATCATCCCTCTTTCCTTTCCCCTTTTCATCCCCCTATTCATCCTTGCTCTCTCTCGCTCTTTCACTCTGAGTTTTCCTTCGACTCCTGTATCCTGTACGCGAAGAAATTCCGCGCATGCGTTCCGCTTTTAATGTCCTGGCAGTTTCGGGGGTTGCTTGTGGGTTTTGGTTATGCTGGAGGAAACTCTGCAATGCCCCATAGGGGCTTCTGAAAGAAGGCACGTTTTGTAGACGTGTGAACCTGGTTGAAAAAAAAAAATTTAGTAAGAGTTACGAGGATTTTCCCACTGACCTTAGAGACGTGAGGGTGTTACTCGCATCATGTACAAGAGGGTGTGATTCGCTGTGTTGAATATTTTGTAAGTATTAGGTCATTTTGCTAATACTAAAGGAAAGTTCCACTATAGAGGAAACAAATGTGTTGCTCATTTTTATTATATTCCAAGTATGTTACCAGATGTCTTTTCATTACAGTCAGTGTAGAAGAGTGTCGTCACGATTTCTGGAAAAGAAGTATTATTATTTTACATAAACAAAAACACAGTTTTCAAGTATAATGTACTCTCAAAGGAGTTAAATATTCTAGAAGCACAAATAGATTCATTATTTTAATAATTTATTTTTTAAATTTATGTAAAACCAGACTTGTTATATTAAATTAATGAATGTATCAGTCTGTCATCTTGAGAAATGATAAAAAAGATAAAGGATAACGTTGGAGTTTGCTACATGTCATTTAAAGAAGATTAATTTGTATAGCTGTAAGAAATATTCATATATGTATGCCCCTTATTACCATATACGAAGTCATAACTCCATTTATTAAAATCACAGTAAATTATCTCTCAAATTATTTTCAGCTTCCCTTATCACATCCTTTGTCTGCTTCCAGATTTAATTATGTTCCATAGATGCTGCTTGGAGCACAATTAACTTTTATAATTTCAGCGAGAGTTGTAGCCATCTCATGACTTTGATGGACTTAAATTCCATTACTTTCTAATTATACTCTCATTTTCCAACATTTTTATGAGAAATCCGATATTACATTCTTCATATCATATAAAATAAAAGCTAGAAATATATTTCTATATTCTTATATTTTACAGTTCATCTCAATACATATATACTCAGCGGACATAATATATATTGCAGCAATTTTCCTGCAATATTGCGCAATATTGCAATATTACTCTTGAATTAAAATGAGCTTTATTGATAATAATCTGTGCTTTCTGCCAATATTAAAATTATTGAGCAATATGCCATTATTGAAATATGCAAATTATGAAACATGCTTTCAAGAAATGTATAAAGATGACATGAATGGCCGCATGTCAACAGCATTGCGCGAGTATGACTCATGAATGAGCTTCTCATTTGTCCTTGTCAACTTCATTATATAGTTACAATGAATACCAAACATTTTGTCTGTCCTTTTGTGAGGATGTCAGATGTAATAGATCTTCCCTATAATTTTAACTTAAAAATTTGATCCATTATGGCTATTTTTTTTGTACTTTCTTTATCTCGAAATTGGTAGAAATCTTTTTGAATCGGTTGAAGTACATTCGAAAACATTTCAACGGGTTCAACGGTTGTTGAACTTAAGAGCATGTGGTAGTTACCATATGAGCAAATTTAATGAATCCCGTTTTTTTCTCACAATTTTTGCTTTTTCCAAAAAATAACAATGCACAGACGTCCGTGTTCGCGTTCCCACTTCCCAGTGGGCACAAAATTTGACGATGTCTTTATGACTCGTTACGACATTTCTATTTTTGTGTTTTACCTCAAAATACAAGGGAATAAACATTCTTGAAAGTAAAAATATAAAATGAATTCTCAGAAGAAAAACCGGTTGCATTTATTTTCTCTGAGAATTCATTATATCCCATTTTTACGTTGAATAATTTTTATCTTACTTTTAAAAACAATATTTTTATCCACTTTTTACTTTTAGCTGCTCAATTAAACTTTTTATAAGTAATTATTCACGATTTTGAACAGTTATATGAATTGTATTGAATTTACACTATACAAACTTCCAATAAAATCCGATAGATATCGCCAGCTAACTACTTTTTTGTGTACCCTGTGTACCTAACCAAAGATATTAAATTAAAGTGTTGGTGCTATTCTTGCTTATACGTTATACGTCACGGCTCGTGACGTGTTTCCCTTCTCATTAATTCTCACTCACTCTATCGCTCTCTCTCTTTTACTGTTTTCAATTCATTTTCCATCCTTATTTCTGGTTCTCCCTCTACTGGTCTCGTAAACGCATCGCTCAGTTTGGCGTGCTGAATTACACACTACTTCAGTTCAGTCTTCAGAGTTCAGTGTGACAGTGGCTCTGAAGTGAGTTGGTTCAACGTTTATCAAAATTCTGGGCAAGGTACGTTGTTATTACTAATTGTGAAAACATCGACTCATAATCAACAGATTATCGAATACCTGTCAAAATTTTGTTGTTTTCTCTCCTGCATTGCACATTTAAACGCAACCATTTTTCACTTTCGATTATTGCATCTCATTCTGCATCTGGAACCTGCTTGCTCCAATGTCATTCCATGCTCTTCCAATCAGGGCCAGCGGACCATTGATTGTCGGACTTCTTGCTCATTAAGAGCTGTAAATGTAAACAATGAGAGCAAACGAGACACTCATTAATGAAGAATAATTTTTACTACTATATGAACTAGCACAAAAGTCCTTTGTGCGGGGCAAACAAAATCTACTACTTGTTGCATCTGCTACATGATATTGCTTCAATATAGAATGCACACACATCTATTATTATTATTATTATTATTACTCTTCGGGCTGGGCTGACAAAAGTTTCAAAATACTGTGGTAAATCATGTTTCACTAAAAATCACTTATTATAGAACTTTTCACCATGAATGCGTATAGGAACATATCTAATTCGACCGGAATAGAAATGTTATTCGAATTCATTCGTTAATCACTTCATACGTGATTACATTATTTTTTGTTCGATTTTTTGGATTAATATAAAGATGGTTTAAATTCTGACACATTTCTATTTCAATTAATACAATTTTTTCGTCTCTATAGTGAACAATGTTTTTTAATTGGAATTTAACCGATATTAAGACTTCACAATGTCAAAATCAGTTGCAAATATTTAGCACTGAAAGAAACATGCACATCAGTGTCAAGTTTGCGAATAACGAATAAATAAAAAACGAATGCAAGAATAAGGAATAAATAAAAAATCGAATGCAATAAGATGCAAATTTTATTCGGTATAAAATGTTTCTCTTCTGTTTTTATTCTTCAAATGCTAATCGAATTTGATTTTGTTCAAAGATGGAAGTTGAAACTTGCTCTTTTCGCGCGTTTGGTGGACGGATTTTTTTTGCTCAATTAAATTCATATACTTTAAGTAAGAGCTTTTTCTTCAAATCCCGTTTTAGTTGAAGTACTATTTATTCAAATAGAGTCATTTTCTAACTAGAAACACTTTGAAATTTGAATTAATTAATTAAACAGAGGACGTTGGGGTTATCATCAATCGTCTCACTGCGAACTTCCTAGATACTTGATATATATATGTGTGTGTGCACATTTCATTTCTTATAGCTAGAAAGTTAGTTTAAATTGGAAAAACTCATTTTATATAATTGACTATTCAATCTCTTACAATAAATCTGTGTTTTTTTAATAAACAATTACAACTTTTCATTGAAAATGTTTAAACTGCATTTCGTTTTTACGTTCTCATTTTTATTAAAGTATTCTTTCCACGACCAAGCAATTCTATAAAATCCCTAAGCCAAAAAAAGCACAAAAGGAAATACCAGGTGTTTTCTGTAGAGAAATGGCGTTTAGCTCATATGACCTCAGATCTTTTAGTTTCTGCCAATCTAAATGTATCCAGCACAATATATGTGATCCTGGCTTTTGATCTCACTTTTGATATTCGAGCGATGTGCTTGCTACAGAATGTATTGCAACTTTAATACAATTATTTTGACTCTGAATTATTCCTTTGCAAATAATTAAACAATACAATAATAAATTGTTATCATTCAATTTCAATCATTCATCAATTTTTGATAATCACTTTATTAGTAGATGTAACTTCTTCGTTGGTTAAAATAATACGCCAATCAACATTGTTTCAGTTAAATTAAGGATATTTTCAAATTGCTTAATATTATATTAGAGTGACATGACCATGACCTGCCATGACCATATACTATTAATTTCGAGGACACTGTAATTATATGAATAAATTTATTTTCTATTCTTAATCTCACCAATCCTTTAACTTAAATAACATGACAATTTCGGACATTTCGGTGCTCTTAATTTTATGCTATTTTTCTTCAAAATATAGTGGTATCTATCTCCTTTCTCAGAAGACCTTCTAGCCTGTGGATTTTCATCATCAGAGCTATTTATAGTATACGATTCAATCACCTTTGTAGATTTCTTTGGCATGGACTTCGAAATTCATCCAAGTACTGAATAAAAAAATAAATTCTACACGATATAACTCAATAATTAATTTATATTAGGTCTTAGGAAGTAAAAAAAAGGCTTAAGGCTTGATATTGATATCATTAGTTAATAATTTTATGTTGAAATTTGCATGTTTGGTTATTGAGAAATTGTACCTCGAATTTCGCAGATTGAAGATAAGATCCGTTGACAGATACAATTTTTATTCGTAGGTGTCAATAAATGCGATGTGTTTATTCTTGAGTTTCCAAACACATTGTTGTTGCGCAAGGCATACTCATGCGTAAATCATTAAATATCTGTTTGAAAATGTGAATTTCTCACAGCTAAAATAAAAACTAGAATTGAATTTGATCAATTAACTAGTTAGATTAATTAATACATTACTCGGTATATAAAAAATGATAGAACAAGAACGAAATAAATGATCTGTAAATGATTCTCGGAAAATTATTTAAGTCTCGTGGATGATCAGAAAATATGATGGAATCTCAAGGAAAATGGAAAACACAATTAATCCAATGCGATATTTACAACGTCATTTTGAAACTGCAGGGATTATTTTGCATTATTCTACAGGATACAGGTAGAAATCCGTCGGCCATTGATTCAATCATTCCAATGATTAAAAGTCACGATTTACCTTGTTACTTCTGGAATCGAGCTGACACATTCTCAAGGAATTCTTTTTCCTCGAATTCACTTTTCCGGTCTCGTTTAAAGCCTCAGGAAATGATAAAACGCCTTCAGAATAAAAAATCCTTACTTGCTTGGGGTACATTGTCATTACAGAAGTTAATGTAATTAAAAGCTTCGAGATGAATACAAAGAAATGTCTTCTAAAACTGAATATTTATATTTATGCAAATTAATGATTCTCCAAGCTGAATCCACCTTCAACTTGAAAACTGGATAGCGTTTTATCTCAATGTAATTCTCTAGAAAAAGATTCCGACAATAGTATATACATAGTTTTTTTATTTTAAATTCATATAATTTACATTTTCTTGTATTGCTAAATTAATCGACACCATTATCGTCTTTTCGTTCATTGAAGTATTTTGTTACGAGACAGAAAGTGGAACTATTTTCTAAGTATGTCAAATCAATCAACTCGGTCTCTACTACTTTGACAATAGGAACATTTTCATGTGTTTTAATACCTCTGTGACATTTGTAGGTATATTAAATTCAGGTGATACTTGGATTGACCTTTTATTTTTCTTTATTTTCTTGGTATTTTTAAAATTCTTTTGATCTTTTTTTTTTTCTTTTAGTACAAATATAAATATCAATAACCCTGATTCTTTTTAGGCCCCTCTATTTTTGACACTCGTTCAGTCTTTTTTACGGCGTCACGCCTTCAATATATACTTCCTCGTGATTATATTCATAATATCATGAACGGATTGTTGAAGGTCGGCCACTCTACTGGCAATTATCAAAGACTTCTCGACAAGATCTTGTAATGGTCAATCGTTATGTTCTTATGATTACAGAAAATGCCTGCAGCCATGAAAAACATGGTCGCTTTGGCGGTCATCTTCATTATATCTTTGGTGGAAGCTGTTCCATATACAAGTAAGTGTAACCAGACATTTACAACACGAATCTTTATTAGTCTAATACCAAAAAGTAGGTATTATTTTTTATTAGTTTGAGTATTCGTAAAAGAGTGTCCATATAGAATTCACTGGAATTCAAAGGATGCAAAAGAGTTGAATAAAATTAAAAATAATCCAATAGAATGTACAACAGTTCAATAAAATTCAAATTTGTAGGTAAGAAATGTAAAACTTAGAAAACAGTTTCTTTGAGTCAAAGAAACGCATTCACAAGAACTCACAAAAGTACAAAACAACTGAACAGAATTCGTAAGAATTCAATAAAATTCTTGAGTATTCTCTAGAATTTAAAAGCAATATTGAAGTCCTGCTCAAAGACATTTTACTATTGGCAGACTACACTTTCAATTAAAAAGTATCGGATTTGTCTTATTAAAGATATTCTATACAGAAAGAAAAATTCTTTTTTTTTTAATAAACTTTTAATTGCTTTACTAATTCGCGAATATTTTCATTAAAAGACTAGAAAGAAGAATGACAGTTTCTTAGTAACTTTTTAAAGTGATGTTCTCGAAAGATTCTTTAAGTCGGGGTCTTCTTCAGTTATGAGAAATTGCTAATTTATCTTTCTCATCACTAAAGTAAGTTTTTTAATCTTCGTTGTCTGCGTTGTCTGACTAAATTTAATTTACTAGAGTATGCAAACACATATTTCCACTAACGTTTGAAATAAATGCATGGAAAATTATGTGATTTGTATAATTTATTGTAATTATATAATTTCGAGAGACCACTGAATCCACCACTCATTAAAGTTATTAATTAGAACCTTGTGCAGCGCTTTGTATTATGAGCCACTTGTTCATTCAGATGTTTCGGCCTTGGCTTCGTCCTGCATATAATTTATTTATTAAATAACAGCATCGGAGTATAAAATGAACCAAACAGTTCCATCCCGATCGAAACCGAAGTCGGACCAAAGATTCCTATCCGCTTTTATCCAATCTATAATTCGAAGAAATGAAAGATTATTCGGATTAGTGTCGGATTCAAGTGGATTTATTCAGTTGACTCAAAAGTTTTAAAACATTTTTCCGGAATGATTCGGAAAATCATTGGTTCGGAATTTCCAATCCAAAACTTTTTTGGGGACAGTCTTTTACTTAATGGCGAGTCGTTTGACGGACTCTGCAAAAACTCCCCCTTTTCGATAGCAGGTTACATCCCGTTGGATATTCTGTGAGGGTGAAATTGGTATCTTTGACGAAAAGGGAAGTAAATGTGAACCATAGACAAGCTCGAGGATTGGAAAATTGGAGGTAGGTCAGAAGGGCAAAAAAGAAGAACCTGACTTGGCGGAAAGATGCTGGTAGTATTGTAGATGGGTGTGGAAGAGGACAAAATGTGGTCTTTGCGGTGGCGCCGGTGGTAGTGTCGATAATTGAGAATCGATGAAAATGCAGGGGGATGCTCAAATAGAAATATGATTAGCTCCGTTATCGTGTTATGACGTTATGCAAGATGCAGGCTAAATGCATAATAGCGACAGGAATGTAATCGATGTAATATTTTTAAGCTCCAGCTTCTCTCGTGCACTGAGACTATTTTCAGTCGATAGAAAATGAGAATAAACCCGTGACGTTTTTAGATGCCCTTTATGTATTTTAAATAATGCAGAACCACTCGTGCAAATTTAACTTATGTGACGTGCCACATTTTCCTATATGTCGTCAGGATTTGTCTAATTTATAAGAATTTATAATATTACTGTAAACGGATTTATTTCAAAGGGTTTACTACTCGACTTTGTCAATCGTTTTTCGTGGAAACTCAATGCATTTCTAGAGATTTCAAGGAATTTTACAAGATTTTATAGGGACTCTATTGATTTTAATGGATTTATAAAATGTAGAATTTTGTACGACTTTCAAAAAAACTAAAATAGATTGTTGGAATTATCTTCTTTTCGGTGTATCATTCCAGAGAATTATATCTACCCAGTACACTCTTTTATTTTTTCTGTCATTTTCTAACTCTTTTACTCCACCTGGAATTTCGTGTTCCGTGGTGATAGTTACATGATAATGGTGAAAAGTTGATCTCTGGGGATTTTACATGTTTGGGATTATACAGGTTTTTTTTTCGGATTTCGTGGTCGTTATTCCTCATTTTTAGAGTATATATGCTCAATACATACATGCTCACATACAGCTCTTTACAAAATTTTAATTTATCCTATTAGTATATTATTATTAATGTTATTATTACTGTTGTTATTAACTAAAAGAAATATCAGTACAAGCTGATACAAGTTCTCTATGAATTTATGCAAGAAAATTATGTTATGAGTCTCGATTTAATAACTTTATTCAAACAATATTTTTTGTTGCAGAATATGGCAGGACCTGTAAGGATATTGGATGCCCTAGTAACGAGATTTGTATCATGGCCGAAGATCCTTGCACATACAACTCCCGCTCTAATTGCGGAAGATTCCCAACTTGCTCAAAAGCAGGAGCAGGAGGTAAGATCATCTATTTTTGTGAACGTTTGTTTGCTCTTTATGGTAATTAATTTATACGTAAGGACAATTTTCAAAACTTCACACCCCCCACCTTCACCAATATTCTTCACGTATAAAGATTTGTTGTTTTTCAAATAAAATAAAATATCAGGAATATTTAAGTTATGTTTGACGTAATTCAAAATAAAAGTATAAACCCTTTGATTCATTGTAATAGGTGTAATCATGCAAAAAAATATTTTTAAATTTACAGAGCAAACTTGCAGAACTCTAATCTGTCCAAGTGGCCAGTATTGTAAAACTGACAATGGAAGACCAGTCTGTGTGAGCGCTTCACAAAGTTTAGGTGAGTCATTAAAACCTTATTCTGTCTTTCTCTGTACAAATGAAAAAGTAGTGATTGATTATCTATCAGTATTATTTTTTCATTTTTCTAACCCAAAGTTCAGGAGAAAATTCCACATTCTTAAATTATAGTCACATAAAAATTGCATCTGGTGATTCATTTTGTATATATATATTTTTTGACATGGGTTTTTGTTTATTTGTGCATATGTGTATATAAAAATGATTATTAAGATACGGGATGGATACAGAACGAAGCGATGAACTTTTAACAGCGAAAAACGTTGCATACCTTTTTACCGATTGAATTTAGCGTGTTGGATTATAACTCACTATTGTAGTAAAGTTAGACCTCGATACGCGGAGTTTGAGTATCGATCCCATATTTTCCTCCCCAGACAGGACAATAATTAGGACAAGGATATCGAAATCGTATTTCCTGGCTTACAAGTAGTGACATAGTTAGTCGACAAATAATGGTGACAATGGAACACTATCATTAATGTAATACATTGCATGTGCGTGATCGAGAAGTTTCTTTGGCTGGGGAAGATCATAAAAGCTTTATAGAAATAATAACAAAACCATAATTCTTTTAGAAAAGACAAAAAGTATTCATAAAGTAATTATTTAGTCAATACTTTTATACTCTACAGTCGAAGGTTTTTTTTCGTGTGAATTTTTATAGCTTCTTTTATTGAATTTTGTAGTTCCCTAATTATTCATTTTAAGTTTTAATAAAGGTAAAACCACGAACCTTTTTTCCTTTGAGTTTTATTAAGCATTAAAACACCGCTTTCTGAAAATTCGATGACATCGCACTTGTATGACGCATGCTTATAAGCACCGAGCACTCACCTTATTTTCTCTAGGCAAGCACTTTTTCCGGTGGTGGTTTGTAATAAATGGACTCCAAATGAGGTTTTTAAATTGTCTTTATGTGATTTATTCGACCTAAGATAGTTTATTATCCAATCGTTGTAAGAAGGCAATCAGAGAATGAACGATTTAATAAAATTAAAAATTGTATTATTTAGGACAAAAAGAGTTTATGATTGTTCAAAAATT
>JAUESI010000018.1:9633030-9675700 GCA_032275145.1 Synergus laeviventris | reverse complement strand
CTATTTATCCTCTTTTTTCCAAAACAAATTCATCCTTAAAAAGTTCAAAGATAGTGTAAAAATTTTATTATTATTCAATTGACTAAAGACAATTATGACCTCGTATCAAGAAGATTTTTCGCTTGGTTACAAAATTTTTAATGATTTAAATATGTAATAAATATTATCTAAATTTTGCACTTAAAAAGAACTCAATTTTCGAAAATGAACTTTGTCGTCATATCCTTTGGCATGTTGTACCACTTTTTGAAAATATTGTTGATTTTACGTAAATTGTCAACAGAGAATACTGAAAAGTTTTAAAATTTTTTGTCTATTTCCATTTGGACGTAGTTCCAGGAAACTGGAAATGTTTGAAAACGGAAAACTTTGGAGGCGAGAAGAGATTAAGTCGAATGTAGCTTCGGCTCCTAAATTGGCATTAAGATATTTAATATAAAGTTCCACAATGTATAAGCCGAAAGTTAAAGGCTTAAATACTCTTCGCGTATCCGTGTTCTTAGTTGGAAATTATAATAGATTGTTAGGATAAAAAATGCTTATTTAAGGTTTTTTTAGAAAAATTAAGAAAATAGGAATAATTAGTACATAAAGTCATGATAAAAAATAATTATGATATTAATTTATAGAAAAATAATAAAAGTAATTCCTGGTCATATTTTTTCTCAAGATTCCTATACTTCTCTGTAATTTTTATAGTTTCAAAAATATTTTTAAAAAAGTCATACTCAATTTCTTCATGTCGAACGTGGGTTATATAAAACTTACACAGTTTCTTAGGGCCTAAATAGATTTTAACTATAGTTTTAAATTTTAGCATTTCTTTTTAGATAGAAGTAATATTAATAACTTTTATAACTTTTATGAAGATTATAAAAATAAGCATAGTAATTTGAACATAATATTGTGAGTTCTCTTAATAAAAATGGAGAAAAGATTTTCAAGTCAAAATTGTCAAATAATACTCCCTTTTTTAAACCGAGAAGTCAAGCTAAAAATATTTACAAGGAAAGGACTCGCAGGTGTACCTCGCCGATTTTTCTCTCTGTTATAATTTATGGTCCATCAAAAAATATGCGACACGTGTTTTTTCTTATGTGGAAAGTTGCATGTTTAAGAGGCGGAAACTACCCCCGAAGTTCACCTCGAAAAATTATTTTTTTCTATTTTAACAGTGGTTTGGTATTAAAATATTAGGTGAATATTGTTAAAATAGAAAAAAATAATTTTTCGGTGTGAATTTTCGCATATATTTTGATGGATTATAACATATCATAGAGAGAGAACGAAATCGGCGAGGTACACCTAGGGTAGTTTTCTTGTTAGGTGTCACAGAAGTTTAATCGGGCGCGACATTGCATGGCCTCGATAACATTTTTAATAAACCATTGGCACGCAACTTTAAACCTAATCGTGGAAAATATTGAGCACCAAGGTTTCCAGCGATTTTCGTGCAAGATTACTGCACTTCTAGCGCCATGCAAAGCAAGTCATTTAAAGTTAAATTCGATTAACTTTGAAAGAAAAATATTAAGCTTTATTCAGTATGTTGTGAGATACCATTAAAATAAAAATAGAAGAATGAGCACGATTTTTTATTCTTTTGTTTTGATAAAAAAGATACTAATTTGTACAATTTTATTATCAGTACTTATTTTTACGATTGTCAGCAATTCGAAGAGATTTCATCAGGGATTTCAAAAAATTTCATATAACTTCTGAAAATGTTGAAGAATTTCAAAGTATTATATCGGATTTTCAGAAATTTTCAACTATTTCGAAATATTCCATGGAGTTTTGGGTATTTTACGGTATTTAAAAATATTTCATGAAATTTTATGGAATTTTAAAACTACACTATTTTTCATCATTTGAACCCAGTATAAATTCATATTCAATAACTATAAAGCATTTTGGAAAGTCAACAACGATGGAAATATCGAAATAGTCGGTTTTCCGGATTATAGATTGTTTAGAGAAGGATTCTCGATTCGTTCCTGGCTAAAAGTCAAATTCAAAAGGCATATTTTCATCCGATTTCGACGTATCAATGTAACTGTAAAATCAATTGTACTATAAAACTGCTTTTTGACATTTCTTTGAATATAAATGTGCATTAAATGTTTCTTAGTAATTTAATGACAAAAATCATTGAGTTTAAGCATTTTGTAGTGTAAAAAGTAAAACTTAGTTGGATAAAAAATTTTTTTAAATTGGCGTTTCAATTATCTTTCATTGTAAATTTAATATAAATTAAAAAACTGAGGTCTAATAGAATATAAAATTGTTGTATATTTGCTTAAGAGATATTGAGCGACTGAAATCTTTCTCGATTTCAATATATGAATCGTAATTGATTTAGCTTAGTTTTAAAGCCCGAGCGGAGATATTAATGTATATAAAGAAAAGAACCAAAACTTAAAACGACTAGGATTGACAGACTGTGGCAACTGAGCCCCTGCCTTTTCTGCTAAGCTCAGACGCGTTGGTTTATAATAGGTATTTAAAATGAGGTCTTATAATATTGAAAAATGCTCTTTCTGGAGCATTCAAAGATGTCGAGACACCCTAGAAATACTGATTGAATTTTCTGAAAAGAATATATTAGATGTTCCAATAAAGACGTTCTGTAAATAAAAACTGTGCTTCATTCTTAAAAAGAAACCTTCAAAAATGCTTTAGATAATACTAAAAAAAGATATTTTAGGGAAACAAATTAATTTTTAAACTTTCAGTACTATTATTGAATTATATCAAATAAATGTGGAAAATATGTTTGGATCCTTAAAGTAAACAATTTTCCCTTTTTCACCCTTCATAATACAATATTGATTTTTATTCGTGCCTATAACAGTGGCGAGTCAAGATTCAATTTCAAATTCCAGGTCACTTCCCCGTTTTCTCGAAGTCAAGATAATTAGAAAAAAATCTATCTGAAAGTTATCAAATGTTTAAAAAAAAATATTTCAAAATATTTTATTTGAGAGATTTTAAGAATTGGATAGTTGGATTAAAAATGATTGAAAACTGCTATTTTTCAAAAGAATTTAAAAGAATTCGAGGAATTCTGGTTTCTAAGGCAAATCGTCACGAGAAGAAAAATTGTAATTCTATCCTGCTGCAGATTTAAAATATTACATCGAGGATTAATTTCTCATTCTTACCACTCTATACTAAAGATGGGGCAAAGAAGATAATGATGGTAAGTTCTTAATTGCTTTGAAGTGGAAAATTTCACATTAATAAAGTAATATAAGCGCTAAGAAAAATTCGTGAAGTGTAGCATGATTTTTAAGGTAAAAAGATATTATGTTAGTAGACTTTCTTAATTGTATAATATACATATAATTTTAATAATATTATATATATAATCTATTCTTTAATAATATTTATGTCCCTATAAATTACATCTTGTCCCTGATATCTGAATAAATTACCCACTTGATGAATTTTCTCCACAGTTTTTAATGAGATCGAATTATACTCAGGATAATGATATGTGTGAAATTCAGATTAGTTGACGTTATACACAAAGTTAGAAGCATATTATAATAATGTATCTTACACAATTGACACATGTCTTCATCATCGCTCTCTTTGGGAGCATATGGCATGTCGATGAGTGGATGTGTATGAGGGACGTAAAATTAAATTGAGTTTGTGACGGAAATTATGTCACCCTCAATATGACTAACCCACAATTAAAGTTGGTGTTATCGGAGTAAGGAAGTGTGTACATATCAAATTGTTTGAATAGCAAATTTGGTTACTTGTTTATTCGATTTAATCGAAATTGGAAAAGGAATGTTCATTTTAATGTTAATTTTAATCTAAAGCCTCAAATTTAAAACGGTGTCACATTGGAAGATGTAATTTTGGAATTAGTTATATAGAAAATTTTTAAAACAACAAAAAGTCATTGTTCTCAAGACGAAAAATTCTATGTGCCCTCAATGCATCCGGTTATTACTTCATATTGAATCATAAAAAGGAGTGTAAGCATACCTTTATGTCCATAATAAAATATATTTTTTTACAATTTCAGCACTTAAATTTATATATCTCAAGAAAGTACAACTTGCAATTTATCTCCGCTTTATGAGAATCTTGAGCAGAAATTGCGTTCACGTTCAAAAGTGAAGATGACACTGCAAGAAGTAGATCTTTCTTTGATTAAAAATCACTAAAGCTTTGATATCCTATTGCCTTTGATCAATAATATTGGGAGTGCTCTTTCTGTAAATTATTCTCCTTGAATTATGTGAAGATCAGTAAAAATTGTAAAGTTCATCTGCAATTCTCTATTTACCAGCAGACAACTGAATTACGTAATACCAATAGAGACTACTCAACTGTTACGTAATTCGATATTATACAGGGTGAGAATATTTATCCGAAATTTACTTTTGCTCTCATAATTTTGTCCTTCTATATTACAAATAATCGATTGAAACTATAATTAAATAAATCGGTTTCAATTGTATTATTGGAGTTTGAAACAATCCAATCGGGTTTATTGTTCTAAATCGAGTTCAACACATTATTTCTATATATGTATAGTTTGAAAATATATCCACTTGCGTGCTAATGAGCTTTTTATTGCAGCCGCTTCAGTATTTTGCATTCAAAGGTAATTTGTCAATCAAGCAAAATAGAATGCAATGATCCGATATCAAATATCTCGTAAATTCAAAGGCGGAGGTAGGTATTTGTTCAAATAAATGTGTTATAACTTTTGATTGGCTTTCAAAATATAACTATATTCTACAGTAAAACTTATGCAAGTTATCTCCTTAAGACTTTGGAAGTTAACCTTCACGAAGGAAGTCAGACTTGAGAAGTCCCATTCCATAAATGAGCGTTTCGTCAATACGGAAGTGACATGCATTCCACTTGCTGTTATCATCTGAGACTCGTAATTGTATACTTGCTATTTCCAGTGTCGTAAGCACATAGGGACACAGAAATAAATATAGAAGTCAATAAATATAATAAAGAGGTAAATTGAAAACAGGCAATTATGTACAAAGAAAAAGAAAAAGTACCTGGAAAAGAGTGAGAGGGGGTGGGGGGGTAAAAGAGATAAGTAAAGAGACAGAAGAACACAAAAGCAATATGAGAGGAAAAAGAAGACGAAAGCGGAAGAGATTTCATGAAATTAAAAGGAGGTGGCAGATAATGGTTTCCGTTTGGTACATCAGCGCACTAATACTTTCAATTTGTGTTTGTAGATCGCTGTACTTATCACATTTAGTCTGAAATTCCACAACTCGACATTTCTTCCAAGTTAATATTAAAAATGCTCAAATAATGTTTGCAAACTTGATATATATAATTCCTTGAATATCATCAAGTATTTAATAATTGGCTATGGGCAGCATCGACTATATCTGGAGCGATCATCATGAGTATTAGATTGCATATTAACCCCTTGACGATGTACGCGATAATTCGATACCCTTCTCGCCCTTTCGGTATTTTGGACTGAATAGATCAAATTTTTTTTTATAGTTTATAAATTAAAACTAACTGTAAAATAATTAAATATTTATTTTGTACGTATGTTATACTCAAGCTAATAAATGTTTTAGACGAAACCATCAAAGTTTTGGAATAGTTTCAGCAATAATTCTATAAATGGATGAGAAAAATTGATTATCTCACAAGGTCGAGGAAATCTAAGCTCAATTCTAACAAATATGATTTATATAGTCGAATGATGCAAACAATCTGCATCTCAAGAGGAGATATAAACGTCATTTATCATCACACCGCCTCTCATAAAATGCTAATTCACCAGAATGTTTCTGTTCAGTAGTTTGTCTAGTATTATCGAGAATGGAGATGATGATTTTTGTTCTTGTCCCTGCGACTTTAATTTTGGCATCTATATACTATTATCTAAAATGCCAATACAATTTTTGGCAAAAACAAGGAATACCATCTGCGAGTGGAATAATTCCAGGACTCGGAAACATGATCTCGGTTTTTCTTCTTCGAGAAAGTTTTGCTAAACTTTGTGAAAATTTCTACAAAGACAATGAAAAACACAGTATGTTTGGTTTTTATCACTTCACTACGCCCAGCCTTCTCGTGCGTGATCCAGAATTAGTGAAAAGTGTTTTATTAACGAAATTTTCGAGTTTTCAAAATAACCAGGCATCAATTATTTGTCCTAAAGATGACGCTCTTTTCGCCATCAATCCATTTTTTTCAAAAATGGACACTTGGCAGGAAAACAGAGCACCTCTAGCAAGCGCATTCTCCAGCAAGAAATTAAAATCAATGCTTCCTTTAATCGAGGAAGCATCTTCTGAAATGGATAATTATATCAAACAAAAAATGAATCAGGGAAATGGAGAATTGGAATTGGACTTAAAAGCATTCTTCAACTTGTACACTGGAGAGATTGGAGCTGTAGGGATGGGAATACAAGGAAATAATTTTAAAGAAGAAAGTAAATCTCTAAAAGATGAGGGGACCTTTAAAAAAATAATTGAGACTTTTTTTGCAACTCCTTTCTTCTCTGGAGGATTTGTACATATTATTATTATGCATATGCCTCGTTTGGCAAAATTTTTTAATGTTTCCATGATTCCAAAAGAAGTGGATCTTTTTTATCGACAGTTAGTAACAAATATTTTGGCAAATAGAAAATATGAGAAGAAATCTAGAAACGATTTTTTACAAATGATAGTAGACTTTCAGTTAGCAAATGGATCCAAAATTGTTCAAGAAACAAATCTAGCAGCGCACATGTTATCATTTTCTGTTGAAGTTTATGAAACTTCTGCAATTACTTTGAGTTTTTTGGGTTTTCAACTTGCCGCTAATCCCAAAATTCAAGAAAAAGTGCGAGAGGAAATACAAACTGTGCTGGAAAAGTATAACGGGAAATTAGATTACGAAGCTTTTAAGGAAATGAATTATTTTGATCAGGTTTTAAATGAATCAATGAGGCTAAATCACGTCATTGGAACAATGATAAAAGTTTGTACCAAAGAAACTGAACTTGTAGGATCAGATGGACTTTCTTGCAAAATGAAGCCAGGAAATTTGGCAGTTATTTCAACTTATGGACTTCAGATGGACCCAAAACATTGGCCAGATCCGGAAAAGTTTGATCCGGAACGATTTAGTGAAGATCAGAAGCCAGGAAGGCACAAATTTACTTTTATTCCATTTGGAGAAGGACCAAGAATGTGTGTGGGAATGAGAATGGCAAATATTATGATCAAGATGGCCATAACGACAATTTTGAAGAATTATTCGTTGGAAGTTTCACCGAAAACTCCCTTGACCCTAAAAAAGAACGAGGAAAGCTTTATGAGTGCATTTGATGGTGGGTTGTGGGTTATCCTGAAAACTTTGAAACCTAGTTCTTCCAAATAGGTTATTGTTATCAGTATAAAAAATGTTTTTACTTTATAATATAATAAGAATTATTCTGCTCTCTCTCACAATCAACATTTTTATTCATTATATTATTCCCTTCATTTCATTCTCGCCTAATGACAATAGAAATGTGAGATTCAGATATGCTTGACATAAAAATAATTTCAGTGAAGATTCAGAATTTTACGACATCTCCGTGACGCGAAAAATCAATCTGTAATTTTTACGAATGAGCAGCTGCGTTGTATTATTATCACTATCAGATTTTAATGCTATTTTCTAGCGATAAAAGCGATCGCGACTGAAGGCTAATGGGGAGTTCATAAATGTTTCCTGTTGGGCAAAGCTCCATTATTCTTAGGTTTATATCCCATATATGAGAACTTGAATGGCTGCATTGAAGACAGGACTTTGCTTCTGCCAAGCACAAAATCGATACGATCATAAATGTTCTAACGGAAATTCGGATTGACGATCGAATGAATGTCAAACTATCGAATGCATTCGTGCATCATCCCATCATCCCTAAAATGTCAATAACTCAAAGATTAGAATAGTAGAGTAGTCTCTATATACCATAATTTAGTAGTGAAGTATTTCCACGATTTCTCACTTTCATAATACAATATAGAAACTAGTGATTCTTTTGAATTTACATTTCTTTGAATTAAAAACCAATTGGATTTTGTTTAAAGCAGAAATAAATTCTTTCGAATAAATATTTGTTTTTCAAATCCCATTCGCCTGCTTCATAAACATTTTATATTTCTCTCACCTTTGAAGTGGTAATTTGAGTCACCATTATATATATAAAAAACTGAATAATTTATAACTGGCTGATATGTTTTTTATATTCGTAAGTCGTGCATCCTTTTCAAATAAAGAAATGTATTTCACATGAATTTATATACCTCTTTAAACTTACAAATAAGATAGAGCTGCGGGTAATATTCTAATATTTGGTTCACAAATTGGACAGGCGAAAAGCTAGGTAATGGGGAAGAGAGCGTTTGTCCAATAAGCGTATCTTAAAAAGTGCTAAGAGTCTGAATTACCACTTTATAAAAATTCTAAACCTTTATAAAGCGGTTCTCATTGCATCCTAATTTGTCAAAATTGTCAAATATGGAAAATAAAAAATGCAAAATGGTTTTCTTTTACTTATTAAAAATACTACATATAAAATGGCATTTTGCTTTTGACAGGCGAATTTTGAAAGGAATTCATTTGAATTATCCAGCTCTCCAAATACACAATTTCTGTAGAAAAGCTTTCCAAGGGACTGTAGTACAATGAAATCGATCTATTTAATGCAAAAGTCAACGATGTTAGGAAAAACAGGCGTTGGAGAAAAAGAGAAGGATAATATAAAAGGGGTGGTGTGGAGTTGGATTATTTGGGTCACAGACTAATCTGTGGTCATGAGGTGTGGGTGGTGGACATGGCGGTACCTAAGGGATAACAGTTATGGTTTACATTATAGCCTTATTTACATTCGGATATAAGCACTGTTTACTTGCAGGGCCTCTTGCACAACCCGATAAGCGGGTGTCCACTGCATTAATTCCCTTTTGAAACGTTCAATCATAAATTTTGCGTTCTCGCTTTATGCACCAGATTCAGAGTTCCTAGTACTCTGTAACGTGGAGAAAACTGGATATTAAACCGTAATATTGTTAATAAACTATGAGACGACTATTCAGATATTTCGATATAATATCTTATAGCTCCGTTTACGAAAATCAGGATAATAATTTTAGTAATGTCAATTTAGATATATCTATTGATATTACCGTACTTTTTTTGAATAATTTTGAGATTTATTGGCAGAGAAATAGAACAGTAAATTCTGCCATCTTTAGATTGAATTTGATTTGAATGAAATTTATGAAACCTAAACTAGATAAATCAACACCTGATACTGTTTAAGAGCTTATATGTCAGACGTCAAAAGATATACTATCCAGGTTCGATCAGACATCATATGTTATCCGGCGGATGCAGTGCAATATCCGACACTGTTCCATTTCTACAAGGGTCTCCGGTGTGGGCCATAAAATATCTTTCATCATAATAAGAATTCAATCTGACTGAAATTTGATCAAAGACAATGCATTTTTAGCTACATTCATACATTGCGATTAGTATTAAAATAGTTTCACTGCCTGAATTTACCATTAATTTATTGTGCTAAGAAAATGGTAAACCCTGCCATTTTCGTTACAAAAGTTACAATTTGAAATAATAAAACTGAATAAATTCCAGCAAAAATGCCTTCAGAGCGTTAAATGACTATTGTAAATTATGTTGACTATTTTAAATGGTAAATTCAGCCACTTTGTTTTTTACGTATTGGTATAGACCAACCTTTGAGGAACTTTGCAGAAAAACTGAAAAAACGACATGATTGGCTTCACTAGCAGCTTGATTTTTTCAGCTCGGACAAAATCATTCAAACATTTATTAAAAAAAAATTTAGGAGGAGAAAAGAATTTGGGAGAGGGGGGACCGTTCAAGGATTTCGCAATTAATGTATATGTATGCATTTAAAATTTTTCCTTTCATATGCTTGCAAGGTTTGTAATAATTTTTGGAAATTTCATCATTTTGAAAAATACATTGTCTTGGGCTTGGTAAAAGGATTTGGTCCGCTTAAAATTTACAGGACTTCATTCCTATACGAGTAGGAATTCAGCAAAGAAAGTTTCAGCAAAAAAGGTGGGTTTTTTTTTGTTGAGATTTTAGACTTTTTATATTAAAAAAAATATCGCTTTTTCACCAATTTTTATGAAATTTAGGAAAAATTATTTAAAACTCTTTTTCTGTAAAATGAAATATGATGCATAATAATGCATTGAACATAACTAACATCCGGTTCTTCAAGAGCAAAGTAGCTACTTTTTGAACTGAAAAGCATGACATCACTCTATTCAGATTTTAATGAGATTTTTCATTGAAAATTATAAGGTTGAGGGATAGAAAAGAGGGGTAAAGCGTTGGAATTCCTGAAAAGAAGAAAATGATAATCTAAAGATATTGATTAAATTATACCTTTTTCTCATCCAACAAGCAACTAAAGGTTCAATATGATTGCAAATTCTACTTGGGATAAATAAATATTTGTTTTAATTTACATGACTAAATAGAATTAAATATTTTTTTTTTTTTGAATAAAAGTGAATTTGCTTACTGTTGAGAATGCACGAGGGAGCAGTTTGGAAGGAAAGAGCGAAATCTTAGATTACCGGGTACGTTTAACATAGAAATTTTATCATTAGAGGACACAGTTTTGAGGGAAGAGGGTCGGTAATGTAATCGGCCATACTGGTATTTCACCAAGGTCTATTTGCATGTAAAGTACTCTCAATGAGATCTACATTGTCAGAAAAGAATGAATGATTTTTGCTGTAGAATGTTCCTTGATTTACGATTTAATTCAGAAAGGAAAAGAAATCATTGAAACTTCACGCTCAGGAAAATTATATTTAACCTATCTTACAATTAATTATGTAGTTTTACGCATAATCTTAACCAGCTTTTAACGTATTAAGTAAGTCGAGGGGTTGGTTGAAACTTAAGATACCAATTCAATTATCGCTGCTTATTCACTACTACTGTAATTTAATTTTAGGAGAATGACAAAGTGTTTTTTTTTTTTAATTGAAAAGGTGGTTTATTTTATACAGAGCTATTGCAAGTCCATGTGAAATATTATGCAATTATAAGTAAGTATAGTATTTCAACTACAAGTTTCTATACACGTCTTAAAATTTATTACTTTCCACTTCATCTTCATTTACCTTCTTTGAATAAATATAAAAAAATGGAATCTGAGAAGTAAGTAAACCTTAAGCTTCTTTCCACCCTCTCTCTCTTTTTTATGCCTCGTATAAGTTCCGTGAAAGATGAGGAGCAGTTGTTCCTCGTAAAACCTATACTTCGCTATATACAAACTTTTAAACTTATACCAATCAAGATGTATATGAAAATTCAGAATTTCTTTTTTTGTTTACAGTTTATCGAGAGGGTAAAATTATAAAAGAGTAAGAAATCCACTAAAAATATTTTGTATTAAAGACAAAAGCAGAGTTAAATTCACCTGAAGTGGCCATAAAACAGCAGAAATTATTTTCCCAATTTGCAATTCAGGCTAGTGATGAAAAAGGGCACATTCGCAAATCTGGAATGTTGAAGAAATTGACTTTAAAGATTTCATTTATGTTTAGAGAATTTTTATGATTGAGGAAAATTACAAAATTTTGAAATAAAATTTCACATAATATAGTAAGTTCGTAAGATTCCACAAAAATGTATAGATTCTCAAATCTAGTTTGGTAAAAATCCCCCAATTTGTGTAAAATCGAGTTTGGAGAAATTCCATGAAAAACGAACTAGATTTACAACAGTTTTTTAATTTACACAGTATATAACTAAACTTAAATTCCCATTGCAGAAAAAAAATATCTTAGCACATCAATTCTTGTTTTAAATACCATAGCTAAATATACTATCGTTATACTGCCATTATAGAATTTAATTCCCCCTGCAGGCATTTCAATTATCCTACATACATATATATAAGGCTGTATCGAAATCCCCAAAGCTTCCGGAATTCGCTAATGTTATAGGAAAATGCGCGGGACAGTGGAAATAATATAATAGAGGGTGTTTCTCTTACCCCTTACACTAATCCTTTGCATTATACCTATTTACCTACATTTAAAGCTGTAAGATTTCTAACAAGTGTGATGGAAGGAAGTTGTAAATGTTTACACTTCACATAATTAAGTGTGAAGAAATTCCCTTTTACTTATTATTAAAAATTGCATATATATCATATTTTTTATGAGAATCATTTACGTTTACAATGCGTATAATTTAAATCTATAAAACAATGGTGAAGACAATTTCTTAATCTCTCTATTCCTTGTGAAAGCATGTCTGTACCTAATGAACAATTCTGTGTAAGTAGATTCTCTAATACCTCTCAGAAGCCACATTAAGTTAGCTAATTCAAGGATTTCTAGAGTTGATGTAGGGTAGTTTTAACCGTCTTTTAAATTGCTATAGTACGTTTAGAAATTCTTACCGACACTTCACTCAGGAGATAAAAGTAACTAAACGTCTCATTTCTATTCAGAAATCCATCTGACCTATATATTTGTTTAATTTTACTCTCAATAGTATTCCGTTGAAGAATGAATAGCTTCAACATGTTTTAAGATTAATGTTATATGAATTATAATACTTTTTAGGTAATAACAATAAATAATCGATTATAGTAAGATACTTTAATTAAATTATTGCAGTGGAAAGAAAGTTACTTATGTAACATTTGCGTTCAAAAAGAAGTTTCTGAAACTTCTCATAAATCTTCATCAGTGCACTGACATCGATATTACGAAGTTTGTATACGTTTTCGTTAGATGACACCAAAACTATAGGGGTACTGGTTCCTAAGGAATTCATGATAGCTATTTCCCATAAATGTATTTTTCTCTGTTTTCCTTAGGGATTTATATACACGATCACCAAACATATTTCAACGATGATGGAATTTTTGTGATACTAAACATGATTTATGAATTTTATTTGTATTGATCATCGATCTGAAATCCAAATTGAATTACTTTATACTTCAAATTTCTATTCTGTTAGCTTAACATATGTAAATGAATGTTATTGTATTTAAAATAGAAATCATATTAATCGTTCTAGAGGTCTAAACAGTTTTGATAATGCCTTCATGCAGATTTTTTGGAAATTTTTGGATCTCCAAAGAATTTATTATATATATATCCTTTCTTTAGAACACTATATTTCTATGTCATTTATAGAAAATCAATAAAAACTTTCACAGGTTATTTTTAATGCATAGAAACAAAATAAAAAGCTCTTTCCTCTCAGTGATAGAGTGAAAGAATAATTTTTATCTATACATAAAATATGATTCCTGCAGAGTAAAATGTTCTTTCCCTGAAATTATTTTATTTGTGAATGTTTCTTAATTACGTATATTTAAAACAGCCATTGTAACCATTACCCTAGAAGAACAAAAATTTTCTTTCACCACCTAAAGCGCACTTCATTTCACAAATTCTATAAAGGAAATTCTGAATTTTTTCTTAGAATTTCTCAATTCCTTTGCAGATTCACTGTAAGAGTGACAAATTTATTTAATGCAGGGTTGTCACAGAGATATATAACATGCATATTTATCATCAGAAAGAAACCCCACACTACTGATCTAATTTAATACGAGCCCCTATTTTTATAAAATTTTCCAACAAGCACTGTGTGAAATTTTAAAACGAACCTGTTATACGAATTTTTATTAGGTACTTCATATTATTTTTTATATACATATTATATTTTCCAATAATTGATATCAGGAAAATGTGTGGGCAGAAAAGGGAAAGAAATAACGAAATATTTTTACCAACACAAACACTCTGACATTATAAGAGGATACAAATTCTCTTAAGTAAATATCCATCTTCCTTTACATTTTGTAATAATAACAGTGGGTGCTTTTCTCACAGGCATGAAACTGGAATATTGTGATAGAACTGAACAGAATGAATAGGAAATGTAAGTGCATAAATATCTCGAATGATGACTTTGATAGTAGGCATTTTATCGAGGGACATATCTCGAATACTATCCTCGATCCATATATTGAATAAATAATAATCATGCGTGTATGCATTATTATCATTATATACGAGAAAATTTCCATATTTCTATCTAAATGAAAAAATAAAAAGCCTAGAGAGTTTCCGAAGTACTGGATTCAATTTCTAGGATGGGAATTGGTCTCACGTTCGTGGTTACTAAAGGGATGTTGTGTGAACATAAAACCCAGATAGATCGAGAGAAATTTCAGGGGTATCGAATGAGCCGAAAATGCCGCCGAAAGTGATTGATTACTAACATACCATGTACGCATTTGAAGCGAGACAAAGACATATCGAATAATTTATGTGTGGGCATTCGGCATTTGGTAAACTATAAATCTCTTTGTCCATGATATCCTCATGGGCCATCTGAAAGTGTCTCTTAACACCGGATGTGTTAACATTTCTCATTTTTATAATTTTTTTACTCTTTTAACCTTTGGTATAACAAAACTTTTCCAAATTTTTCACCACCATCATCTGTCCCAAATTCCGTGTCGTTTAACTTCTCTCTACAGTCGGTTTTACTTTTCTTGTAGAAGCTGCATTTGATACACTATTTATTTAATTAAAAATAAATATGATATTCTTTAGACTATGATTAATTATAAAACTATTATCATTTTTATATATCTTCACATTAACTTTCTTACTTTTCTGTTACTAATAATGGTTCACTCTTTCGGGTTATTGCAAGATTATAGGAAATAACCATTATATAAAGTCATGTTAATTAAAATTCTTTAATCTTTACATATTTTCTGTCAGTGTGAGTTTAGTACATAGTACATACGTTTTTCAATTTTCTCAAGAGTTTTGTGAATATAGTTTTCACTTTTACAGTACATGTTTATTGTATAATAATTTAGAACCTGGATTGTCCGAATTAAAATAAGAATCGAAATTCTATTTTAACCAGAAGTTTATACGGAAGTAAATTTTTTTCCAATTTGGAATTAATTTAAACTCAGATTCTTATTTTGATGAGTTGATAAAGTCTCATGTTTGAGTTACTGGACTACCTTAGTGCTGAAACTAATGTATGCATAAATTAATTATGAGTTTCATTATTCATAGCAACATTTTTGCTAAATCTATATAAATTTATTCATACCATTACAAAGCATATATGATCATCATCATTCCTGTCAGTTTTCAAAGAGAAATCACGATATCGAATAAATTAACGAAGAATAACAAATTTTACATCGTCATAATATTACTTTTTCAATATTCATAGATGTATCTGATTTAATGAGCTGTAGTATTACTATAGATTTTTCCTAAAATGTTTTGCAATTTAGGGACAGACGTGTCATATTTGCAATTTTTCTAGTGAAAATACTATATAAATTTTCCCTAAATATATATATTAATACTATTTATCTTAAAGTTTTATATACTTTTCTTTCTAAAATGTTCCTAAATTGCGACGCAATTTAAAAAAAAATTTATGTTAAAGGTTTTTTCGTGCATTTTCGCGTAAATTACTTTTCGATGAAATTTACTTTTTTAATTTTGCAGAAGAGTTTTTTTTCTGTACCAATGAATCAGTCCAATCTAATACTGGCTTCAATGAGATTTTATCTAAGATCGATTTTACTAGTTACAGCACTCTCAGTTATAAAATCTTCTTATAGTCGCTAGAAATTATCTCGCCTCTTTCTTGAAAAAAAAAATGTCGCTACCAGGCTAGATTTTATTAAAATTTTATTTTCTCGCTCTTTAAAAGCTGCCTGGAATGTCAACCGCAGAAAAATGTGGATTATGCTCATTGCTCTGTCTGAAGGTCGTTCGTTGATAGAACCTTCAGAACGACATAATTGTTATTGGACACAAACAATTGTTTTTCTTCATTATAATTATTAGGTTTACTTGTATCATTTTTCAATTTACTCAAAATGCGTCAAAAATTAATTTAAAGTTAATTCCGTAACTCAAATATGTATATATAAAAGCAGAAATATTCAATTTGTACAATTGTTCAACCTTTGAAATAGAATACCGAGAAAATACCAAAGGGAATGGAATCCCTTACCTTGGAAATAAATCCTGACTACTGCGTTTTTGCATTAATTACCATGCAATATCTTTTCATTACTCCATAATGCCTGTTTAATTTAGCGTAAATGTTAAAGACTAGAGATCAGAGTCTTTAAAACTCCAGTCTGATGTAGAGAATCGATAAAGCATTCATATACAAAAAATCCTCTTTTAATTCACTTAAATTCTCTTTAAAATAATCTTTTAGTCCGTTTTCTGCTCGAAATAAACTCATTTTTAATGAAGGGTACTTTTTCAATATAAAAATTTCTAAAGAGTGTAATAACTATTTAAGTACTTTTGAATAATCATAAAGGAAAATAAACATAATAATAAGCTTACGAGGGAAATCTCTGGTGAAAGTTGCTGCCAGTAGCAGAAATAAGATATTGACTTAATGTTAGTTCTCAAAAATTTATTTCAAAAATGAAAACATTTTTCCTCGCAGATTTTTTATACTTTTAAAACGATTTCTTTCTAAAGAACTTTCTGTTAAAGTTTATATATTAGACTATATCATATAATATAACTGATATAAAATTTGGTATTCATCAGTCGTTTATTAAAGACTTAAAATATGGCTGCAATTCTGTTATTATTTTTATTATCATTTCGTGTTATATGTGGAATTAATGTGCAGAGGATTAATGTCTTTTAAAATGCTCTTAAATAAGTTCAGTTATACATTTCTGAAATAGATTTAAATTCTGAATAGATAATATTTGCATGAAAATGTTTTCTCTGTATGTATTTGCTTTTCATTTGTTTATGGAGTTAAAGGTCTTTAATGGCTTGAAATTGGTGATTCTAATTTGCAGAAGTTTGCTGGGTGGCTTTAGCCTTTGTAGAAAGAATGACGAAACAAAGTAGTAATGGTGCTAAATGGTCAGCCAGCATTGGTCATATCACTAGCCAGTAGAAATGACCGTATGTGCTCGGCCCGACCATGCAATTTTTTAAAGAACCCTTTTATATTATTCTATAACGTAAAAATTACAACAAAATATTCTAAAAAATATTAAAATATTGTGTTGAAGTTGTCCTTTCTTAAAAGCTTCTAACTGAACATTCTTTCTTCCAATACTGTTAGTTTTAGAATATGAAAATTCTTGAAATATTAAGAAATGTTTCAAATTATAAATGTGTTAATTACTAATATAAACTTTAATAAAAAAAGCAGTAAGTCAACGTCATGGAAAAGGAAGTAAATGCCAGTTAGACGAACTTTAACCTTATTTGACATCCACTAAGTAGAAAGAGGAAACGTCTAAACTGACGGAGGAACTTTAATTACTTTCATTGAAATTCAGTCGATCAAAGGGTCGTATGGCTTCCCTAGAAACTGCAAAAAATGTCAGTCCTCTCGTAAATTTAGCTGAACTATAATATAAAAAATTACTGACCTGAATATGTGACAACTTTTGAGATGAATGATCGAGATATGCATAATGAGATATTTTGTTCAATGCCCACATATCTAGTAAATGAAAATATAAGTAATATTAGTATTAAGTATCAAATGTGGGTAGCAATAACTATTCACATCAAGCAGATTATTATATTATATATATATATTATTATCACTTCAGTGATAGAGTCAGTTGCATTATTAGGTATTTGAAACACAAATTAGGGAATAAATTAACTTTGCTTCATTCATAATCTCCTTTTCACCTAAATATCACGCAGTAATTCTACTCTATACTTTATGTCAAAGTAGTGCCAGCATAGTTTGTGCTTTATATTCATCATAAACTCATCTGCTCTTCCTATACAAATAACTACTTGTTTGCAAAACGTGACCGTAATTTTTTATATTGATTCTTCTTCTTTTTGATTAAATTCTTGAGAGTACACAATATCAACGCAGGAATTAAATATAAAGTCTATTTATAAATGTGGAACATAGCTTTCGCGTAAGGTCTACTGGAATGTTCATGAAATCTCATTTAATTCTCTGGATCACTCAATACAGAAACCAAGCAAACTACCTCGAAGTATATTACAAACTTCATTTCAAAACACAAACAGTTCGCTATAATTTCAAAAGCAATTACAAAATTATTCTGATTATTAATTGCAATCGAGTATGCAATAATTTTTCTATTATAATAATCGATTTAAAGTTTTTTTAAATAAAAAGCTAAATATTAAATATGTATCTTTAGAATTTTGTATTCCACCCATTACGAAGATTCCTCATTCAATTAACAAAGAACTCTCCAAGGGCGCATAATAAACACAAGGAAAATATCGGTGCTTTGTTCAATAACGTTCGTGGTGTGAATCCTTGGATTTCCATAAAGCGAAACGAGTCGAGTCCTATGAGCCAGGAACGTGCTTTTAAATCCCGAAGGTCCGTTTATAAAATACGGAAGGTCCGAGGGGACTGAAGATATTTGACTATAGCGAGGGAAGAGAAGTTAATCAAAAACTCACAGGCTTTCGTGATTTATGAAAACAACTCTTAAAATAAGAGGAGGTTCATCCTGATCATTCAGAGGCTCTACAAACAGGGAAAGGGATCATGAATCAACAATTCCTTTCAGGAATATTTCAATTCCGTCTTCTCAATTAACTAAAAAGCTTTTCACGCTTTATGACGTAGCTAGCTGATTTAAATTTAATTCCATTTATATACTTCCAAAATTATATTCGTCCATTCTCCACTTATAAAAATATTAATATTATTATTAAAAAGTGGAAAAAAATATAAGGAATTTATTAACAGTTAAACTAGCAAATCATATTTGATTTTATGAAGCCTTTTTTCAGAGCTGATATCCAAAGAGACTTCGTTGTATACGCAAACGATTTGAAATGCATACTAGACACCATAGTTTAGTTTACTAAAGTTGCTTGCATCGTACTTGGTGTACCAATAAACCATACATGTACTTTAAGCCCGATGTCTTCCATAGTTTTCTTTCCCATCACTCGCTTTCTTTCATGAATTTTAGGGATCACATTACTTCTTTGTTTCATAATGGATATACATTATAGAAACATGTCTTCCATTTACTTTCTTTGGTGAGCTATAAGTTATATTTTATTAACTTGATACTTTTTCTAATACCTCTCTTGTCCCATATAACAAAAATATTTTCCATGAACCTTCCAGAAAAGTGAATGTCTACATATCAAGGAACATTCACGAAAGATCACGTTTAGTTGAAACTGTTTGGAAATATTGAATTTTATTTTAATTAGTATATTAATTACAAAATTAGCACATTTCCATTTGTTGACATTTTCTAAAAAATATAAGATTATAGTAAACTTACTCTGTCTAAATTGAAAGTATTTATTTTAGGTGATTTCGAAAGCAAAAGGTGTCAAGAAATTAGAAGAAAATTAAAGAAATTGCATATGAATTTTTAAATTCAATTTAATTTCTTTCAGTGTAAAAGTAAAACAACAAAACATTCATACTTTTTTCATGGACAGACTGCAATAAAAGAAGAGAATAATCTACTTTAAATGTAGAAGTGTTCCTTCAGGTGCATTTGGTGTCACTTCCGGTGGAGATAATGAAATCCAAAATAGAAACTCGGTCTGATTCCCCCCGTGTCAAATTGTCATAGAGATTACACTTTGCCTACATTCCGAACGTACTAGATAAAGTAAATATGGAAATTTGAGCATCAGTCGTGTATCCACGATATGCAGGAAGCGTTTCCTCTCTAGATTACATAAAGTGTAAACCGCGAAATGTATTCATTGCTCACAGTTTCAGAATATGGCAAAAAATACTTTTGTTAAATTATTTTTCGATTATATTTTTCCACATAGTATATTCAATACATAAATTAAATTTATGTTAATGATGCTTGTCCACATACACACATTATTTAAATTCATGAATCGGAAAAATATTCCCATAACCGTATAAAAGTAAATTTTCTGTCAGCTTTAAATCGAAAATTTTTCTCACAGTTCCTGACTTTTAAAAAATGTAGAAATAGTTATCATAGATTGGAATGTGTGGGATATAAAATCGTTAGATTACTAGAGAAGTGGTTTGAACGTTGTAGCTTATCAGAAAACGTCACGGTTTTTTTAAAAAAAAAAGTAAAATATGTCTTTTTGACCGTTCGCAGAAACCCGAGATTCATTTTTACGTAACTTTCTTCCACTTCGTTATAGATAGTAGGAATTTTTCTTCTCACTCGATTAGATAGGAAAAATTAGTTTCTTCTGTAATGCTTTCGAGAAGATCGTCTATCACTGTACGTATTACGGAGAATTCGAAAAATATGTTTCAAGAGAAGATAGCGAATAAAACGTACTTAATCTGTAGGTAATTAATTACTTAAAAATTGTAACATACTGTAATTTTATAAAACTTGCTAACTTATTTAATTAATTCATATTTATAAAGGGATTTACTAAGATTTGAATGTATTTCAAGCTGTCAGTCATTTTGAAGAAATTAAAATATTTAATTAATAACATTGAATTTACAAAGTTTGCAAAATATTAAAACTTTAAATTGCAGATTGCAACTCTGAAGAATATAAAACTTCTTTTTTAAAGTTATTGTGGTGATAAAATGGGTTATAATAAAAATATAGTAAACATTTTCCTTTAAAAATTCGGAGCACAAAACTATAAAGAAGGTGAAATATTTGCCAGATATATGTAAAAGTTCATCTCGTATACCGTAAAGCATAAAATGTGGAGCTTTTTTGGTAATAGTGCGATCGGACTGACGTATAGACAAAAAAAGAAACAAATAGCACATATACACACTTGTATATATATATGTATATATATATATATATATATATATATGTTCAATCCGCTGAAAGTCAAAATCATTTAACACCTTTTTTCGAACGAAATTTTTCCGAAAACTGGAAAATAAATAACAAGTATCGACGATGAGGTTCTGAGGTTCGTAATGATTGTCCCCATCTTTTTTCCAGCTATTCATATTTCATTCCACGAATGTTTCATATTCGTCAAAAGCACGTTGCATGGAGAAAAAAAAAGGCAAAGAAAAATGAAAGCAGAGATAGGACAGAACGATGAGTTATTTTCTGCATGAAGACTGCAATAAATATAAAAGTGCCCAGTTTTTGTACAATTTTAATTCAAAATAAGATCAATATTATTTACTGGTATAATCAATCGCGCGCTAGTTTTTCAAAATAAGGGACAAAGTAATCTTCAAATCTTTATAAAACACAGTCAAATATTTTTAATTCTCTTAGAAATGATTGAAAAAAAATCCCTGAAATATTATCGGGGATTTGAGAGAAATATTTTTCATTTTCTAGAACAGTGATATTAAAAACAGTAAAACAAAATAATTTAAAAATCTTTAGAACGAAAAAAATTCAAAGTAATCGGACAGATGAAGAGGCAAAAGGAAGTCAACGTATTTCACATCTTTATTGCAAGTTTTAATTGAATTCAGAGAAGTTAATTGGCTTAGTTTTTTAGCGGACATCTCCTTGATATGAAACATTTTTCTTGGAATTTTTCTTCACTTTGTCTTGATATTTTCCCATTGGAAAAAAAAGAAGGCTGGAGAATGTCCCTGAGGATTTTCTACGAATGTTCGACCCAGAGGAGTAAGTATAAACCGTCCTGGATTCTCCAGAAAGAAAAGAAAAGCGAGTCGTAATTCTTGACTAGGGCCTTGGGTGCCCTGTGTAACATTCGTCATGAGATTTCGAATCGAAATAAAATAAAAAGAAGTCTTGGAATACACCTAGTGGAAATCTGTGCGAATTTCTGAATTTCTGAAAAGAGCTTTGCTACTAATGTTTAATTTTATATTTATGCAAAAAGATCAAAAGCTTTTATTAACGTATCATATATTAAGTTTTTAACAATAATTTATAATCCTGGAGTGAAAATAAGAATGTTTCGTTGAAAGTAATTTTCATTACAAAAATTTCTAAATTTATTTACTTACACATTTTTTTCTGAAGAAATTTAATAAAATTTTTTAAAAATTTTACGGCAGGAATTGAATATATAAAAGTATCGATATGCCTGCCAGATTCAAACTAAAGATTGAGCTAGCTGAGAAATATTTCAGACGATACAGAATATTTCAGATGAAACCAGAATCGGTTCAAATTTTATGTGTGGAAATTCAATCTCAGTATCTCTGTCTCCAAACTGAACATTTCCTAGTATTTAATAAAAAAAAAGGTAGGTAAAGCGAATATTTTGAAATACGTTAAAAATAAATTTCTAAAAATAAGTTTCTTCTTTAAAAAAGAAAAGGAAAAGTTTCGATTTGTTTTATATAAAATACGACGTAGCAAAGTGATTCCCATCAATTTAAACATTATAAAACTAGTTGCACATGAAAATTTCCTTGCATTCAAACTTTTTTTGCAGTAGCACGTTTGAAATTATCGTTTATAGCAACTTTTGATGGCGTACTCTTGCAATAGAATATCAAAACTATGAAATTTTATAGCTTTTATGAAATATAGAATGCATTATTTAAACCCCTTTGTTTATCAGGCACAATAATAAGAAGTAGCTATTCAAAACTTGTCCACAATATTTATGTTTTACGATGCATACCTAAAGTAATAATTTAAATCAATCGAAATTAATTCTCTTCTAAGTTGATAAAAAAAAGATGTCTATGTATTTTACCATTCAGCATTTACGATCTGGAATGCATATAAGCCTCTCCCTAGCGATATTTTTAAGTTCTTTTCGCTTTTTATGCTTGAATTGAAGCGCCATAAATAAGGTAAAAATAAATTGGAAAAATTTGGATCTCGATAGCAATATTGACCACCAAATGGGTCGTTTTTCGCCGGAACACAAAATAAAATGATAAAATCGTACGCGGATCTGGAATACTTTTTATTTACCAAATTGTGTAGAAATCTATGTAATAGAATTTTATTTCGAATTCATGTTCGCTGAAATTTATAAAAGATATGAAATAAATTTTATTGAACGAATTTTTCAGGCGACGCCGACGCGTCAAGTGCTCCCGAGCGGTCTCTGACTCTTATTTTCTTTGTTATTTTCACATCATATAGGTACAATACATATATACAAATGCATACCCCATAGTCCCATACATTACAGTTTGATAGATAATTGTCTTCGATGGGAAAACCTACCCTTGGGGCAATAGATCTCGGTCGATTCGACTGGATTTGTTCTGTTACACATTACGTAGCAATAATGAAATCCTTGCGACTGAGAAAAATATAATACATAATATATGTTCACTTTATCGAAATAGTGAAATGGTAAATATGGAAACTTTACAAAATCAAAAATCTTTTGAAAACACTTGAAATTCCGTAAATCCCATGTCATATCTTGAATGAATATAAACAGAGTACTATTTTTAAATGATAAAGGCGGCATATAGAGATAGTCGTAAAATGCGTAAATAAAATGCAAAAATTGAGTTTACGTAAGAGGAAAAGCCAATAAATTACCAATATTTGGAATATTTGATCTTTTTGTCATAAAGGTGCCATTTCACGATTTGTCATGTTTGAATAAATAAAGAATAACTTGATAACTGTATCAGTAATACTCATAGGATTATTAATAACTCGTGAAATTAAAATTAAATTAATATTTTTATTTAAATTATATATAGATGTATCTATTTAGAGTTTTAACTTTGAGTATCTATCTGAAAGTTATACTTTACAGGAATGCTTGCGCGTTTCGCGTAATCTGTATTATATTATATTTTATGATATCGATATTCGCAGATATGAAACCCTTGCTATTTTCTAGGAAATATATGGTACATTTTCACGATCACTAGTATTCCAAGAATCGATCCACTTTAGTTTTCTGGGAAAAATAATTGAAAGTGATAGAAAGTGTGACTCAATAGAGTCACATTTTAAAGAATTTTATTCGCTACAAATTATAATCTTATATATCGAAATTTCATATTTAGGTCAGTTGCTGCATTCATGTAAGTTATATAGCATTTAAAAATTTTCTTATCGAGTGAAATTAACTAATGCTTTTTAATTACGACCGCCAATCAACATTACTCTGAGATAATTGAATAATAGGTATAAGAGTTAAAGGATTGAATGACTTTGCTTTATTGTTATATTACAGCTGATAAATAAGAGTCCAATACTAATATTTTTTCTGCACAATATGTGTATTTATACCAACGTCACTAATTCTTAAAATGCTTGCACAAATATTATTGGAGACAAGAGCATTGATGTTGACGAAAAATATAATCCATTTACAATTTAACGAGACAAAACTCAAGTGCGTGTGTTTTGACTATAAACACTGAAATGACAATTCAAATTCACGTAAAAAATTAACTGATATAATTGAGATTGAAAGAAGCCATGTCTTTTTTAGAATAGGATATAAAGTCTACATTAAATTTCAGTTTTTTTTTACCGAAAACCATCACTTCTTTTGCATATTACCTAATAACAACTGTTTTCGATGAATATTTATTTTCAGAGAAAGAGCTTTTTACTTTATTATATTTTCAACAAGTTGTAACAATATTTTCAACTAAGTTCCCATTGGCGTCATTCCTGTTTAAACACTCGACGGGAAAAACCTCTCCACCAGATATAAAATAGAAAAATGTATTTTATGTTCGATATTATAGAAACTGTGGAGTATACGTAAACGCGTTTATACATTTATGTTTAGATATAGAGAATATAAAATAAATTTTATTATCCTGCAGGACTGCATATTCAATTCTCGATCTGATACTAGAAAATTTTATTTTTGACAAGCAATGGAAACTTCCTGTCAGTTTGTAATATTACAAAATTTCTCTAAAATCAGTAAAAAATTCATTTTTAAGCGTACTAAAAATGCCAGAGAAATTTACAGAAAACGAGAGAAAAAATTTCGGTGGAACCGAGAAATTTTCCAAAATGTTTAATATTTTTTCAATGTTTTAACCACATAATATTTTCATAATTTATGGATGTTGTACATATTTTAAAATCCACTTACCGCCATCGTTCCTCCGCCTGAACGATGGGAACAGCCTGCACCTTCACATTCTGAAACAATAAAATTTTTATTAATGAAATTAAAAAATGGAAGTGTGGGAGCTGCGTGCAGGTGAAATAATTCAATAAAGTTCAGTTTAAAAACCAAATAGAACTGTTTATTTAGCTGTAGGGAAATTAGTAGTTTACAGAGTGCGGACCGACCGGAGACTGACTTGAACCTAAGCTATTGACGCGGTTATCGAAGACAGGGAAAATGCAATCAAAACTGTGAGAAACCCAAGTAAGGTTTTCTAAATATCAGGTGTGCATACCTGTATTGATACTTAATCCTTCTGTGAGATAAAAAGGGCTAGAATATTCTGGAAACTATTTTGGAGAAATAAAATATTTGAATTTCAGACAATTTGGAATATACACCTTAGTTATAAATATAAATTTAATAAAAATAAAAATAATTATTATAACAGGTGGTCACCACACAAGTTTAACTTAGCTTAAATAAATTTCATAATAAAAGAATATTCACCTTCTTCTTTACCCAAATTTCATGATGTTCCCTGAATCTCGTTCTCTTGATAATCTTTTTTTTTCCTCGCACTTTTATTTTTACACTATAACAATTTTAATTTTCACTTTTCACTTTTCACTTTTCACTTTTATTTTCACTTTCACTAAAACTTGTGCAATTTTATTTAAAATAATTTTATTACTTCCGCACAGTTCCGATTGAGATTCAAAACTAAACTAGGAGTCAAAAGACTACAAAACAAATCGAACGACTGAGTTTAGTCAGATTAACAACAAACACCAATGAAACTAACCAGGTGCAAATTTCCAAGAACTATAAATCCTGCGAAAAATAGTAAACAATTTAAAATTTCAAGGTCCTCATAAGAGAGAATTTAATTAAATGGACGGGTTTCATATTTCAAAATATAAACAGACCATTTATACATGCAATCTTTTGTTAAGTGACTCTTATTATTTTAACAACTCAGCAAAATGTGTTCGATTTTTGAAAACTTGGATCCAACATCCTTGATCCCTAAATTCTTAGAATTTTTTCAATACAGAGTTGTTCAAAGGCACTGATTATTTTTATGGAATATTCCGTAAGAATAGCCATAATATCCTAGTTCTAAATATTATTATTATATAATAATTATCACTCATAATTATTAGATATTTTTTTCTTCTTAGCAATACTCAATTTTCAAATAGAAATTTGTCTATGACGCGAAAAAATATTTTAAACACATATAATAATATTTATTGGCCAAAAAATAAAAAGATGCAATATTGAAGTTAGCACTTAGGTCCAACACCCTTAAATAATTCTAGGAATGGAAAAAGGCGAAAATATGACAAAAAAAGCATTGAGTATAGTTAAAGACCTGTAATGACTTCAATTAAAGAAGTAAATAGCGATTAGTGTGTGAAATTTGCATCAGTCTAATGCGGGGGAGTGTTAATGTCGTTGGCCAATAGTCGGCGAGTTCTTATCAAATCGCCAAGCATATAACTGAGCGACTGTTGTAACCTTAAGTGTTGTAAAGCCATCAGTTACTTCAGACGCGTTACGCGGAGCGTTCTAAAATATTGAGGGTCGACAAGAGGTTGTTGTGTTATAGTGAATACAAAAATTAGATATTTTTTTTATGAGAACAGGGTGACCCTCCGAACACTTGCGTATGCAATAACTTAGACTAAGGAAATTCCGTTTAAAATGATCAAAATTTACGGCCTTTCACTTGCATCTCTACAAACAAGTGCCATGTTTAAAAAAAACCGCGCTTTTCTTTTACTCTACATCTCGCCGCTTCTATTCTCTGTCGCTAGTGCTGGCAGCTTTGGCTTTTCAAAAGTAAAGGTCAAGGACACTTGTGATAGGTAAGTTATCTTGTTGATTATACACTAGAATTTATACTTTATGAAAATTTACGATTGATTTATGATTGAACTGTTGAAGAGAAAAAAATAATAGACAAGAGGTATAGAATAAAAAAAAACAATATGTAAATGACAAGAAATTCTATTAAGAAAAATTGATATCTCATATTTTTTTACACTTATTTAGATTGTTGCTTATAATTATTAGTGAAGTAAAGAAAAAATTATTTATTCGAAGTTTATGAATATTTAAAAATACCAAGAAGTAAAATATTATTTTCATTGTAATATGCAGTTTGTGTTGTTTAAATATTTAATACATTAACTTCCGCAAGTTCTTCTACCAATGTCAATTCGTGGAAAATGTGTTTATCTAATCTAGTTTAGTTTGTTATTATAATTATACTTTTAATAGAAGCTGTTCTGTAAATGTGGAATAGGATTTTAAAAAATCCAATTAACTTCATAATTAAGCTTAATAGTTTGACTTTTATTCAATCAACTTTTCTCTATCTCTTTTCAGTGCTTTGAATATACTTCATTAAATATAATATGAAATAAAGGTTTAAAAATGTTCTGATTACTTTCTCATTACTTTGATGAAAAATTGCTTTCTAAATCTCTATCTTATGAATTTTCAGGAATCTATTTTAAAAGACTATTTGTGATTAGATGCAAGTTTGTTTAAATACCACTATCTCGATTCGTTGTCAAAATTTCAGAAAAGATAACGATTAAAAATAGCTTTAAAGTATGAAGCAACAAACCTTATTTTTTAACATAATGTAAATATTGTTTATTATTGTAACCTTTTTAATTACTCAATTGAGCTAGAGTAGCCTACAATGATGAAAATAGTTTGAAAGTTGAATCATGAATAATGTTTTTTAAATAAATTAACATAAATGAAATCAAGCAGAACATTCATATCAAAATTCTCACACCATCATTAGTTGCCGAACATAATTAGTTCTTAAACTCGTTTCCTATGCATTTCAAATAGGCCGTCTATTCGTACCGGAAAGATTCCGCTATTTGTACCGGAATCTATGTATTATAAAATTTTTAAGATATTTTGAAAGTGCTTGATTTAATTTGTTCTGTTCATTACGAAAGGAAAATAAAGGAAATAAAAGAGGGTTTAATATACGAATGAAAGGAAAAAAAAGGTAATGAATTACGAAAGTCTGTATAAGGTACGATTATAAAATGTACACACTTCCTCTTCGACCCCTTCCCCAATGAAGGAGGGCACCATGTTGATGAAAAGTTGAGACCAAAACAATGGCCATCATCCCACAAAATCTGAAGTTTTGAAGTTTTGTTAGAAAAAGAAGAATACACTCTACTTCGAACATAATGCAGCGCTGCCGGCACGACGGAAATAAGCTGTCGCTGTATGAGAAATGCACCGCGAGATCCCGAAATCGAGTCTGGCGTGCAAAATTAAAGTTTTCACGCTAACGTTAAGAGTGTATTGTTTCATTTTCTCATTAGCAGCTTGACTTTCTAATGTTTTCCTTATTTACCATTCATTATTTATCATTTATAATTTCCTAAGAAGAATTGTGAGTGAATATTATTTATAGGATAATAAGCATATTTAAATTGTCATTTAAATACAACAACTTATGTACATATGTACCAGATGTGAAAAAAGAAAAAGGCCGCGGCTGAGGTCATTGAATTTTATCGCGCTCCTTGTTTTTATCCCAGACGCGCGTTATCTTAGCAGCAAGTTTCACTTTATCGGCGGACAGTGTTTGCGCATCGAAAATTGAAAAGTTTCCGGTATATCTTTAAATTAAGACATCGCAGCTTTCGATTCTCCCTTTTCGTGCAGAATATTTATGCATGAACCTCTACTCGAGCATAAATATAGGCAATAGACATTATATATAAACTTCTGCTTTCTCGGGAATTACGTGACGATAACATTCCTGCGTTCTCGTGAAAAACTCTATATCCATTGCATTTTTGTATCGATTAGAAGCACTCAACAGAAAAGTGGAAAAAGATGCTTCCACGTACTTTACGAGCTTCAAGACTTCTCAAGAAAATTGTATTGCGACTTTTATTACTGCGAAACGTCCACACAATTTTCCAATGGTTAGGTGAATAAAAAATTCATAAACATTAATAAAAATATGAAGGCAGTGAAATAATATAAACCAGCTCACTTATCGCATTCTTTTGGCTCTTGAATTTCTCTTTCACCGTAAGAGTTATTAGATACTTATGATAGAAAGAATCTCCAGAGATTAAAAAGAGTTTCAAACGATTTTAAAAGATTTTCAAGAATTTTAGCTATCTAGAGTTTTGCAGAGAAAAAATGAGTATAATGTCAGGGAAGAAATCGATAAAGAAAGTTGATATACGTTTGATATTTTGTAAGAAACTTTTACTCTAAGAAGCTTCCATTAGTGTAGCATTGTTTCCATAACAGCCCCCTATTCATCGACTTTTTATAATCCCTCATGAATATATCACTCATGCTTGAGATTGAGTAATTCAGGAAAATGGATAGTCGTAAATGCGCCCCATAAAACGCTACTACATCTGCTAATCAGTTATCAGACCCTCCCTGAAACAGTCAACTTCACTAAAACCACGATGTAAAGTTGGCTTTGTTTTGTCCGGCAGAAAAAGTTTTATTTCAGTTTTGTTTTTGAAATTCACTTGTACCTTCTTCATTTTACGAGAAATTCCACATTCTCATCAAAAATATTATTCCGATCAGGAATCGAAAAAAATACAAGTTATGAAAAACTTAATCGTTGAATTATCTGCAGATATATAAAAATGATGTAATCCAATTCAATGCAATTGTGGTCATGAAAAATACATGTGCTCTCGAAATTTATTATCTTCCTGGATACTTTACCACTGAAATAAAATGGTACTTCGAATTCCAATTCAATCGGAAATTCTTTGCCTGGATAAAAGAAGTGAATATCTGACAAAAAGTTTGAGTTGGTTGACAAAATGTGACTCGGAAAGTTTGCTGAGTTAAAGAAGAGAATGTGCAAGTTAAATCTCTTCATAAATTGGACTTTTTCACTTTCTCTATTGTTTTTGGTCGCCAGGGGAACAAAAAAGATCCTTGTTCCTTTCTCAGAATTTCAACTTGTTTGATTGATTGAAAACGAAAAATAAAAATAAAAATACAATCTTCAACAGATTGATGTGCTTTCAAAAAGAACTTTGTAAAGTTATTTCACGCAAAGATATATATCTTTCAAGAGAAATGATGAATAGATGTTAAAAAACAGTAAAAATATAGGAAATAATCAAGAAACGATAACTCATGTATATATGTATACTTGTATAATTGTATATTCTTCTTTTATTCAATTATTCAGCCATGTGAATATGATATGAAAGAGATCCTATTAAAATGGAAATGAGTGGAATTAATAATGAAACCTTGGAAAGACAAATGAAAACCTTTGTTCCAATTTCACCTCATCATCATAACGATATTCATATCTTTTTGTTCCTGAACTATGCATATTCCTACTATACAAGTATTTTAGTAAAAAAGAACAATCGAGCTTTCAAAACTCCTCTAAAAGTTACTTCTTCCAAACTCAATCTCTACCTCCCCGCATACTGAGCTCTATAACAATTTGGCAAACCCACATCGTTCAATACTTTCATTTTTTCTCATTGTGAAAAAATAATTTCTGTCAACCGTGAGATTTTAAAGAGTAAACTTTCAAGGATCAGGTTAGATTTATCAGAACAAATATTGTTCTCAAGATATGGCTCAACTGAATTTACTACTTACAAGGTGCCAGCAATAACAGTAAAAGGCATTCCAAATCTCCTAAGACCTACGCCAAAATGTGTGAAGCCATTAATCTTACTTTTTTATTATTTCCCCTCCGACTGTTATGTGCATTGAAACTTGGCAGAGAACAATATTTTTTATGTTCATGTCACAGGAATCGTTTAATAGAAAAATTTCATCTATCAAAACAGACTTCACCTGTTTTTCGAATGCTTAAATATTAGCTCAAATGTTCCATGTTATAATTGTTTGCCTTTTTTTAATGACAAGAATGTTCTATTCACTTACTTAAAATATTAAAATGAAAGCTCCTTATTTATCAATGTTCTCTCGAATATTTTCTCTCTAAGAAATAATTAAAATATAAATTGTCAGAATAATTTTCTGACACAATCTATTCTGAAATCTCCACTGGCATGAAGTGCACTTGATATCATTCCAAGAGATGTTGGAAAGTAGAGTTTAAAGCTCTAGTAAGACATGGGGAAAATTGGCAAAGATTGGCTAAGATAACTGGCATCGCTCGCGTCTCGATCGTAATTCACCTACAGCCTCTATAAATCTCCATGTACCAAGATTTTTATACTGGAAGAGGGAAGGCAGTTTCGCCTACCCACACATTTCAAATTTCCCAGCTAAGTCCTGTAATCAGATTCGTGTTCACGAATTCGGGTTAAAGCTCTCGTCACATCATTTCCTCCCGAATTCCTTCTGAATTCTCAATGACAAGCAAGAGAGGAGAAAAAGTGGATTGATGTAGTTTTCCTTTAAGTGCTCAAGAAGACATACTCAACATTTATCATTATATCATCATCTGACATATCACACATGTTATGATAAGTTGTATCAATATTTGTTAGATTAATGGATAACCGCTTGGACAATATAATTAACAATTGCATTTTTAATCTCATAGATAATAGCTTTAAATTTTTCCTATTCGAAAAGCTCAAAGTAAAATTCTGAATGATTAAAGCATTCACAAACTTTTCTTAAATAGGTCAAGTGATGAAACTCACTTCCTCTCTTTATAGTGAAATTGCTTCTACCTATTCTTCTTGTAAAGCATTTTCCTCTTTACAAGTTAGCGCAATTGCATTTAATGATTTCAAAGTAGAACAAAAGAATTTTTTGATCAAATATTGACGGTAGTTCAGGAAAATTTGTTAAATCTAGAATTTTCAAGAATGTGGAAGCGTTGAATGTAAAGTATCCAAATTCTAAAATAAAATAAATCGCTAACTATGTATCTCCATAAACTTGATTGACTACCTTGTCTTGTCTACCTATAAAGTTCAGAACTTTCTCAACAAGCTTTTCTACTAAGACAGTGGCTGAAGATTAACGAGGAGCCTCGGCGTGTCACCTGTCAAGAAGTCAATATTGAAGCTCGAGACATGGTCAAAGGATTTGAACCCTACAGAACCATGACAGTTGGTCACGTCAAGGTTCTAGTGGTTGATAAATGTCGCTGGCTTGACTTCCAACTTTAGACTAAAGCCACCCCTAAACGTACGCTTTACGATTGATTTTATCGCCTACTCTCTTGAGTGTCCCGTAACTTTTCGAGCACCAAAAGGAAGAACTCTTCTGCTTTTATAACTCATATCTTCGCAATGTTCCTTCCACACTTAAATTGTTCGCGTTTCGCATTCAAAAAAACTTTCCTTTTAAGTCGGTTAAAGGAGCTGTTAACTTTTATTTAATCGGAGCCTAAAATATCTATATATCATTAAGGAAATAAAACAACCAGTTATGCTTATTCAGGTACCATTTGCAGCTATGATAATTGCTATGCTTCAATTATTAATAACCTTAATTAACTTCGGGAGTTTCACTGCTTTTGTGCACAGGAAGTAATGCTCCAGAGAAATTATTACATCGATTGCATTGGGAAGAATTACATTCAAATATGGGACATCGATTTCTCATAAACATGTAAATTTTACTTTGGGACAATTACTTTTTATGATTCTCAATAAAAAAAGTTCAATCAGCATTCCCGATCCCGAATAAAAATTGTACTAGGGTACAAGTCGAGTTCTAACTAATTATTTAATTTAATTCTTATTTTGGCCCTACTATTTATTGTTTATTAATATATTATGAACTGTTTCATATTTATTTGAATAAAAATGAAAAGGGTTAGATTTTTAAAAATTTGGTGTTCATGCAACTTTCAGAAAATTCTCTGTAAAAAAATGTTAGAATCTTGTTTGGAGAGAGTCAGTACATGATTTTTGTCTACTCATTGAAAAATGCGAAACCTTGACAGAGATGCTCTCGATATACAACGATAATATGATTATCAAAAGTAAACTACAGTTAAAGAGGAATAATCTTTTGATATTAAACATGAGTATCTTGTGTAAATAATTGTAATTATCTCAGTTTGACATCCTTTCCTAATTTCTTATTGGATGATTACTTCATTTCATTTTGCGATAAATTCCGGATATTTAGAGAGAGAAATATTAAATTTCTGGGTTGATGGCTCATCATCTCGATCGATCGAACGAGTACACATCAGAAAGAAGACTTTTTATCTGCTCTTATAACTATGGTATATTCTCTTAATACGCTTCCCACGCGCTGCAAAATGCGAAGATGTGATAAGCTTCATAATATTCTCCAAAACTAAAAGGATTACTCATGGAAGTCTTGGGTAAAATTTTTTCGAAAATAAAAATGTATAATAGAGCGTATCGGAAAAAGTTGTTTGCGCGACAGCTACGTTAAAATTAACAGTTTCAAGGAGTAATATAGAGATAACCAACTTCTCTACTACCTTCTTTAAAATTATTAACAAAAAATCCAAACTGAACTTTTTCCAAATCTGAATAATGCAGTAAATTTTTAACGATTAAAAAAATAAGCGATTGTTAATTTTTTTGGCCGAGTTAGAACAATTTATAAGTATTAAAACTTAATTCATATTTTTTAAAAATATTTTATCTTTCAGAGGTGCGTTAATCTCGAGATATACTGCACAAATAGCTATTCTTTAGCCTCTTAGATATAATTCAACAAATATGTAAATTTTATTAAAAAATGAATCGTTTACAACATTATAAGTTACAATATATGAAATGACTAATATGTAATAAATTTTAATGTTTATTTTAATTAAATATTTTATTTATGTTTTTAAAATTTTAAAACTTTCCTATAACCTTCAAAACAAAATATCCTGACCTAAAAAATAATCCTGTTTTACTATATCTTACGAAAAACAGTATTTATATCCAGATTTGTAATATTGTTAGAAAGATAGAATTTCCGGAAATTTCCCTGCAATTTCTTAGAGATTATTTCTATATCTTTGTTTGGAAAAATTATTTGCATCAACATTTTATTTCCTGAACTTTAGGGAATTGAAGAACATCTAGAATTAGGGAATAGTGTCTAAATATTTGTAAATTATAAAATGTCTAGAAAATATTGAGAATTGTCCTTAACAAATCTCCATTCTTACAAATTACTTGCCGGACACATACTATGTATGTTCTACATTGTCTTATCAATAATATAATAGCTAAATAAATGGATTACATATTTATTGAAATTAATTAACCGTAAAAGTTTTTTTTTTCTGTATTTTATGCTACTTGTCACTCATATGAAATTCTGACACTGTAACAGAAATTTCTGAGCCCGTGACAGAATTTTTGTAACACTAACAGAATAGTATAAAGCTCGAAATTCAGTGAAATGTGACATAGAATTCTAGCATAAATTTCTAGCAGTGATATAGGGAAGAAATGTAAAAAATTTCTTCTTCCAATTTGAACACCTAGATTTATGACCTAGATTTTTATCTGACCAGAATATTGTTGATGATTAAAAAATATTCAAAAATCAAATTTTCAAAAAAATTAAATTAAATTACTTTCTCGCTGTATATGTATAAATCTAGGTTTCATCAATTTAGAAGAATAAAATTGTTGTTTAATATCTGAAACCTCATTGTTTGAACAAATAATACGTATTGGAAGTAGGTAAATGATAATATAAAGTAAATAATGAAGATATAGGACGTCAAACAAATGTTGGTAGAATCAAATAAATATAAATATATGGACTTCTAGGTCATGGGAAATATGTATCTGTAGATGTCAAATTGTACTTTTTTCTTTCCAACTCTTTTAATTTATTTTTTAATTTAGAACAATTATGCAATTTTGACGAATGACGGCTCATTATACCATAGAGTATTAAATTTAGTTTTTTTTATCATTTCTACGCGTTTCTTAAGTCTTAATCTAATTATAGATTAACAATAACATGTTGTGGAAAATCAAGGGGGGAAAACCAAACTTTATTACTGAATGATACCATCTCTTACAATAAGAAAGTATTCTTTTGTTCATATATATCCAATGTTTTGCATGAAATACATTTTTCCGGGATAGTATTCGGAATGACAATATTTTTCAAACGATACTGGTGACCGACTTTCCAGTTCGAAAATCGATGAAGAACTGATTGCGAAACAAGAAATCCGACAAATATGAGCTGTGCATAACTCAGCAGCCCTATAAAGGTTGTATAAAATATTTTATTTATATCAAATTCACAAAATATTAAAAAAGGAACAAAAGAAAGAATTGTTGGAAAAAGCCAAATATTATAGTATTTAAACGTAAATAAATTTATTGCATATTCTTCTACGATAAAAGTAAAAAAGATTTTCAATTCTACGACCTGTAAAATTCACTTTAATTCGCTCATTGACTACCAAATGTGGGGATACATTTATTACATTTTGTCGTCGATACGTTGTTGGACCTGAATAGGGAATTTGCTCGCTGAAACTCTTTTCCTTACAGAGAAAAAGTGGATGCTTAGTGTGACAACAAGAAACTTTGCTGACACAGCAATATCAGATGCAAGTGCGAAAAGTAAATCAAACTTTGAACAGATTTTATCGAGAAAGGGATGAACCGTGAAGGAGTATTTATCTTTATGTTGGCGCTGCAAAAGTGGTTTTGCCATAAAACCTTGTGAAATTCTACATACTAAACACCAATTTTTTTTTCACAAAATTATCAAAACAAAAGCCGTTGAAAAAGTACACTTGGTTCAGATAAGACGAGACTGATGCATTCTTGTGAAAATCTTTCTATGATTATTATCTGAATAAATGCAGAAGAGAATTCTGAAAATATCGGAAGCCGATAGTTCGTCTCACTTGTAATTCGATTTGAAACGATTGATGGCAAACTTAGTATGTAAATTTGAGCACTTTTGATTCGATTAAGATCAATGGAAATCTCAGATTCTGAAAAAGAATGACAGTAAATTTCCACAAAATGTTCACTTGGATTCGTATAAAATGGATGAGATGAAAGGCTGTGAGAATATATAGTTACAAATTTTTAACTCATACTGTTCGTGGAGTCTCGTCTCCTTTTTCATTTAAAAATAGGCATAGATACAGCTGGGTAAACAAAGATTATATTATAATTCAATAAAACCATTCCCTATTATTCATAAAACAGCGAAACGCTCTTGATCCGATTCGGATAAACTTTTTATGGACTCGAAGGTCATGAAAATTTTCATTGATATTTTCTTTACTTAAAAATCTATGTTGATGGAAAAAGAGGCCTTTTTACATATCAGTACATATATAACTATAAATTATTTCGAAACAAGAATTATGTATATTATTATTAAATCTTTACATTTTTAAACATCATAGCAACGGAATTTTCAATGATGCATTGGAAAGTTGAATTCCCATTCATCATCACATTTCTGCTTTTTTCTTATTTTCTGAAATATTTTAAACAATGGAAAAACATGTTTAAAACAAGCGAATTGCATATCTACTTATTTATGTAAAAGCTGATAAATAAAAGAGGAAAATATCAAATTGACTTTTTTTTATCACCGTTTGCAAAAACAATTCTAAGAATGTATAGATAATTATTTAAATATTCTAGTATTTATTATATAGATTACAAATATGTTTATTTGATTAGGATACTTTTGAATGAACAAACAATATCCAAAGGTAAAATTTATTTTGTTAAGAATTAATGAAGTTAGAATTGCAAATCGGCACACAATATACATATAGTGATTGAACTATTTGGGAAAACACATTTAATAACGCAAATTTAATTAATGAAAATTGCTTTGCATTTTCTATAATTACGAATTTTTATATCATTCTTTCTACTTTTAGAACAAATTTTATGTTATTATTTTGTAAAAAGTTTTATTTTACCCTAAAATAAATATTTATTGATTATTAATTAGATGTTATAATACTGTTTCCGGGAAATGTTTCATTCCTGAATTAAATTAAGAATAAATTTATTACATTAAGATACAGAGTGTTCATTAAAAATAATTATAAACTTGTTTGTGCTGTAAAGTATAGAGTCACAGTGACCATATATGAAGTTTATATTGTATTCATTAAAAAATTAGTATCTGATGGGAATTAATTAAAAATTACTTTTCTTCTTTCTTTAATCCTTTTAATAATAATTTTTTAAACAAGAGTAGATTTTATACATTTTTAAAAATTTTAATTGAAAATTGTGGCAACAATAGTTTTAAGGGATTCAAGTTATTGCAGAATTCCAAAGAGTTTAAGAATTTTCAAGAAATTCAAAATATTGTTACTAAATTTCTGTTTATTTTTCATTCCAGCAAAATCTACTGCACCGGAGAATTACTGAAGACCGTTCAACTCTCAAATATCTATCAGGATAGTAAGACCTTCGTCGATCTCGTTCAACTGAATGACCCAGAAATAACTCTAAAAAAGTAAGTTAAAAAGTTCAGTTCCAGCAAAGTTACCAGCTTTCATAAAGTATTTAATTTAAACTCTTTCCGACACATCTATAAATCTACATCTGCATTTTTGAAAAGCAAGAAACAGTTACCTTTATACTTACTTAATGGAAAATTATTAATTAGTTCAGTTCTCAAGTATTGAAACTAAAATATTATTAATAATTTCGTGATAGATTTGATGAGTTGATGAAAAAAACTAATAATAATCCAACTCGAGAAGAAGTAAAAGCTTTCGTTAATGCAACCTTCGTCGAAGAAAGTGAATTTGAAGACTGGATTCCGACTGATTTCGTAGAAGAGCCATTGCTTTTAAAGAAAATTCAAGATCCAAAGTTTAGAGAATTCGCAAAAGAATTAAATTCGATATGGAAGACATTGGCTAGAAAAATAAAACCAGAAGTGGCTGAGCATCCAACCAGGCATAGTTTAATTCCAGTCAAAAACGGAATTATCATCCCTGGAGGCCGCTTCAGAGGTTTGTATAAATATTTTTAATCACTATTTCAGATACTTTCTGGTTTTAGAGAATTTAAAAATATTGCAAAAAAATCAATAGACTTTATGAAATTTCAAGGAGCTTCAACAACTTTCAAGTGATTTTAAAAAACTTCTAACAATTTCGAGAGATTTTTAAAATTCTGTGAAATTTTTTTTTTTAATCCCTCGAAATAGTTCCTCGAAATATGGCTAAAAATAATGTAGGTTTTGAAAAACCCATTCAAATTTTTTGAAATCTTGTTTGATTTTATATAATAATCAATTAATCATATAAATATAATATGAATTAAATTGGCAACTAGAATACTACTACTGGGACAGTTACTGGATCATTAAGGGTCTCCTGTTGAGCGATATGGCAGAAACAGCCAGAGGGATGATCGAAAATTTTGTAAATTTCGTCGATAATTATGGATTTATGGCAAATGGTGGAAGAGTTTACTATCTTATGAGAAGTCAACCACCTCTTCTAACTTATATGGTACGTTTAATTTTTAATATTTTGACGGCATTTCTTTTAGAATCTGTTCCAAAACAGAAACGATTTATACTTTATTTTATCATGGGGTTGTGCCCAACCCCAAGGCGGAATAAATGATTGGTTATCTGAAACCTCAATCGGATAATAAGTATCAGGGAATGACGAAGTTAAACCCTCGGGAATCGACCTTCATTTTTTTCTATTTCAAGGGTATCGAACCTAAAAAACTCATTGTTAATCGAAAATCAGAGTAGAATACATATCGAAAGGAATTTGATTCTCTTTAAATTTAAAAAGAATCAAATGGGGCTGAATTCTATGACCCTGCGAAGAAATAGAATTTGAAATTCAATGCTAATTTGTTTCAATTCAAAGTAGTTTGTAACTTTCTTTGTAGAACTAAAACCATTAGTTTACGTATTTTAAAATCTATGTTCTATATGTATTTATGAAAAGAAACTTTATTGAAAAATAAAATACTGACTGAACTTCTTAAAGTCGAGCTTTTGTGGCGCCTTGTAGATAAAAAGAAGTGTCAAAAGTTTCTACGAGGGTCGATAACTTTAAAATACTACGTAATACAAAGAGCTAAAAAGACCAGTTTCGAGTCCTCCAAAACTTCTGTAATGGATTTTCAGCAAGCGTATGACTTATTGGCCAATTCTCATTCTCTTTCTCTCTACCCTAGTTATAATGGAATTCTTCTACCAATTCCGAATATTATCATCTTGAATTAATGGTCTTCAGTTGATCTTTAGTTTAAAATATCAACCGGAAAATTTCCCTATAAATTATCAAGAATTCAAGATAAATTAAAAGCCATCCAGGATGAAATCAATACAACTCAAAATTGGGATAAATTTATCAATTGTATAAAAAATAAGTTCAACGCTTCTCAATTTATACCACTGCAATTTTATTTAATATGAAAATTAATCAATTGTCCAATTTCGTGTTCTAGGTAAAAACTTACGTAGATGCTACAGGGGATTACGCCTTCATGAAAAAAGTATTACCTATTTTAGACAGGGAGTTTGAATATTGGGAACAAAAGAAGACTGTCGATATTATCAATAATGGTAAAAGTTACAAAATGGCGAGGTACTACGTTCAGGGTGATGGGCCCAGACCTGAAAGCTACCGGTAATCAAATTTTATGATATTTAAATGTGATGTATGTGTACTAATTAAAATTAATAATCCTGCTTCATATTTCATAATTTCATATACAGAGAAGATTACAAATTGGCTGAATCTTTGGCTACCAACGCAGCGAAACAAGAACTGTATGAAAATTTAAAAACAGGTGCAGAAACTGGTTGGGATTTCTCAGCACGTTGGTTCGTTTCTCCCACTGAATTAGGCCAAAGTCCTCATCGCAATATTTCGCATATTGGTGCGAAATACATCATCCCTGTGGATCTAAATGCCTTCCTTGAGAGAAATGCCAGACGCCTCAGTAAATTCCATAATATAGCAGGAAATACTTTCGTAAGTTCAAAATAATTCAATTTTATTTATTGAAATTTTAAATCATTTTAAAAATTAAGTTCGTTAAGACATATGTTGACGAATTTTTTTTCCTCTGGGCAGTAAAGACAATTGCAGTCTAAGCCAGTGTCCAAAATTTCAGATATATTTGATTTTTCTGAAAAACGATAATGAAGTTTGAGTTTACAAACCTATCGATGTCTCTTTTACATATATGTTTTTCGATTGATAGTTTAGAATTTTTATCTAATGTTTTCAAGACCGATGAAAAAAGATATTTAAAATGTTAACGACTTTGTTTTTAACATTTCGTGCCACTTCAAAACTTATGTTCATATGCAATTTCCAAGTCACATCGTTAAGTTTTAAATGGTACTTTTAAATGGTTTAATACTTCAATTTTACATTTTATCTAGCGTCATTTGCTTCATGAAGACACTCAATGTTAATTTTACCGCTCTTAAAAAGAATCTTTGAACTTCAATCCCTGTATTTTATCATTATAAATTCCTACATTTTGGAAATTTAAATTTGTGGAAGGTATATGCTTCAAAAAAGTATTACCAGTTAATAATAAATTTAACGAATTATTTAAATAAAAAGTATTTTCGACAATTTTATAGTTCGGCTTTGTATTTTCGGTATTTTCCCCTAATCTCAAATATTAAAGAAATCATTCAAACCAGAATAAATCTCCATTGATTAAAAGACTAAGTAGGACGTACAGAATTCTACTGGATTTGATGTCAAATACATTTCCCGAACACTTCCCTTTAATCTGCTCCACATCTGGAGTAATTCGAATAAGTGGATGCGAGCTTAAAACGGGTTGTGTCCCACTAGTATTCGAGATTCTGACGCCTGGAAGGATTTATACTGATTTTCAAACAGAAGTCCAAATTATAATATTGGAAATCCTCTTTTATTTTAACATTTAATAACATAAATGATATTCCTACCTTAAAGATCGTTCATATTTTGCTAACGGTTTTGATAAACGCAAATATGAAATCTAATAGTATTTCAGGGTATTAAATTTTAGCCCTAAATATCCTTAAGACCATAAATGCTTATTTATTACGGTGGCATGAGCAGCTCTTTTCAAAATTATTATCTCGTTAAGCCATTAGGAAAAAACCTATTTATGGATCAAAAAAGCTATAAATATTCTTCAAACTGGTCTATTTTGTTTTGAATAAGAAATTGAACATTTCTTTAGAAAAGACGATTAAAACAAATTTCGTGGTTTTTTTATTTTTAGAAATCAATATACTATACAAAAATCGCTAGCAGATATCGACTTGGAATTCAGACTCTTTTGTGGAACGAAAAGGATGGAATTTGGTACGATTATGATATGAGAAACAAAAGACAGCGGAACACCTTTTATGCTTCTAATTTTGCTCCTTTGTATACTAGAAGTTACGATATCAAGTATAAAACTCAGTATGCGGAAAGAGCTGTAGAATATATCAAGAAGAAAAATATAACGGACTACTTAGGTGAGTATTTATATTTTGATTGTAATTTTAATCTGGGAAATTTTGAAAGAATTTATCAATTTTTGGATCAGAATAAAATTAAAAGATTTAATTTATAAATAAATTTTATAAAATTTAAGTTTATAGACAAATTACTGTTGATATCCAAATCCAAATCCAAATTCAATTAGATAGCTGTGTTTTGTAAGCCTTTGTACATAGTTTGTTGACTCAATCATAATCTCAAGAACACAGTTCTGATAGTAATATGGAAACGAACATGTGACAGTGACATAATCCATGGAAGGGTAATTCTATTGTTTGAGATCCTCTCACGAATTGCAGATTATTATCATTAAAGTGAACAAACAGGAATATAACAGACATTGTGCACACCATTACTTTTTTCAAAAATTTAAATCTTCTTTTGTTATATCAACAAATCATATTTTTTTAAATCGATCCCTTGAATATCATAAACCAATTTTAAAGCATAAATGGATCAAAAAAGAATATATAAGATAAAAACGCACTGTACCAAAGATTTAAAGAACTATACAACTTTTTATTAGTTTATTCTCGGCGAATAAAAAAAAAGTTAAGCTTCTTTAGAGTTGCACTTTAGCTGAAAAGATTCGAAGTCTTAACACCCTCCTAATCCACCCTTCCATAAAACAAATTCCCTGCAATTGTAAAAATTTTTACTTTTCATTTTTATTTGTGTTCTCATGGAAAAATTTGAGAAGACATTTTTTCTAAATTGGATAAAAGATATCAAGTTTTCTTAGAATCCTTGTACTTTTTGCTAAACCTGCGTTCGATGGGCTATTTTTGTTAGTCGTAAAGATCAGATGGTTCCAAGCGAAGTAGATATGAACATCCCCTTTGTCGAAGCTTTAGAGGACGGATACAGTGATCCAAAGCTCCAGCTTTTATAGGACTGTTCAAGAACTACGACAAAGTCCCCAATAGTAAGCGAAGTGAAATTTTATTGCCGTTCCAAATGCACTCGAGCACAGATAAACATGACACGCCACATGATTAGTGCAAATAATTTTTTTACTTTGATTTTGCGAGATGAATTATTTCAATTTCATAATTTTGTGATACGAAATATGATGCTAATTATTCTCTAACTA
>JAUESI010000018.1:9609109-9620555 GCA_032275145.1 Synergus laeviventris | reverse complement strand
GTTGAACATGGCGGCTCTTCAATTCGGCACAGATCGCTCTATTGAATCCTGTATCCAGTGTATTATATATATCAGTGATCTGCACCCTTTATCTAACGAGAGGACCTTTAGATCTGGTGTTTTTTGTTTTTAGATATCTATACTATGAAGTTTTTTAAGAAAAATCAAGAGGAACCAATTCTCAGCCGTTTTTGAGAAAAACCTATTTAAAGAATTGCGTGCTCACCTGGTAGAAAGTTTGGCTGGTAATCGCAGGTAATCTTAAGGTTGCACGCTCGATTCTCGCTGCGTGCCCTTATTTTTTTATTTGATTTTTTTTATGCAAAACTGTTTATTTCTTCATTTCTTAATAATTATTAATAAAATTATCATTTTTAATAATTGTTTATTAATTTTTTAAAATAAAATCTCGATTTTGACTCTTTATTACCCCTCGTTCGGAAAATTGTGTATTTTTTTTTAAAAAGTGTTTCAAACGAAAATTGCAATAGTAAATACGAAATATGAATTGCAGTTTTCGTTTGAAACACTTATTTCATAATTTAAATTTAAAATATAAATACTACAAATAATTAAATAAATAATTAATAATTTTAAAAGAAAATACACCATTTTCCAAACGAGAGATAATAAAGAATCAAAATCGAGATTTTATTTATAAAAATGATTAAACAATCATTAAAAATTCTAATTTTATTAATAATTATTAATAAATGAATAAATAAAAAGTTATGCATTAAAAAAAAAATAAAATAAAAAATAAGTGCAGGCAGAGAGAATCGAGCGTGCAACCTGGCGGCTACCAGCCAAGCGCTCTACCAGTAGATTTTTGATTGAGGTCTCGATTGTACATATTTTGTATATAATATATACATTATACGCGCTGTGAGGAGCTCTCTGTTTCTCTGAGTTTCTGTCTCCAAGATGATCCAGATCACTTTGTAGTTGCACAGCTACCCTCTAAAAACTTGAGTAAGGTCCAATTTAGAGTATCAGAAAGGCTCTTGACGGAAGTTGCTTGTTATTCTCTTTTCTCGTCCTTGCTGCTGGGAACCATTGTCAAAAAATTCTCTCTTTAGTCCAAGTACAATCGCATAATTTGTACTTTCACAATGTCTAAAATCTAAAAAGTATTTTGAAAAAAAAATTAAGAATAATGTTTCGAAAACGGAAACCCTCCGATTTTATTTAAACTCCGTATATATAATATCTTATGGATTTTGACGCGCTGATTATACAAGTATATGATAGTGAAAATTGGCGACTAGTCGCTTTTCATGGTTAAACCATGAAAAAAACCCTAAAAATCATGTTTTTTTTGCGTTTATCGCAGTCAATATGCAAATTTATAATAAAATGTTTTTTAAAAAAATTATAGATCTCATTGAGATACACATTTCAATGAGCGACAGGTCTTTCTCTACCGTCCGCGCTCACAGTACTTATACGAGCGTGTGTTTCTTGAATCTTGAGTCTTGACTGCTGTATTCATTATTATTTTCCAGCTTTTCTTTTCTGTCCCGAGTCATAATCAAGATGGAAGAAACGCATATTTTTAGTTTAAGTGTGATTCTCCAAAAAAAGAGCATGTTTAATTAGACAAATTAAAATATATTTAATAACAGTAAAAAAAATGAAAATCAAAAAGAAAACATTGAAAAAAAGGTAGAAAACATAAAAAAATATGCTCTTCAAATTAGTCTAAACTTTCTCGTGACCAAAACCTGCTGAAACCAATGCTGGAGAACGATCACTGAAAAAAGTGGTTTAGCTGGGACAGCTTTTAACCATTTTTTTCAGTGATTGAAATTATGATAAAGGAAAATCATTGAAAACGGGAAGTCATTGTAAGGGAAAATCAGACATTTTGTAAAGGGGAATTATTAATTTATGAAAATTGAAGTATCACTGATTTTTTTGGAAACTATCATTCGTAGAAAAAAATTCTTACAACAAAAAGTGTGTATTTCAATGAGATCTCCAGCTTTTGTTTAAAACATTTTTTAAAAATGTTGTATACTGAATCAGATAAATGCAAAAAATCATAATTTTTATGTCTATTTTTTTACGATTTCACCATGAAAATCGACTAGTCGACAGTTTTCACTATCATATTTGTAATCAGCGAGTCAAAATACAGAAATATACAGAGTTTATATAAAATAGAAGGGTTTCCGTTTTCGGAACTGCACCTAAAATTAAATTTCTATCAATATGCTACTTATTTTAGGTATAATTTATGACTATTCTTATATATGAATTTGTTCTAAAGTTTTTTTCTTTTTCTTTTTGTGTACTTTCGAGAACTTGAAACCTCTTAGCTATTCGAACATTCATAGTTGAAACAACTAGAATGCTGGTTAAATCAATCAGAAAAAAAAATAATCGCATATTTAACCATTATTCTGGTTAACTTAACCAGAATTTTTTTTAGGTGCATTCTAGAAATTGAAAATTGCCGAAATAGAAATTCCCGAAATTTAAACTTACCGAATTGAAATTCCTGAAATGTCAAAAAGTTGAATTAATAATCCTAAAGTTTTAAAATTCCCAAAGTGATAAAAAATTACGATCCTATTTTAAAAAGCACCTTCGATGCCTCTCATTTTGTTAGTTTCTTGAATGGTCCAGATCCAGAGTTAACGGTACCAGAAGATTACTCGAGGAAGTCCAGCAGGCCGGGACGAGTGCAATTTGATCGAGACCCACAAATAATGCCCACATCCCCGCCTGCCGGAAATTCGAAAAATATCCCCGTCGACTTTTTGCTTCAAATACATACTTATAAGTGTGTGCGTGTGTAATATAAAACTTCCCTCGATGGCGCGGTTGCCGAATAAAAGTACTTTTTCCACATATTGTTCTCACGTCAGCTGATTGTGAGATGAATTTCCTGCATTTCGATAGGCCGGGACAAGTGCAATATTAAGAAAATATAAAAGCGAAACATTGTCACACATCTCGACCTATCTTTGATGCAATTTACTACTTTTTCAAACTTCCAAGGAAGTTCGCTTCAAACTAATTTGCGTAGCTAACAGCAATACACCCACACTCAAAAACATACATACTGACACCCATACACAAAGTGGGAAAATCAAGTTTCCCTTTGGCCAATGAGAAACGCGCGCACACAGAGAAATTGAACAGCAAGCCCTAAAAATCCAAACTAAAACTATATATTGACTGAATAAGTGTATTCTACCTATATAATATACAAATGCATATAGATCGAGTCCTCTGATGTGGCCTTGGCGGTCAGTCTCCAAATTGAAAAGAAGACTCTTTTGCTCTCATATATACCATATATACCATAATATATATATATAACGAATCACAAATAATCATAGGCCGTTTCTTCCAAATTTAGTAATCCTTTAATACCTGATGATCGATTCTTTGAAATCGCTTTGCCGGCCGAATTTTCCTAATATTCGACGAAACTTGCAAACATCAGGTTTATGTCTTGTGAAATCCATAGAAATAGAAGCCTCTCAAGGCATGGAAATTATAGAAACAGTTGATATTGATATTTTCAGCTTTCTTCCATTTCGGTTGAATCATATCAAGTATCTACTTATTTGAATTTTCATTTTTTCGGAGGCGTTCCAACATCAAAATTCTGTTTCCTCATTTTACGCAATTTAAACATGCTGATGAAAATATTTATTACTTTCCGAAATTTCAATTTTCCGAAAATATCAAATACATACCTAAATTTTCAAATTCGCAAAAACTCGTATTCCCGAAAAAAAAGAAAGATATTAAAAGAAAAATGTTTAAAAATTTGGCAAGCGAAATTAATTTTTAGAATTTTGAGGCTAGAATATATGATTTCAAATCAATTTAAGATAACGAAGCCTTTGTACAGATTTTCCGGATATTTTAATCCCCCTTTTCTAGTTAGTTAAGTTTTTTTGCCACCTCTTTGTAATATCGAGAGTTACCTATCACTGGTTACACTTCAACTAGGGAGCTCCCCTCCCCATTTATTTCACAATAAACACATGACGTCACTTTGTGAAATAAAGCGTATGAAATTCGTGCCTCATAAATTCAGTTTCTCAATTTTTTAATATGAACTTAACTTTTATTTAGAATTCAGTATTTATATTTATATTTAAAGTAGAAATTCAAAAAGTTACGTATGAAAGGGAGAAAAAAAATTTGAGAAAAAAATTTAGACGATTATTCAAAGTAGTATGGATATTGTTTTAGGTGTTTTTTTTCTTTTTGTCGTGATTTGGGTAATAGATAAACATTTTAAACATACCGAAATTGAATATCATCGAAATTTTTTATTTCTCAAATTGAAATTTTCCGGAAGGGAAAGTTTCGAGAATTCTAAATTTCTGAAATTGAAAATGTTCAGAATTTTTTTATTTCCGAATTGAACATTGTTGTAAATTGAAATTCATGATATTGAAAATGATGTAGACTGAAGTTTGAATTCTTGAAATTTCAAATATGTAGCTGAATTGGAAATTCTCCAAATTGTAAGTTCACGAAATTGAAAATGTTCAAAAATTTTTATTTTCAAAGAAGAAAATCTTCGAAATACAAATTTTTTTAGAAATTTGTAAATTCACAAAATTGAACATAGTCGTAAGTTTTAATTTTCTAAATATAAAATTCTCAAAAAATAAAAATATCCGAAATATAAAATTTCGACATATAATAAAAAAATACCGCAATTTTAAATTGCAAAAATAAAAAATTCCTGAGATAACACATTGAATACCACGCCAGTTTATAAGGGATTGCCCGTGGCGCCACGATACTGCCTTTCTATTGTTGACGCTATTGCATTAATGACGGTAATAATAAAAATTCATAACTATTGACACTTGCTAAAATTATATATATATTTCTATGAATCTGGGCACTGTGGCCCCCTTGGCATTCAATGTATTAAAAATTTTATAAACTTGGAGTACATAATATATATACGAAATTTAACACTATCGAAGCTTTCAATATTTGAAATTAAAAGTCCCCAAAACAAAGTAGAAATACCGAAAGATCTTTTTTCCGAAAACTCAAAATTTTTATTAGTATAATACAATTAGGTATATTTATTGTTTATTACTGTTCTATTTTCGCTAATAAAATTTTTATTCGATTTTTATATCAAAAGATGTTGTCCCGACCCTTCAATTTCAATGAATAAAAAATCTCTAATGTTGAATTTCCATAAATTTATTTTATCATCCCAATTTTCACAATACATATTTATAACAAAAATTGATATAAGAACATCCTAAAAGTGGATCACAAACATTCGATAATTTTATTTTCGTGAATACATGCATACTTATCAAGTCACCGGGTACTTGAAATTTGAGACTCGCGGCTGTCCGACAAAGAAAGTGTTCCATGCAATGAAAACCGTTAATTTACTCAACGTAAACAAAATGCCTCTTCCGCTCTACCAAGGCAAGGACACACACACACACGCAACAGAGAGGCTTCTTTGCTTCTCTTCAGAAATAAATACATGGTCAAACAGTCAAATACATAATATGTAATAGCAAAACAGAATGAACGTACACATTGCCCTTTTGTTACCGTTCTTCGCTGCTCTCTCTCTCTCTCTCTCTCTCTCTCTCTCTCTCTCTCTAATCATCAATAATTCCTCAAAGAGACAAAAGTCTAATGCATAATAGGTATATCATCTCTCTATGAGCAACTTCATTAATATTGTTAATTATGAAATTCTGAAATAAAGTAAGTCATTAATAATCCCTGAAAAACGGAAAATGTGTACAACTCTCACAATTATCACATTTCTCGTAATAATTAAAAATAAACCCAACTCCCATTTGAATCCTTTGTCTGCTTCGCGCTCTTTGTACTTATAGCGCTCTGAAGTAGTTACGAAACGCTCGAGAATCGATTAATTCGAGTGCTTGAATTTGAAAATTGAAGAAAAAGAGGGCCAATTAAGTGTCTCAAAGAGAACAAAGAGGAGACACTTAATGTAGTGTTGTTGAAAATGAGTGTTAGTTGTTCCTTTATTATACTCTACCTGAATAAAAACTCCTGGCTCCATTGATTTAACACTCGGCGCGGGTTATTATCCGTTTTCCGCACCTTTTTGGCTTTTCCCTCTTAATTAAAATGTGTCGTTTATTGTATTTTGTGGTACTGCTGCAGTCTACTTTTCGTTTTCGGATGAATTCCTTGAAGAATTGATTATTCTCATGGCCGATTTTGGCTGGCCTCGTGCCACCAGCACGGAATATCACAGATGATTAGAATTTTCAAGTTAAGACTATAATATACTCGAAAGTACGTACTCGGCAGCAAGCAAACTTAATCACAAACTAGGTATAAACACTGCAGCACTGAACAAATACAACGCATGCAATGCATCATATTATATACAATGCACTGTTTTTCTTGTTTGATGGCGCGCGATTGGGTTCCTTCCTTTGTGAGTAGAATGGTGGTAAAATGGTTGGGTCGCGTTGGATTTTCGGTCTTTCGGGAAGAGGCGAGAGAACGAGAGATGATGTGTTTCACGCGGGGCGTTCTCGAACAAACTGGTGAGCGGCGACCAGGTGTCCCGCCTCTTTATTCCTTTCGGGACCGGGAGCGCATGAAAGCCCCCCTTGCCCATAGTATACCTACTCGTAGAAGGTGCCCAATGCCCAATACCATACCCGAATCCGTCGTCCACCCGACTACCTATAGTGATGGTGGGGATCCTTATTCTTATTTAACAGCAACAAAATAATAGGGCTAGAAGCCTAGCTCCCTCGTCTTTCCTTCCTCTTCCTCCTCATAATTCTCCTTCTCCTTCTCCACCACTACCTCCTCCTCTTCGTCTTTCTCTTCCACTACTCTAGGCTAGTGCTAGCAGCTCATCTAACTCTTCTTCTATTCCTTTTCTCTCTCCGGTCTGTACTCTCACTCTTTCTTCTCCAGCTCTCTGCGCTTCCTTTGTCGTAGTCGTATAGTATCGGCTGTTCGCGCGGCACGAGGATCCCGCCAAAAATTGTATCAGCTGCCCTGCATTTTCTCCTCATTCTTTTCAAGCTCGGTGCACCACAAGTCTCACAGACCTATATAATATGATATATTAATAATAACAATAAACACAAATTATATTTCATAAAAAAATAACACTGTAAATTAATTATTGAAAATGCTTTTCTTCTTCTATATTTTTCTTGTCTTTGATTCTTAATTATGGCTTTTCTTTCCGATTATTCCCCATTTAATTTCTCACGATATTTTCTCTCTTTTTCAGATTCTCTTTGTGAAGTCTTTCAATAACACGCATAATATATTATATCAGCTCGTGGAAATGCTTGTATTTTCTTTTGTTTCGAATTTTCGCTTTATTCATAGAATTATATTTTTAATAAATTAAATTAAATTAATCATAATCAAAAAATGAACCTTGGAATATTTTGTGGAAATTACAAAAAAATAAATTTCGTATTTCTATAATATGGGAACACTGGAAAAAGAAAATGAACTGCACAAATGAGATTCACATTCATTCAATTTTTAAGAAAAACTTAATAATGCACTCGAAATGAATAAAAGTACAGGACTCTAATAATAAAATGAATAATAATGACATAGACTTTTTGTTTCGAATGTTCATATTTAAGTATAGGGATTTATCTTTATCTGGTATAGAAGCTGTTATAAAATATACCAGTGAAAGTAATCATAAATAATAAACAAATACTAAATTCGCATTTTAACGCTAAAAATAAATGTATTAAACTTACAAATGAGGTGAATTTCAGGGACACTCACATATTTTTCTTATTCTAACTTCAGATTTTTGAAAGTAGAAATGAGACATCAAAACTATAAAACTTTGTCTTATCAAAATATACTTTTAGCTGCTTAATTTCTTGTCGTATACTGTGATGTGTGAATAACTTTTATAGTTTATTATTTAACAGATTTGACAACATTCCCAAGAATTTCAATTAAAGGATTCTGATCATTTTGATAATATTCATTACGAACAAACCCGAACCGAATATTTTCATTGTGATCTAATCCAAAAAGGCTTATTCGAAATAAATTCGAACTACTTAATCAGAAATAAAGCACACTTTCAATTTGAATGATATGTTTCTATTATCAAATCAACCCGAATTATTCCTTATAACCATATATATAGAATTCGGATGTTGTGGGCTTGTGGGAATTCCAGAAATTTAATAGATATTGCATTGCAGAAATACCATATATATATATATATATTATTTTATATTTTTTGACATTATGTACCATAAGTATTTCAATATCATTTTAAATCTTTCAATTTAAAAATTGTTTGAAATATCTTATTCATAAAATTTCTGAAAATTACAAGAAATAATATAATCATTCGACTTTCGTCGAACACACAACGTATATTTTTATTTTTATTAAAATGATTAAATATTTATTAAAAGAATTATTTTAAATGGAAACTAACCATAGAATAACTACCCAACTTTAGATAAATTAATCGTTAAATATTTAGATACATTAATTAATATATTTCTTACATTTTTCGAAATATAATTTGAATCTAATTACAGCAGAGATTATAATCTGTAGTTAAGTAATTAATTTATTATTGTAAATATAGTTATCTAATAATTAATTTAACCATATTATTTAAATTAAAATAATATTTGGAAAATTTTAAGTTTCGGAAATTACAGAATTTCTATGAATTATTTGAAAATATTATTTTGATGAATTTGAAGCGATTTTAAGGGATTTTAAAGTTTCTCATCTGGTAAAAATATGTTTATTTTCTATATAATTATAAGTTCATAGACATATTCTATGAAATTTTTTGAAAACTTTTTAAATTCCTCGAAATCTCTTCAATTTAAATATTATATATATCAAGTGAAAACTTGATAAAATAAAATTGCACGTAAGTACCGTAATTATACGTTTAACTTTCTAGAAATTCCACGAAATTTGTTTAAATCTTTGAAGATACGTTACAAAACATATGAAAAATTGTTTGTATAATAACTCTAAAATTCCTATAGAAATACTCTATGGAAATGAACTGATTTTAAATCCCTGGAAATCTCTTGAAATATTATTAATATTATTAATTTTTTAAATTCGACGAAAATCTTAAAAATATAACTTTTAATAGGTCTAAAAATCTTTGAAAAATCCTGAAAAAAGTAGCGGCGCCTGCGACCAGAATTTAAAATACCGCGTGCAGAGTTCGGTTATAATATGTTGATGATTGAATTTTAAAAGATGCAATAACATAAGTAGAATGTATATCGCATATTTTGTTATTTATATAATTAAATATTCTTGTTAGTAAATATAATACTATATGGTATATATATATAATCAGATATAATATATATAAAATAAAATATTATTGTTTTTCCCTGCATTGGACTTGTATATTTATTATGTATTTTTCTAATTGCACACAAAGTAACTTATATATATTTTACGCACATGTTCCCTATATGAATACGATGGAATTCTTGATTATTACACCAAATGCGTCATAATCCCTTTCCATCATGGCCGCATCGCGTGTATATAATAAATGCACCAAAAAGCTGTTATATATAAGCATGAGCAGCATCCCCTTATACCGTATTTATTCGAACGAATCTTTTCGCAAATAAAATAAGAAGTATCAGGGATAAATCAATATAATATAATAGGTACACGATATGTGTGTCATGCGTCACACTATAGAATAAATAAGTCATTCTGCTGACCGAGACACCCTATACCATATATATATATATATATAATAATATAATAATATTTGAATGTATTTATTAATTTTGATTTGAGTACTTAAACTATATATTTAATTTTCTACAAATTAATGTTTAAAGTTTATAAATTATAATTTAAAAAATTGTCATCATTTGTGGTGGAAAAAAAATTGCTATAGTCTGTATTTTTTATAAGAGAAATTTAAATATTTTTCAAGAGTTTTCATTCAATTTATATGGGAATTTAAAGTAAAATTTAAACGAACTTTAAGAATACATGATTTTAATCAATTTCATATTAATATACCTATATTTCTAGAAATTTTATGGTATTGTATGTATTTCTGAATATTTTACACAATATAATTATATAGATATATATTGCCAGCAGAAATTCGATCTGTACAGCTTTCATGAAATTTCGAATAATATATTACGATTTTAAGGGATTTTTCAAATGATATAGGAATTTCCATGATATCCATTGCAAGTTTTCTTTTAAATGTTAGAAATTCTTTAAATTCTTTGAAAGTCCTAAAAATAGCATGAAATTTATTGAAATCATTCCAATTATTTAAAATATTTTGAAATTCCGAGACATCGGTTGCAATCCATAAAATTTCAAGAAATCTATAATATTATCAAATTCTTCAATACCTTTTATAAGAAAAATCTGTTGAATATAGTGTTCCCTGAAAAATTTCTTGAAATATTCGAAGGTCCTTCTCATAAATTATATTTATCAATAAATCCGTCGTTAAATTTCATTGAATAATAAAAATATCTTAAAATCTCGTGAAATATATAAATATATATGTTTAAATTCCTTGAAAATCTAATGTAATCCTTACATATTTGAACTCCGCGCGAAAATTACTTGAAATTCCCATAAATTCAATAAAATCTCTTGAAAAATATTTAAATAATTTTCTGAAATTTTTTTTAAGCATGCAATCTTTCTGCATGCAATGGCGTATTAAACTATTATACATTATAGAAAAGACGCAAGAATAACAATTAATTATTAGGTGTAGAAATTATTTTATCAATGAAATCTTCTTTTTATTATTATATTATAACAATTTCGTTCATTCTCTACTTTAATTGTTACGTATTCATTTTTCAATTAGCTTGTTATTTGAAATGTGAAAACTTCTTTTAAACTAAGGTTAATTTATTATTGTTTAAAACTAGATCGCAAGATTCCCGAAAATTCTCAAAATTCCTCAAAATCACATGCAATCTTTCGAAATACAGAAATCTCATTTTTCAATTCTCACATATATAATTGAAATATGAAAAATTTGTCGGGAACAAAGGAATAATAAGAGCTAAAAGGCTATATTCGAAACTAGAGCAATATAGAAACGAGCTGTCTTCTTTGTGATGCTGGCTCGTAAAAACTGTGTCAAAGTGGTTGAAAATCGTGATCGAAGAGGGTAGAAAATAGAAATACATATATATATATATAACTAGGTCGGACATTATTTTTCGAAAATAGCCTGTACTTCTTATTGTCTACAGCACGAGTATATAGTATACATATAATATATCCCGCGGGGAAAATGGTGGAAGCGGAAAAGGGGATGATTGAGCACCACTTGTAGGAGGACAGCTGCGCGTACTTTGGAACACATCTGCTCTGCTGCCATGTCAGTTTAGTTGCACGGGCACGCGCTCTTATTCTTCTAATACATATATAGTCATTA
>JAUESI010000018.1:9575990-9589685 GCA_032275145.1 Synergus laeviventris | reverse complement strand
TGCTCAGTGTAGGCGTACTGGAAAACGCGTTTCATTGAATATTTTGGTTCACCTGAAAATGCATTCTTCACCAGAACAGGTAGAACGGTAGAATATCGTATAAAAAAAGTTGTGTCTGTGTCATCCCGTATAAATGAGCGAATAGGATATAGGTGCACGATTTCATAAGGTAATGTAGGAATTGATCAATTTTGGTTCAAGTCTACACTGTTGTGCACCTTATTTCCCGAAATGGGCCACAGAGGCGCCACTCTCATCTAAAATTATAAAAGACATCATATTAGATATATTTCCTTTAAAATATATTGAAAAAAAAAATCCTTTTTTTGAAAATGAATTTTGTCACCACTATAAACCTACCTCTATGAGGAAAGAAAATAATAGATTTTTTGCTCTGTACAAATATTTCTAATTGAAGAGTGAATTTCGCTACAGAGCGAAAAAAAGATCAAATTATATTATTTGTTGATTACAATGGGAAATGCTCTGTATACCTGTAAGAACTTGTATTCAATCACCTCAAAAGCTTCAAAACTTGCCTTCAGAAAAAAGATAGAATTTGTTGGGTTACGAAAATTAGTAGACACCCTGGATAATTCCTTCTTGCATATTAATTTTAAATTGAACTTATTGGCTTCTCAGACAAAAGGATCAACAGGAACAATTACTCAATCACAAAGTAGCAACGATGCTACAGCTCCGCTTGAACATAGCGGACAAATTAAAAGACAACGTGAGCAAGTTAAGTAACCTGCAGTCAAGAGTTCTGGACGACGAGCTTCTGAAGTGGAAGAGAGACCAACAATTGGCAGGAAATGGCGCTTCATTCAACAGCAACTTGGACACAATTCAGGAATGGTGCGAGAGTCTTGCGGAGCTAATATGGATGAACCGTCAGCAAATAAAGGAAGCAGAGCGACTGAAGCAGAAAGCAGTTCGCGACCCACCAGGTCTGCAAGACGTTCTTCCTGCCTTAAATACCTCAATAACCCAGCTTTTGAGTTCTCTGGTGACCAGCACATTTATTATAGAAAAGCAACCTCCTCAAGTCATGAAGACCAACACAAGATTTACAAGCACTGTTCGACTTTTGGTGGGAGGCAAGTTGAACGTTCATATGACGCCACCTCAGGTTAAAGTTAGCATAATAAGTGAGGCTCAAGCTTTGGCTCTGCTCAAAACAGACACAAAGATGACGAAGGTCACGAACGAAGCCAGCGGAGATATTCTCAACAATACAGGAACAATGGAGTATCATCAGGCGACGAGGCAGTTGTCAGTTAGCTTTCGAAACATGCAGCTGAAGAAAATTAAGCGAGCAGAAAAGAAAGGAACCGAGTCGGTGATGGACGAAAAGTTCTCGCTCTTTTTCCAGTCACAGTTTAGCGTTGGTGGAGGTGAGCTTGTCTTCCAAGTCTGGACTCTGAGCTTGCCAGTTGTCGTTATTGTTCATGGGAACCAAGAACCACACGCGTGGGCCACAGTCACGTGGGACAATGCCTTTGCTGAGCCAGGAAGAGTCCCGTTCGTCATTCCTGACAAAGTTTCCTGGTTGCAAGTGGCAGTGGCTCTGAATGTCAAATTTAAGTCTTCAACTGGACGTTCTTTGACTGAAGACAATCTTCGATTTCTCGCTGAAAAAGCCTTCCGTGGAGCGAATCCTGGGAATCAGGACTACTCAAACCTTTTCCTCAGCTGGGCGCAGTTTTGCAAGGAACCCTTGCCAGAGAGGAACTTCACCTTTTGGGAATGGTTTTATGCTGTGATGAAACTTACGAGAGAACACCTTAGAGGTCCTTGGATCGATGGGTACATTTTGGGCTTTGTTAGGAAAAAGCAGGCGGAGGAAATGCTTGCAAACTGTGCCTCGGGAACTTTCTTAATGAGGTTCTCGGATTCGGAACTTGGCGGAGTAACGATTGCCTGGGTTGGAGGTTCGAATTTCTCATCTAATTTAAATTTAACTAGAATGTCAAGCGCATGCCTTTCTTTCTTTCATATGACTGAATCGAAGGCTTTACAGACTTGATTCATTCGTGTCCCCTGAAAAATGCGCCAATAGGCCTGTGTTGATTTTTACTAATTATAAACTATCGGTCAAAATGTGTGAGTTCATCTGGTTTTCAACGATCATTTAAGTTCTCTTAAATTTAATTAAATCAAAAATTGCATTTATTCTTTTAAGTAAGTTAAAAACTATCCAAATTCTGTTTAAAATTATCCCATATGTTAGTTTCTCAATTTTTTAAGAATATAATGCAAAATAACATCAAATATCAATGCTTTATAAAACTACCAATAAATTTTGAAATAATTAAGGTTTAAACAAATTTCTTGGTCTCATTTAAAAGGTACATATCTATACAATCTCATAGCATTAAAATAATTGTAAAATTATTTTTCTGAATTGTACAAGAGTTAACATTTGGATTTAAAATACGTGAAAAGTTCAATTTCACCTGATCAGTAGGAAAATAATAATAAAAATCAAGTGAATGTATATTTTAATATATTTTTGCAAAAACTTCATGATTAAGTATTTCCTATATTTTATAAAAATATTTTTTTTTTCAACAGGAAAACTATTCAAATATGTCCAACTTTTTCGCGCCAATTTTGTAATATTTTCTCAAAAAAATTAACAAAGTGACTTTAGTCTGGGACCATTTGAAGCATAATTTTTATAGCTTGTAACTTAATTAAAAGAAGAATTGTATGTGATTGTCAAGCGATTTCAAGATATTTTATTTGATTTTATGGATTTCAAGGGATTTGAAGATATTTCAAATATTTCAACTGATTTTAAGGAATTTCAAAAAAATTCAACAAATTCAAAAAGATCTCAAGAATTGTCAAAAGATTTCTAAGGATTTAAAAAAAATCTGTAATGATTTCTACGAATGAATTAAGGTTTCAAAAAATTTTAAAAAGTTTTCAAATACAATTCCAAAGAGATTTTCAATGATATTAAAAAATGGCCAGGGACTTGAAGTGATTTTAAAGAATTTTTAGGAACTTTTTGAGATATCAAGATACTTTAAGTGATTTTTGAAAAATTTCAAGATTTAAAAACATTTTTAAAAATTTCAAGGGATATTAAGACATACTTAAAAGATTCTAAACCTTTGAACTCATTGTACACCCTTAAAATTATAAATGTACTCACTTCAAGACTTAAGGTTTATAGAAGCATTTTCTATGATTGGATTATTTTTCAGCCTAAACACGAGATTATTGAAGATTAATATATTTTAAGGTAACATGTTTTATAATTACAAGCTGAAGTTGTCAAAGGCGTGCATGAAGTTCTATAATCTTAAATTATCGTAATATTCAATAATCATCTTTTATAATTTCAAGAGATTTATAATAATTTCAAATAATTCAAAAGATTTATTAGGATTTTATTAGTTTGGAGTTTTTTAAAAATCCTTTGAAGTTGTTTAAAATTACTTGAAATGGGGGCCTTATCTAGTTTATGTTTTTGCAGATACATCGGAAGTGTTTATGCTCCAGCCTTTCACGAGTAAAGATTTTGCAATTAGAAGTCTGCCGGACAGAGTTTCTGATTTACAGCATTTATTGTACCTGTACCCAGATGTGTCCAAAGATCAAGCATTTTCGAAATATTATACACCATTTACTGGTAAGTATAAATAGAAGATTTTATCCTGTAATTATTCAATTTCAGGGCTGTGGATTTAATTTTCAAGGCTAGGTACATAAATTAGCGGAATTTATAAATGCTTTACTCTCTAGGGAATAATAAGTGTAACCACAGCCCAAATTCCTAGGCTTGAAAAGCGGCTGAAATCATGCATTTATTATAAAGAGTCACTTTTCTCCCCCTTGGTTATATTATATATTATACTATATTATATTATATTTGCAACATTTTTTTATTCATGCATTGTACACACATTTTTATGCCAAAAATAATTACAAAACAAACGTAAAATTTCTAATTTTTCATTTTTCTGAGAAAAAAAAACATGTGCGCATAATTCCAGCCATAACTCAATGAAAGAGAAAGATTTTTAAATTTCTCATGTCTCATTTTAAAGCTTACATTATTTAAAAAATTTTACCCCGTAAAATTCCTATTAATTCCTTAAAATCACTTGAAATGTCTTGAATTACTTTGAAATTTTTAAAAATCATTGAAAATATCTTGTAATCTTGTTAATATATATAATTATATATAATATAATTTTTTTCAATTAACTAAAGATACGTGCTCATCGACCGGTCTCGATTTGCAATTAATTATTATTAAAAGCTAGGTAGCCTCAATTGTTTTCTTGAGTTTGAAAGCATTGCTATAGGGTATACTGTGCGTGCATACTAAATTTCAAATAGTTTTAATAAAATTTGTTTTCACTTTTTCATTTTCATTATTAAAAATATTCATTGGACGAAAAAGCTTCAAATGGAAAAAAGTTGTTTTGTCGCTTTGAGTTTTTTAAAGTTCTTTTGATTTCTTTAGAATTCTTTCAGTTTATTTTGATTTTTTTTTAAATTCTATTAAATACTTTTGAATTCCTTTAAATTTCTCCTGAATTCTTAATTTAAATAGTATTGAATTACATTGTAGGTCTAGGTTTTATTTTTACTTTTAGTCAAATTTTTCAGTATGCATGTTCTGTTGGTTTAAGTTTTTGACAATTTTTTCTCACTTATTTTAATATATAAAAGAAAATCATCTTTCACCTTTTTTAATCTTATAGCTAAGGATCAGCGAATAGTAATAGAAATAGTAATAGTAGTAGTAATAGTAATAGTAATAGTAATAGTATAATAATAGTAATACACCAAGGGGGAGAAGAGAGACTTTTTATTTTTTTGTTTTATTCATTCCTCAACAGGAGACCTTTGGCCCCACTTCAAAGGAATGAAAGTAAACTGCTTTAAAAATGCATGCATTATAAAAAGTAATAACTGCATCAGACATATTTTTTCAATCTGAATTAGTAAAATTCTACTAATTGATTTTAGTTTCTTACTAATTCAAATACTTCTTAAAATTGTAGGAAATTTTTAAAAAAATAATGAAAACCTTTTGAAATCTCTTAAGATTTTATGAAAATCCTTCAAATTTCACAGCAAACTTTAAAATCACGTAAAATTCGTTAAATTATTTTAGAAGTCTTAAAAAATGTTTGCATTTCCTTAAAATTCCATAAAATCTTTTACAAACTATATACATCTTTTAAGATCCCTTAATAAAATCTGATAGAATAACTGAAAATTCTTCGAGATCTTTTAAAATCTGTTAAATAAACATTAAAAACTAATAACATAGTTATTCGTACAAAACAACATTATTGATGTTCGAAGAACAATAATTCAATAACTAAGTTAAAATACTAAATATAATATAAAAATTAGTGAGTTGTTCTGACTAACTCACTTTTATTCTTTGATTTAGTAGAAAGTGAAGAAATTGCTAATTAAAATTCCTGATTAGTAATCAAATGTGAAATTTATAATTCAATTATGTAGTCAAATTCGAACTAATTCAGATGGAGAAAGTAAGAGAAATGTTCTATATAACGGTGTGTAAAACTTGAGCATACTGAGGCAATTTATTTATTATTTATTATTTATTTTTTGATTAAATTTATTAAGACGCAATTAAAAATGAGAATACATTTATAATTTATCCTTGCATGAATAAAACATGTCTTGCAGAAAATCAATCAGTATCCAACGGCTACGTCCGTCCTCTCTTGGTAACACATGTGCCAGGTTGGGGTGGACCTTCAGTTGGTGGAACAACACCAACACATTCTTCGATTATGGGAGTGGTCAGTTCAAGCCATGGACCTGGAGGAAGTTATCCCAATACTCCATCAACCATGTTTCAAGCCCATAGTCCAGATCCGTCTGTTACACGAGATACTCCATCCGTCGCTTCCAGGTCAGTTTCCTGGATGTAACGAATAATTCGATAATATTTATATTTTCCATAACTGCCTTTAATTTGTCAGGCATAGTATGAAGATGCGCACAAAGCAAAATCTACTATTATTGCTTTTTCCTAAGCACGTTAGATCTTATTTAAGTTCCAAGTTCTATTTGCAAAAATCGATTTACTCATTCTACTTAACAAATATTATAATTAGATATTTTTTTCGCTCTGTAGCGCTATTTGATTTTTCAATAGAAATTAGCGAAAAATGTATAATTCTAATATATATTTTATTTTCAAAATGAAAGAAATGATTAATAGTATGTTGTGTATCAGGGGCACCTTGGAGGTGATTCCCGCCCACATGTGAGCTCAGAATGAAGCGCAGGCGCAGATGCCTAGACAAAGGTCCGCGAATCGTTTGTAACTGGTATTACCGGATATTAAACATTAACCAAACTGGTAAAAGTTAAATTATTAATAAAAGAAATTATATTTTAGAATAAAATAAAATAAACTTAAAAATTTGCATATTCCAACAACTTTTTCGACGTATTTTTCTTTTAAAGAAACACTGATAATTGGACAAGAGGGAAATGTAGAGCTTCATATCCAACTAGCAGACGACAGATATGGTTTGATTTTTCTATTCTGTCAGATTTTGTATAGTTTATGTTTTTCCTGTACTTGAATATTGAGGTATAAAAAGTATATTAGCAAAGAATTTAATGTTAAACAATATTTAATGGTTTATGATAAAATGGATTAAGATAAATTATGGATGAAGTGATATGCTTAACAAAAATACTGTTTTAGAATATTTAAGAGGAAATTCATTTTTTCCTTTATTAAACTCTTCAAAGTGTTCGTTAAACATGTGTTGGTCTTATATTTCAGTTAAAACCTCTTTGTGCAATTTTGTGATCCGAATTATTTTATCCACAATTTTAAAAAGTGAGGTTGTGATATCATAAACACGCTTCTGTCATCTGCTACGTCTGTGTAAAATTTACTTCCTTATCTGTTCTTTTCACTATACGCCAATTAAATACTTAAATTCTGATATATACCTAATACAATATAAACTGTGCGAAGTATTTTGTAAATGTTTACATTTGAAAAAAAGTGTTTCGCCTGAAAAATGACAGTTTTTCCATTTTGTTAAAAGTTTTCCATCATTACCGGTAATTACCAGTCATGTAATACGCGACCATTCGGTCAGCGTCATCACCCCATCACTAGCCGCGATGCCGAGTCTGATCTGTGTACTGACATGCGAAAGGGAATCACCTCCAAGGTGGCTCTATAATAGGTAGAAAATTGACGTTAACGCTAACTTTGACGGTAACTTTAACGCGTTACGCGCGCATTCATTGTCAACTGTCGGATATTTTCCGGCGGTTCTTACGATGGTTCGTTTCGTTGTTCCATATATTCAGTGTTAAACAAAAACAGAACTCAGTCCTACATTTAAACACTGAACATTATACCGAACCACCTTAAGAAGCGACAGACAATATTCGACAGTTAGCAATGCATGCGCGTGCAACGCTTCAAAGTTACCGTCCAAGTTAGCGTTGTTTCAATGTCGAATCTCTTCCTATTGTAGAGCTACCTCTATAGCGTCCGAGGTACACATACTGTTGTTTGTTCTACTGGCGGGAACGACCCGTGGAATAGATGTAAAGAGGGAGGGGTTGAGGCGACGGGTTCAGGACGAATTCGACATCGTTCTAATCAATTGTCTAAGCTTTGAATTTTAATTATTTGAAGATTTATAGATAAAAACGAAATTTTTCAAAAATAAAAATAACTTTGAACCTCTGTAATATTCAATTAAGTACAATAATCTTATAGGTCAATCGATCCGTCTCGACACAAGTAATCTTTCTTCCCTTTTGCATAAGCTTTAAGTTTTGATTATTTGAGAACTTGTAAACGAAAAATCAATTAAACAAAAAAAATTATAAATGTACATTAAAATTTTTAAATTCATTATTGTGAAAAATCTTTGGGCACGTTTTGAGATATTTGTTGTACAAATAAACTCTACAAATTTCATCAATGTATCTACAACGAGATTGATCATGCGCCTGAGTGCGCGTGTTTCGTATTTCAAAATTTATTTTTAAATATTTTGAAGTTACTGCGCCTTTCTCTATGGTTGTAAGCAATGAAAAGGCCTGCACCGCCTGCACAATCTTGAACTGAACCCGTAACCTGGCCGGAAGATAGTTTTGTCCTTTTCATATTGCTCCCATCTCTCTTGTCACGTGACCACAAGAGAGATAATATGATAGAAAAGGACAGAATCATCTTCGGGTCCAGGTTGTAGGTTCGGTTCACGATTGTGCTTAGGCCTTTTCATGATATTTTACAACCCTATCGAAACTTTCGTCAGTGAGCATTAAGGTAACACTATGAAGTTAGCTGAAATGCATGTTCTTTTTAGAATAAGCCTGTCTTTAAATTATAGTGGTGACAAGAAACGGCGTCATCCATTCACATACATGCATATATATATATCTACATCCGGACAATTGATTAGAATGTTCTTTTAGCCATTTATTATGAACTTAGGAAATTATGATTAAACCATTTTTTAAATATTGGAAAATGTAAAGACAACAAAGCGAGAATCGGGTCATTCCTGCTTAGTTGGTATAAAAAGTATTTTATTACAAAAATTTTTACTTGACACATTCTCATCACGCGTCACGCTCCGTGTTGCGTGCTTCGCACTCTTGCACCATTCGGTACGCTTGCACTCGCTTACTAATCATTTTATCTGTCTCGAGTTATTTGACTAAAAATTTGAATTTTTGATTTTTCAAGAAAATTAAAAAACATTGTTACGCCTATCTTGTTCGGCGTAAAAAAGAACATTTTTCATCTCTTAACTTTTTTTCATGGTGTGCTTTATTTGGCTTAAACTTTTTATTTTGTTCTTTTTTTGAATTTTCGAAATGTTATAAGTCTGACAATTTTATTTTTTTTTTATGGAAAAAAGTTGTATCGTAAGGTTAAATTGTTCGAACTTTTGAGTACTATGAACATTCCCGCCCATAGAATTTGTAAATAAAAAAAAAATTATTTAGACAATTTTCAAAATTCTCAAAATGTTTTATTTTTTATCCAAAATGGCTAGCTAACGAACTTGACCTTCATAAAACAGTATGCCAAAAGTCAATCCAATCGATCATTTCTTTCGAAAGTATCGTGTTACAAACTAAATATCTACACACACAACATATACACAGAGAGGGTGTAGGGCAGGGGTGGATAGAGAGGCAGCGCGTGGGCAGTGTTGGATAGGGGGAGGGGGGGGGGGTTACGTTCGATTTTCTAGTGAAAAAGAAAATGGTCCTACAGAGCGAAAAAAAAATTTATTTATGACATTTGGTGTGGAAACAGAGAAAATCGAATTTTGAGGATAGAATTTCGATCTAATTAATGCACCGATTTTATGCTCGCGCTCGGATTTATTTCTCTATTTAATTAAGGGACCAATGTTTTAGTTTATTGCTTGATCAGAAACTTTTGAGTAATTTGAATATTGTGTGAAGTTTAGAAATTATTATGGTTCATTCCAATAATTATGTAAAAAATGTCCCCTATTTTTTGTCCTTCCTTTCCCCTATGTTACGTAATTTTCTGGAATATTGCCATTATACTTAACTGTGAAAAACATGGTTAAAAAATCTAGTATATTTTAACATATGCAGGAAAAAATGAAACCATATAAAATACAAAAAAACTAATCTATAATTTGCAACAAAAATTAAAACGTAAAAAAAAATGCTCATGTAGAGGATATGTAATTTAACGCTCACTTGGCTTGTGCATGTGCAAGCATGCACGCTGCCTGCTTGCAAAGGTATGAAAGCATCTTTAAACTTTGTGGAATGAAACAAAAGATAATAAATTACGTTTATCTGCTTTGTTTTGTTAAAAATGTTGCAAACAGTTTTTTTTTTTTTCAAGAAAATAAAATCTCGAGAGTTCCATTTGGCAGGTGGCACCTTATATTCCTTCAGAAAGACGACGTCCTCCGCTTTTACCTGGTTAGTTTCAAACAGCCATTTCGAACGCTGTTACAGATGATCCACATACTCACGAGATCTTTTCTTCCAAAAGTTCTCTCGCATTTTAGAGAGCAGAGGCCAACGTGTTAGAACCTCGTCGTCCATATCCAATCAGAAAATGACCCGGAGTTATAGCACTGATAGAGGTGGGGTCATTTGAATTAGGGTAGAGAAGCCTTGAGTTGAGACCGGCTTCGATTTGACACAGAACACGGCTGATTTCCTCAAACTTCAGGCAACAATCTGTTCTAATTGACCTTCTGAGATCATGTTTCACAGATTTTACTCCAGCTTCTCAAATCCCACCAAAGTGGGAAGTATTTGGAGGAATAAAGTTCCAAGTTATTCCCTCGTAGCTCACCGCCAGTTCCCTTGAAGATAGTCCTATTATCGCTATATAGCCTGAAACAGGCACCTTTTCGCGAGACAAAGTGCTTAAATGCGTCCAAGAAGGCATTTGAAGTATAGCTGGACAAGCCTTCAAATTTATTGCTCTTATAGAGAGGCATATAAAGAGACATACCTATAGATCTTATACCTCTTCCTGGCGAAGTTCTGATGTTGTAAGGATCTGCGTAATCCACTCCTGTACACGTGAATGGTCTCGATTCAAAGACTCAATCAGTGGGCAGCCGTTCCATAAGTTGAGTAGGTGTCCTCACCATAAAACGCTCACATTTCACAAAACTGTGGATTACCTTGTCGATCAAAATTTTTGTTTCGATTATCCAATATCTCCTCAATACCTGGCACAAGGTCAGCTGTTGTCCTCCAAGGAGAGTGACGGTTTGTGAATGTAAAACGATTAAGTAGGAGAGGCGATCCAGTTTTGGTAGGGAAGAATTCTTTAACTCATCCGAACTAAAGCCTCTTAGTTGCACAATCAGCAGGGTTGAATTTGTTAGGAACATGTCTCCCATCTTGATTCTCAAGTCTAGACTATATTTCCCCAATCTGTTTGCTAAAAAAATTGGCCAGCGAGAGGGGTGGCTTTATGCCAGTCTATAACAAGTTTTGCGAGAAGCTGTGCGTCGCAAAGTTCCAACTTTGGTAAGCTTACCGTTTTGATTACTTCCATCCTCTGTTCTGGTGATGGTATAGACCGCAGGTAAGTAGGCCAGCTGCGAGGCATCAGAGAATCCATGTAATATAAAATACCCATTTAATATAAATCTGCTCCTCTTGCTGGAGTTAGTACGTTTAAAATAACAAGGCTTTTGCAGCAGTTGGTGATAACTGAGCCATCTTGGTCATATAGACCCATTATTTCTCCCATGCTCACAGTCTGCAAAGCTGGCGTCTCTCGCTACTCCATAAAATCTGCATTTAAGCAGACCGTAGATCATCACCATCATCGATTTGTAAAGAAAATTACGTAACAGATCGTAACATCTCCCCATTCCCCTTAAAAATTGTTATGTAATTTATGAATAGATAAATTTATGGAAGGGTACAAATTATTAAAGATGGGCAGAATCTCACTATTTCTAACATTTAACTGTTAATGGACTTTTTCGTAAAAGAAAATTATTGATAGTATTGTTATTGTGATAGAGTTCGATTAAAGAAAGCATATCAGTGTTGAATATCTTCATGAAATTAATAATAATATTAATAATAATTTATAATAATCATCAATTCTGAAAAGTGTTTTTTAGTCGAAATTCTTGAGTGCGTTTTCAAGCAATCGAACAAAAGGGATTTGTTATTTTATGAATATGTTTTTTGCATATATATCGAGAATTCTCAAATTATATGAAAAAGCCTTAACAGGCAATCGAACTCGGTTGTTTAAAACTTTGTTATTAATGTTGGAAGAATTCTTTATGATAAAAATATGGAGGCGCATCTTCATAGCTATATCTATTCAAATACTGTATCAGTATTCTATTTTCCTTTTGTTTTTATAAATGTGAGCTATCTTCGTGCTGCTGCCAATAAGCAATGCGAAATTGATCGCCATTTTGTAAGCTTGTTTTTTATAAAACGTTTACGGTGTTTAACACGTTTTGTAAATCAACTTTACACTTAATTTTTCATAAAAGAGATTTTTTGGTACATCTGAGTGTTGGATTTGTAATTTTGTAACCTGTAATCAATTATTTCTTCACAACTAGATTAATAAGCCGAATAGTATTTTTGTTTCTTGAAAGAACTTGGAAATATTTTTATTGCTTATAATCCTTACATTAAACATTGCATAATATTTGAAGAATGGAAAATTCCATATTAACTCCTAGGTGGGAATTTTCGAAGTCAATTCCCAACAATTGATAATAAATTGACTGTGATAATACCTTCCTTTAGTAACAAACTTTGAATTAGCATTTTTCTGATGTTTTTTCCAAGTCTACGCGTCCAACACTCCGTCGTGCATTTATACTTTCTAGAGAAATAAGTATTTTATAAGTATTTTAAAAACCTTGATGTATTTTTGGAAGTATGAAAAATGAAATCATGTTTCATATTTTGGTTTGAAGTTTGAATCAATATTTTATAATGTTAAAAAAAATTTTATTATTATTAAAGATAATCGGCTTATTCATGGCTTTGAGAAAACTTTGGAATATTCGTGAAAGTGTTAATTATTTGATGTGTGTTGTATTAATTTTTTGAAAGATGAGCATTTTGTGTAATGCAAGGAATAAGTAAATGTGTTGTCTAAATTTTTTCCATGTGGAAAAAAATTTTGAATAGGTTTTCAATTTTTTTTCCATTTTAGTATTAATTGTTGGTCAGATTAAATATTTAAATTAAAAGGATCATTGAACTTGAATCCTTGCACTTGTAATTTATGAGAATTTTAGTGATCATAAAGTAAATTCCACTTCAATTGTGCACACTGCCCTAAATACATGTTTTTGAATTTTCTTCAAACTGTAGTAAATTGTGCAACAATCATGCAAAACCATAAATTGCTTTAATGCATGATTTCTATTTTTCAACTGCACATTTGCTTATAAAAAAACCAAATAAAGTTTAACTTTAACGGTTTAGAAAGGAAATGTCACAAGCTTGACGATTTATATGTTCTTAAAGTCTGTTTGAGTCATGAAACATCATGAAGAATATTAATTTGGAACCTAATCCAATAGGAAACACAATCTTTTACAAATCGTACATCTATGTTGAGTTTAGAATACCTGCAAAATTTTTTACGGCGTCTATTTAAGAAATAAACTAACACGTATGTAAGGATTTTAGTAGAAAAATTTTCTTTTATAAAAAAAATGTGTTAATTCAAAATATAGATAAAATTCCTTAAAATGCCTTGTAGTTAAAATTCATTATCTCTGGTTTTATTAAATGAATCGATTTAGGTTTTTTTTATTTCTCCCCCTGTTATGTTAGCATTTCAGATGCATTTTTATATCATTTTTATTTGTTTTAACTAAAAATATTAGTAAATTAATATCAAATTATAATAAAATGCCCATTATTTCCATTAGAAAGATAATTTATCAAAGAAATCATTTCATAAAAAAAAAACATTAATTTCTCTGGAGAGAAATCTTAAAAATTCAACGCAAAGATTAAAAATTTCTTACAAATTCCAGAAAATTCCAGAAAATTTCAAAACAACTTTTTAAATCCCTCAAAATTCTTTAAATTTTTTATATCCTATTGGGAAGCAGGTTATGAATAAGAACAGTTTGAATTAATTAAAAGAATCAATTTATTGAAAGTCACTTTGAAGGC
>JAUESI010000018.1:9550386-9563097 GCA_032275145.1 Synergus laeviventris | reverse complement strand
AGGATTTCGTCTCAGTTATGAGACTGAGCAAGACATCAACGTCTCAAATGTCTCAAGACCAATCTAAGAGCAAGCCATGACCATTTCAAGACATAATATTTTTACTCGGGTAGGTATAGGTTTCGTTAGGGAATCTGCAAGTTGTGATTCTGATGCTACGTATGATATCTCGATTTCTTGATTCTCATATTTTTCCCTAATGAAATGAAATCGGATGTCGATAAGTTTTGTTCTTTTATGGAATATCCGGATTTTTGACCAAATGGATTGCACTTTGATTACCCATGCGCAGTACAGTAGTTTGATCAAGTTCACATCCGATGTCATTAGTAATTTCTGTAACCAAACCTACGTATTCTGCTTCTGTTGTGCTTAAGGTAACCATTCTCTGTCGCTGAGATGACCATGTAACCGATGCGTTTGGCATTATGAAAATATAACCCGTCGTTGATCTCCGGGTGTCAACATCCCCGGCAAAATCAGCGTCCAAATAACCCACGAGATTTTGACGACTCCGACTGTTAATTAGAGTAAATTATTCCAAAGTCGGTAGTACCTCTCACGTACCGAAAGATACGCTTAACTGCTTGACAGTCACTTTCTTCATAACAATGTAGGTATCTGCTTACCCGGCCTACCGCAAACGCGATATCAGGACGACTAGCCATAGCCAGAAACATTAATGACCTTACTGCTTGCATATACGGAATTTCTGGATTCGCCCTGTCAGATTTGTTACCCAGCTGTAAGTTGGTATGTGGATCGGAAGGAACACTGACTGGTTTAGCTTCAGTCATGTCAAAGCATGACAGGATTCTTTCAGTATAGGATAAATAGGATAATAGCTTTAATAGATAGGCCTTTTGATGGATAAATATACCTTTTTTATCTCGATTTCTACATATTTGGATCCCTACATCATACATCTCTGAATCCCCGAGTGTGATTTTAAAAGAGCTCTGAAGAGCTTCAATTACAGTGTCGATAGCCCTGTTAGATTTCCCTAAGATTAAACCGTCGCCTAAATATAAGGCGAGATATAGCACCGCATCACAAACAAATCCACGATATACACACTTATCAGCGTTGGACACTTCGAAATTGAACTGCTTCAAACATGCATCGAACTCCTGATTCCAGCAGCGGGAGGCGCACAACCGAGCCTTTAATCTTTCAATGTTACCAGATGAATCACGCTTGACCTTGAAGGTCCATTGAGATAGCACGGTATGTTGACTAGGTGGCAATGGGACGATTTCCCATGTCCCATTGTCCTTTAGAAAAGTTAGTTCCTCTGAAACAGTCTCTTCCCAGGCTTCACTGTTTGGTCCACTCACCGCTTTTCCATACGTCGTGGGTTCAAGATATTCAACGTAGTTAACTTCGTATCTGACGGGTCGTCGAATTCCAGCACGATCACGCAATTGATAAGGTGGATTCGGGATGTCAGAGTTGTCTTCCACATTGAGGGGTACACCATCTGGATTATGGTTTATGTTTTCTTCCGGAGATGGAATCAAATTTTGTTTTTCGACGGGATTGCTGTTTACCGGTATTTCTGGTTCAAATGTCTCAGGATCACATGGTTCTGGTGAGTGAAGTGCCGTCTCTGACTATTACATCTCTGCTGACGATAATGCAACGTGTTCTTATGTTAAATACATGGTAGTGACAGGACTCACTTCCATATCCAACCAGAAGTAATTTTTCGGCCTTTCTGTCTAGTTTCTTTCGGTGAATCTTTGGCATATGGACATGTGTCTCGCACCCAAAAGTTCTGTTTTTGAACCATCGAATTCTTGCTTAGTAACACTATATTCAGATTTCCTATTGTCTAGGCTCATAGTCGCAAAGGCACTTGTTATCTCGTCAGTAGTTCCTAGGCGACTCTCTTCCTTCAGATGTCGCTAATGTAAATTGTTTAGAGTCTGCTGTGTTGGATCTACACTGTCCCATGCTGTGATCAACGATTTGTATTTGGAGGGCAGGCTACCAAGTATTTTGGCCATAATTGCGACATCTGACACCGCTTCTCCAACATCTTTTTGTTGACGAGCCATATTCTCAACCCTCGATAAATGTTGCGAAATGGAGGCTATTGATTCAATTCTATATTCATGAAATTTCTGTGTCAAGATAAGCTTATTTGAAGCTATTTTTTGTTCATGAATCGTACTAAGTTTTGTCTACATTTCGGCAGCGGTATCAGACGTGATCAAGTATTCCAGTTGAGAATACTCTAGAGCTGTTGAAAGAATGTATGTGGCTGTTGCATTCTCTTTGCACCGTTCAGTCCATCCGGGATCTGTGTGAGGTGGTTTAATTCTCGAACCATCCACTATATCTTTGACGTCGTTCGCGATGAATACGGCATTCATTTGAAATTTCCAGACTTGGAAACTTGTTCCATCGAATTTTGTTAGTTGTTTTGTGTACAACGGGTCCGACATTTTATTTTTAAAATTAGATTACACTTGTGTATTTCGCTAGACTGTAAATTTTCACAATTAAAGGAACGACGGACGGTAGACGAAAGACGCGACACACTAGGAGGACCTCGATAGCCAAAAACGAGCGCGACGAACGAAGTATAGGACAAGAGAAAACGGCGCCGATGAGGGCGATCGCGACGAAGCACAGACAGAACGTTCTGATATTCACTTCTCAACTGTCTTTCTCAGAATTTTTCTTATGCACATAGTCAGTGTGACCTGGGCCCATAACCTATTAAAGTTTATGTTAGATTTCAAGGATTACGGATTCTGAGAGAAAGACATAATTCGTATAAATGAAATATAATTGATGTGAACAATACAGGTAGTACAACGGAACTAAACTTATACTCGCACCGGGCTAAACGCTAGAGGGCCAGTGCGCCTGTCTTTAGGCAATCCCAACTTAACCAATAGAGGTGATACTTTTAAGAGTGCTTATAGTCTAACCTGACTTATTATAAGCGAAATATGAAAAAGTATAGAAACTCAATAAGTTGCACTAGGAACAAACACAAGGCCGACCCCCAGAGAAGACGCGCATGCCGCTATACAAGTTGCACATACAATGGAGCTCGCAACATGGAAGAAACTGGATGCAGAAGTTCAAAAAGTGATCGAGACCACCATCGGGCCACAACCGACATTGCACGTAATAAATTGCGCGACGGCATACTTCAACAAGAATGGTGCATGGGAATCGGCACCAGCGGGAGAACGCACGCTCGACAATCTGAATGCGATGCTTGTAACCGAGGAATCAAGAATCATCGTGCGAGGGGACAATAATGAAAATGCCCTAACGTCGAATGCCTAGAGAGAAAAATTCAAGCACGATCAAGGCAGCAAAAGATCTAGAGGAGCATCGAACAGTGCGTCGAAGCCAGGTAAATTCTACGTCTGTAGAGAGGCGGAACATTGGGCCAAAGAATGTCCGCAGAGGAAGGGAGACGATGATGTAGAAGGATCGAGAGTCAACAGAGCATTGGGGGAAAAACCCTGTGGCGAGGGTCTGGTGAGTATAGCTCTCCAATCAGCACCGTCACAACCTGTGAGAGATGGAGAGATGCAGACTGAGTCATGGACTCGGGAGCCAGTGACCATATGTGCTGTCGAAGAGACTGTTGCATCACGTACGAAGCTGTCGATTACCCTACGCCCATGTGCATAGGTGATGGGCTGCATCAACATCGGCATGTTCAACGGGGAAACCTGGAATGAAAATCACCTCGTTGACGTACTTTATGTACCAAAACTGAAGTACAATCTGTTCTCGGCTGGAGCGGCACTTGAAAACGAAATACAATCGACAAGCACAACTTGTGAATTAGCCAGAAGCGGACACATCATCGCTACGGGGACACGCCAAGGAAAACTCTACGCAATGAAGTTCAAGATCGAGGAGCCACCGTGATCGAGATGGAGAAAAGACTCACCACAGGCGTACGTGAGCTCAATGAATACGCAACAAAGCTGGTGCGAGAAACTGGCTCACCAAAATTTCCGTCACGTGAGACAAATCCTTAGGAGACTTAAAATACCCGTCAAGGAAGCGAAGGATTCGTTCTGTGAGACGTGTGCCCTCGGAAAAATGCACCGACTTCCATTTCCGAAAAGCACGTCGTAATCCAAGAGCATTGACAAAATTATACACGCCGACCTATGCGGACCCATGCCTACGAACTCGCTTGGAGGATCGAGATATTTTCTCTTGCAGAAGGACGCCTACTCACATTACCGCAAAGTGTATTTTCTTGAGAACAAAGCGGAAACTGCGAGCTGCGTAAAGAGATTCTTCAGGAAGGCTGAAAAACATCCAATTCTTTCGTACAGACAACGGACTTGAATTTGTCAACAGCGAAATAGAAAAGTTGACATATTAACTCGAAATTCGACATCAACTTACGGTTGTGTAAACTCCGGAGCAAAATGACTCTGCAGAGAGAGACAATCGCACACTGAAAAAAGCAGGAAGGACGCTTATATTCGCAAGAGGCTTCGGTGCAGAATTCTGGGCAGAAGCGATCACCGTCAGAACTGTGATTCGGAAAGCAATTGGATTTAAAAAGGCTTCATACCTTCGGCGAAGAATTCTTTACACACGAGCCGAAAGAGAAGTGTCGAGCGCTTGATGCAAAGGCAAAGAGATTTCATCGGCTGTGGCGATGAAATCAAAGAATATCGAGTCGGGTACTCTAATGAGAACAAAATTGTAACTGTGAAAGACATTGTTTTCTCCGGAAAATTGCCCGAGAAATCACGACAGGAGCACAAGAAGAAAACGAGACACGTTTGAACGAGGAACATGAACAAGAGAATTCCGACAAAGCCAATGAGATTGGGGATGACGACACACAATAATTCGGGATAATGGAAGAGACAATCCAAATGAAGGTTACGGACTTCTAGACAGAGCAACGCTGAGATATCTCCAGAGAGATATCGTGACTTCATCGACAATCTAATTCTAGCCGAAAAAGAGGAGGAGCCTCACTCATATCGTGAAGCTATCGAAATTAAAGAAACAACGCTATGGAAGAAAGAAAAACATGGATGAAGAATTTGAGTCCCTAAATCGAAATAATTTATGGGAACTCGTAGAAGCTGTCGACAATTCAAGTACAATAGACTGCAAGTGGACGTTCAAACTAAAGAGAAACGCTTATGGGAATGCTCAACGCTATAAAGCGAGACTCGTCGCGCGCGGATTCAGACAGTGAGAAGGAATCGATTACCAAGAGACTTACAGCCCTGTAATCAGCTTTGATTCGATTCGGACTATCCTATCCATAGCTGCGAGTGATCGTATGAAAATAAAGCAATTCGACGTAAAAACGACGTTTTTATATGGCTATATCGAAGAGACAATTTACATGCGACAACCGGAAGGATATGAAGATGGAACGGGAAGAATCTGCTGACTGAAATGAAGCTTATACTGCCTCAAGCAATCGTCACGTTGCTGGAATAGACGCTTTACCGAATTCCTAAAGAAATACAACTTGAAGGCAACGAATGCAGACTCATGTGTATTCACCAACCATGATAACGAGAAACTAATCCTGGCGATATACACAGATGACGGACTAATTGTCTCGCAAAATCAAATGCTGATCGATGAACTTCTCGATGATCCCAAAACAAAATATGAGATAACGCATAACGACGTGAATCTATTTTTAGGCATGGACATTGAGCAAGCATTGGAGGGTTCGATCTTCCTGCATCAAAAAACTTATGCGAAGAGAATCTTGGAACGATTCAGAATGGAAGAAGCGAACCTAGTGACTATTCCAGCATATCCACATCAATAACTGAGTCCACTTTCGCAAGCAGAGGACCAGTGCGACTCGACAACGGCTTCGTATCGCGAAAAAACCGATGGAAGCCTCATGTACTTGTCAGTGGTAACGCGGCCCGATATCACATTTTCAGTGCATCAAGCTAGTCGATATCTGGAAAATCCCACGACAATACACTGGAAAGCTGTAAAACGAATCAAGTATTTGAAGGGTACTATGGAGTACGGACTACATTTTGAGTGCGACAAGAAACAGGAACTACTAGCATACAGCGATGCAGACTACGCAGGAGAACTCGAAACACGACGATCGACTATGGGATTCGTCTTGAAATTCGCCTCGGGAACGATCTCGTGTAATTCACAAAGGCAGTAATCCGTTGCTCTTTCGACGACAGATTCAGAATATATGGCCGCCTGCCAGACAGCAAAGGAGATCGTATGGATGAAGTCTCTCTTCAAGGATCTGCTAAACATCAAGGATGTTAACACATCACTATATATGGACAACCAGAGTGCTATATGCTTTGTGAAGAATTCAGTGTTTCACAAAGGCGTAAAACACATAGACCTTCGATTTCACTACGTGCGAGAACGATATGCAGCAAAAGAGTTCTCATTAGAGTACATTGCATCAAACGAACAACAGGCGGACATCCTAACGAAACCAGCAATTTCAACGCAACCGCAGAGAATTGGGAGTAAATGAAGATGAGCACCAAGCCAAGGAAGAAAGAAGAGATCAACAGTAATCGATAAAGCCAAAGCGGGAGTGTTAAGAAATTGTCTTTACCGACGTCTATAGTCAGTTATCACTACTACACGTTTCACGGTACTACACCAAATGTTTTATTCCTAAATAAACTTTTGTTTTATCGCATACCCTGAGTGGAAAGTTATTTAAACCCAAATTTTAAAGGTTGTCGTTGAATTTTTAGGATTCCTAGAGATTTTTAGGAATCGTAAAGAATTTCAAGTATTTTGATAAAAACCCAGAGGCTCGCCTAGGGCCTATTAGCCTCGAAACGGGCGAGTTTGCTGGGAATGAAGAGATTTCTTATGAATATAAAGATATATCAAAAGGTCTTCTTAAATGAATTTTAAAGGATTTCAAACTTAAATATTTTCATTAATTCAAAAGTTAGAGTTTTAAACAATAAATTTGTTTTTTGTTAACTCATTTCAAAGATCAAATACTCATACCAATATCCCATAATGTGTAGATCTTCATTGTCAAAAAAAAAATTTTTGATATCCTGCAATTTCCGATAGAACTTTTCAAATATTCCGATATTCTCAAATTTAACAAAATACCTTAAAATTCCTCAAAATATTTCGTCGGAAACCAATTCTACAACTCGAAGTTTTAGGCTGCCAGCTTGGATCGAAATGAATTGGATCTATAATACTAAATAAATACATGGAAGACTTTTTTAATAGAAAATCAAAAGTGGATGTATGTTTAAATATATATTCTGCGTATACCATGAAAATAAAGGCATTCTCAATTCTCTAAATATACCAGTTAAATACATTGCAGAGTAAGATAAAAATAAAACTCACTGTCTACTAATAAATGGAAACAAAGTCACTTTCCACAATAATTAACATACACATTGGCTTCTAGATTCGCATAGAGTCCTTAAAAAACTAAGAAGACAATATCAATTATTTTATGCAAAACTAAAAAAAGTCTATTCCTTTTATGGTTAAAAAGTTTCTTTGGAATGTCTAAATTTTAAATGAATAATTTTTAGAATACATTTACAGAATTTTGTAAACGAGATTAAAAATAATGGAGATTATAAATTACTTTAATGATGCCAGGACACGTGGTTGGTCTTTGAAAAGCTCGTGGCCTCGGAGAAATTTCTATCACCTCCATTTTCTTCTATTTGTTTAGCAAATTCCGTACAAATTCACACGTGTTTCGTAATAATTTGATTTTATACAAAAATATGTAATAATCCAAAAACTCGATCACTAATAATCATTAATCAAAAACATCGGGAACTGTCAACTTTTGACAGATCTCACTACGTCGTAAAACATATGATATCTCGGCCTCGGGATGATAAATTGGTTTGGGAATTTGAATCGATTTGAACATACCTGAGCCTCGCAAAAACAATTTCGTTTTTCCTAAAAACAAGAAATAAAACTAGAATAGAAATATCAAGAGAAGTGAGAGAGTGATAACAAACGTAAGGTATTTATTTCGGAGGAAACACCTTAGAATTTTTCTAGTTTATTTTCTAGCTGGCCAGGAAGTATTAGCACCTGGATATAATTCACGAACAGAGATAAGAAATCTTCATTTTAACCCCTGTCGCCTCAAATTTATATATCCAAACCTGATTCCCAAAACAGTTTCCATGGTCGCACTTTTTTATTGACACTTTCAATTATTTTCTCGCAGATTTTCATGGATGTTCAAAGATTTGAGAGAAATGATCAAACGCAGAGAAACACGTTAGTTAATGTACAATTATTTAATAATAATAATAATAATTATTATTATGTCTTCTTGGCACAAACGCTATAAAAGAATAATCGATTCAAAGTTGTACTTTGGTTCGATGCTAGGGTAAAATCTGTACATACGTTTGCGGTCTGTCATTGCCATTAATATATTAATTCCTGCCTCAAACATATCGAGGGAGACTGAATTCAACGTGAATATATTTTACTCTATACAATGTATATAAGCATATGAATAATATTTATATCCCAATTAAAATGATCGTGTATACACTGATTAATATAAAGAATAACTAATCCTGTAATGACCGATTAAGGGTGTTGGATCCAAGTTCTAAGATCAAAATTCGATTTATTCATTTTACTTAACAAATATTATATTTAATATTTCTCCTTTATCTAATTGCTTCTCAAGTGTCAACAATAATTATGTATACAAAATGGGAAAGTCTCTAATTTTTATATTTTTTGTGTAAAATGAGGAAATTGAATTATGAGGTATTAGATTTCGAACGTTTTGTATTAAAAGTATAATAATTAATTATGTTTTTCGCTCTATAGACAAACTTCTATTTAGAAAAAGACTACGTATACAGAGCGAAAGATATTTATTTTCATTATCTGTTGAGTAAAATGAGGAAGTGGAATTTTGAAATCAGAATTTGGATCCAGCAAACTTTAAAAGCAATGTTCGAATGGTCATAGTAATTACGGAGAAATATAATAAGTCGGAGCGCTGTAGAATGCTCCAGGAACCTTATATTGGATAAAACCATTATTATTGGTCCCCAAAATACGAAGCACTCAACACCAGGAGAAGAAAGGACTCTTGCTTTGGAAGCGCTGTGTGAATGCGCCTGAGAAGGAAAACAACTTCTGCGTTCCGTTACCCTTCGAGAATCTGAAAAATTTTATTTGTTAAATTAAGATTTAGAACAATCTTGACTAATTATTCACGACATTTCTAAGCATTTCAAAGGGCTTTAAAGGATTTAGTCAAAGATTTAGAGTATTTTAAAAAATTTTACAAGTCAGAATTTCAATAATTTTAAGACTTCTTAAAGAACTTTAAGTTAAGAAATAAGATTATTAGTGATTTGAAGGAATGTTCTCAACTAATTTTCTCGAAATCCTATAACGTTAAATTGGCTAGAAATTCCAAAAATTCCGTACTAACCTTTCGTGTTCCAGAAAAAAACTTTTAAATACTTTCAAAATTACTAAAAATCTTTTGGTATTCCAGAAAATTTGACGAAATGCCTTCCAATTCTAAACAATCTTTGGTGTCCCTTAAGTTCTTCAAAAAGCTTTAAAATTCATTTAAAGAAAAACTTTTCAAATCTAGCAAGATCCCTCGAAATCTTTTTAAATTCCCTAATATCTATTGGTATACTTAAAAATTTTATGAAACCCTAAAAATTCCACGACTTTTAAAATTTTTAGAAATCTCTTGAAATTACGCGAAATCCTTTAAAATTCTATGATATCTTTTAAAATTCGTAAAAATCTCTGAAAATCCCTTCCTTAAAATCATTGAAAATATGTTGAAATCTTGTAAAATCTCTTGAAAAAACTTAAAATCTCTGAAAAAATATCTTCAAATATTTTTAGAAACCTTAAAATGACTTAGAATTTCTTAATTTTAGAAGAATTTCCAAGAATTTAAGGATTTTAAAGAGATTTGACAAGATTTCAAGTGATTTTTTGGAATTTCCTAAGATTTTAAGGGATTTCAACAAAATGCAGAAAAAGGTTAAGAATTTTAAAGCTCTTGAAATCATTTCAAATATTTTATATTTTTTAAGAATTGCTTAAAATCATCTTAAATCTTTTTAAACCCTTAAAGTCTCTTGAAATCCTTTCAAGTGTCTTCTAATATTTAAAATTCTGTCAAATCTCTTAAAATTCTATGAAATATTTAAATCATTTTAAATCTCTTAATTTTAAAAGAATTTTAAATAGTTGAATTTAAAGAATTTCTCTTTAAATTATTCAAAGTCTTAAAATCTTCTGAATCCTGAAATTCCTTAAAATCACCATAAAAAGGTTGCAATTTTTCAAGGAGTCTAAAAATCATTAAAATCCGGACACACGTTTGTTTAAAATCCTTTAAATATTTTTTAATTTCTTGAAATCCCTTAAAATATTTGTAAGTCCTTTAAAATGTCTACGAATTTTAAATGCTGTATAATTTCTTAAAATTCCTAAACTCATTCAAAATGACTTGAAATTTTGTGAAATGTTTGTTGAATTCTTTCTCCGGGATTTTGTGAAACCTTTTGAAAATTTCGAAGCTTCTACATAATTTTAAAAGATTTCATAAGATTTTAAGACATTTTAAAGAATTTTAAGAGAACTTAAACGTATTTAAAATGATATCAAGAGATATGTAACATCTCTTGAATTCTTTACTAAACCCCTAATAACTCTAAAATGACTTGTAATAATCTTTTGAAATCCTTTAAAATTTCTTTAAATTACTTGAAATCTCTTGAAATTCTTAAAAATATCTTTAAATATTTGAGATTTTATTTTTATTAATATTGAAGAACATACTTCTCAACGATAACTGCCGGCATTTGCACAAGTTGTACGGGACTTTTGGAGTCTTTCAAGGCCTGCTGAAGATTCAGTATCTGACCTCGCATCACGCTCATTTGCCTATCGAAGTTGTGTCGGTCGAAACCCTTATCTTGCTGCAAAAGAGTAGGATAGTTTTAGGATAATTCAAATAAATATTCAAAGAGATATTAAGCTCAAGTAAAAGTGTCTTAAATTTCAAATATTATACCTTAAATAATTGCAACAAGTCACTACAAAGGTTCTGTACAAAATTTTGATCCGAGAGCTGAGGTAAAACAAGTTCTCGTGTCATATCGCTGAAAGGTTGTTTCGCTTGACTCAGCCATGCCCAGTGATAAGGATATGCACGCCACGAGTCAGGATGCTTAAATGGAAAAGCGAGGCCATTGTCTATAGCTGCGATTTTTACGTCACCCCTTTCCAGTCCATTTTTCCCTGAGGGCGGTTCATACTTGATTAGCCAATTATCGTTACCTGCAAGAAGTAAGAGGAAAATATTTTAAAATTTGGCTAAATTGAAGTTCATAATACGTACTTCTTATAGTACTTATAGGAAAATAAAATAAACCTTAACCAACAATTCAAGATATAATTTAAATGAAGAACTAAACTTCAAATTTTAAATTAAGATATTTCTTACTGGCTAAAATATCAAATTTGAGCCCAAAAATGTTTGCAAATTCCATTCAATCTCTCGATATTCTCTAAAATCACTTAAGCTTGTTAAAAATTCTTCAAAATCATTATTCAAAATCCATAAACTCTTCAGAATTCTTTTCAAATCTCATAAAATTCATTCAAATAACTGAATTTCAAAGATTTTTTTGTTTTTTACTTTTATTAACTTATTTTGAGAGATTTAAACAGACTTCAAAGCAGAGCAAGAAATTTCAAGAATTTTTTAATTAAACTAAAAATATATTTTTAACAAAATCAAACGAATTCAAAAAGAGTTATACTTAACGAGATTTTAAGCGATTTTAAGGAATTACTAGAGATTTTACGGAATTTCCAAAGGTTTAAAAGGATTTTAAGAGATTTGATATGATTTTGAACAATTTTAAGAAGGAGTTTAAGTATATTTTTCAAGATATTTCAGAAAACTTTTCAAAGATTTCAAGACATTTTAAGTTTTTACAAACCGAAGATTGGCCGGAATTATCATATATACATAATATCTTTGAAATTCCTAACCAACAATTAAATTCCTTAAATTCCTCAAAAACCTTCTAAATTTCACGAAATCTTTCGGTATTCTTATGAAACATATTGAAAATCCCTTAAACTCTCTGAAATAAAATTCTTTTAATATTGAAATTCCTTAAAATCACTTAAACTCGATTGAAATTCTTGAAAATCGTGCAACGTGTTTTGAAATCTTGTGAAATCTCTTTAGAATTCTTTTTTAAACCTCTTAGAACATCATAAAATCATTTAAGGGGTTTTAATAGAATGCCGAAGAGTTTAAGAATTTTCAAGAGATTTCTCATGATTTCTTAAAATTTGGAATGATTTTAAAGAATTTGTAATGAGAGTCTTTAAGGGCAGGTGATACTTAGAAAAATTATTGATTGTATATGTTTTTTGTTACTAGAACGGAAGTATTGATAATGAACTGTCGATAATAATTATTTTTTTATTATTTCAACTAAACGAGAGTCAATAATAGTCGCTTAGCATTTTTTATAGCTTCTCTGAATTAATTTTTTTTAAATATTCATTTTTGTGAAAAAAACGTAGGTAATGTAGACCATATTGACACCACCACCTACGTTTCTTTCACAAAAATTAATATTTAAAAAAAATTAATTCAGGGAAGTTATAAAAAATGCTAAGCGACTATTATTGACTCTC
>JAUESI010000018.1:9537149-9547170 GCA_032275145.1 Synergus laeviventris | reverse complement strand
GTTTGGATGTGGTGAACACGGAAAAAAATTGCAACTAATTTGGTCACGTGGTCTGCTTAGAGCATGCCCTTAAAATACTCCACAATTGTTTCAAACCACTTAAAATTCCATTTGGAATTTTTAAAACCTGATGAAAAACTTCAAATTTTTTAAAAATTTTTAGAAATATTTTCGAAATCTTTTTAACTTCCTTGAAATCTTTTAAAACATGTTTGAAAAATCTTTAAATTTCAATTCTCCTCGAATATTTTATTCTATTCTTTCTTTCTTGTAATCACTAACAAATTGAAATGCTTCGAAATCTTCATGAATCTTTTGAAACATTCTTCATCTCTTTAAATTACTTGAAGTTAATAAAAACAGACCTCTATATTTTTAAATATTAATACATTTTTTAATATTGCAGTGATGCATCATACAATTTTTGTAAATAGGTATTTTTTTTAATTTCATGCGACATTTCTGAGACTTTTTTCGCTATTTCATACAACTTTTCGAATCCTTATTTTCGATCTGAGGCCCGAATATCAAGATAAAATGAAGACATTTTACCCCTGGAGGATTCTTAACGAAATAACTTCCACTAGACCCTTGGTAAATTCTTTCTGGATATATTCCATTGTCTATCGCAGTCTCTGCCTGATAAACCAGGTCTGAAAATTGTGGATCATCTGTAAAACATAAAATATCATTAATTATCAAATAGTAATCAGAATTTCCATTTTTTTCAGAGGATGATGCAAATTTCCCGTTAGATGTCGTATATTTAAAATTAAATGTAAAATTTAACAAAATAAAAAATATTTTAAACGTCAAAATAATCATCGATTTTATTAACTCTATGACACAAATGTAGTATGAAAAAAAACTTGAAGTACACCAGATCCTTATATAAAAACTTTCCATTTTGATTTGTTTCTTATGACAATAAATATCTCTCTACGAAATGTGAATTTGCCCATGAAAAATTCCCAAATTGCCTAAATACCTTGATAGTAAAGTGACCAGTTGTCCCAACTTTCCACACCTGATCCATTTTCCGTCATTGTCTCACTGCTACTCGAAATTTTGTCGAATTCCTGATTGCCCAGGTTTATTAAAGAAAAAAATTAAATATGTCATAGCCGTTGGCGTAAACTAAATTTTTTAACTAATATTTTTATGCAAATAGTGTTGGCAGTATCTGCTTGTGCAAGGTACCTCCTATCGTGATAAAGCGTTGTTATATACGTTATCGCACGTTGCAACGTGGATTTTAACAAGTTGGAAAGAAAAATTCGGGAATGGTCAATCTTTTAGCAATACTTTCAAAGTAGAGCATAGAGTCATCACAGTTTTTATTTTCGCTTGGAAAGGTGGGTTTTTTAAAAAATAGGTGAGAAATAAGTGAAAAGGAATTATGAAGATTTTCTAAAGATATCAAAGGGTTTTAAAGACTTTACAGGTTGCAAAATGACTTCAAAGATATTACAAGGAACTTAAAAAGATTCTGAAGTTTTCAAAATTGTTTCAAGAGAGTATTTAAGTATTTAAACAAGACTTCACAAAAGACTTTAAAGATTTCTAAATGATTTCAAGAAATTGCAATGGATTTAAAAATATTTTAGAGTTATATTTCAAGGGTTTTAAGCAGGGCTGAGATTGTAAACAAAAAAAGGTGGGTAGGCCCTCAGATGGTGACCGGGGTTGAAGATAAAAGGGATAAATAATGTATTTTGTAATTCTAGCACCGAATTTAATGTTCATAAGCTCTAAAGTGGTTTAAGAACCAGATTCAGGAATTTTTGAATTCCAGATAATATACGTTAATTATTTAACAAATTTAAAAAAAAAAAATGTTTGCGTTTTGAAACAAGAGAGGTAGGCCCGGCCTACTTGGTTTTAAGAAAATTCAGGATATTTTAAAAGATTCAAAAGTTTGATATACGCCCAGGCGCATAGGGTAGACGACATTGCTAACTCGGAACAAAATTAAATTTAAATAAATAAATTAAATATATTTTTAAAATAACTAGTTAAAGATTATGATGTTTTAGAATAAGCTAAGTGGAAAAAACTTCACTTGGATTCACTCCTACCTACGACACCAGGAATCTTCTACAGCACGCTTCCTCTGGAGAGAGAAGGAACAACAGATAACAACGCAACCTCCGTCGCACCACTACTCGCCTGGCGAAATCGGGACTAAACTACAACGAAGCTGCAAGAACTTTCACTAGCTCGGTTCACCCGAGTCTAGCTACTCTTTCGCACTACATCCTATCTGCTAGATCAACACTCATACTGCAGGGATCGTATCAAGTTTTCAAACATATTTCAAGAAATTTAAAAGAATTTCAAAAAATCTCAAGGGTTATAAAAAGATTATAAAGATTTTAAAATATTCAAAAGTTTTCAAGACTATTTCAAGAGATTTCCAAGGGATTTAAAAGGTTTTAAAATTATTTCAATGTATTTCAAGGGACTTCAAAAGATTCTAAGGTTTTCAAATTATTTCCAGAGATTTCAAGAGTGTTTCAAAAATTTTAAAGGCTTTAACAAATTTTCAAGCGTTTTCAAGATTAAAGGTACATATCAAAAGGTGAAGAGGTGATTTTTTTCCAAAAATAGGTGAAAATATTTATTATTCCCAGTTTTACCAAGTACAGGGAAAATCTCTTGAAATTTCAATAAATTTACATCCATAAAGTGCAAAATTTGAATAAAATTAATACAAAATTTTAATCTCGAATCCAAGTACGTCTTTCCATGAAGAATTCTGATTGCAATCAAAATTAAAATTTAAGGTATTTATTAGTTTAAACTTTAAAGGATAAACTTTAACAAAATATTTCACAGAATTTCAATAATTCCAAAGCAAAGAAATCATAACATAAATAGAAAATGTGGATAGCATGACATTAACAGGAATATTTTTATTAAAAAAAAATCTTCAATCAAGAATTCAAAAGACTTTAAAAAATTTCGAGACATTTCAATATTTTTTGGAGGTGCTAAATGGAATTTGAAGTGATTTAAAATTAGAACATTTTCTAAATTCTTCTGCTAAAATTGAAAGATGTTAGATCAAAAATCGATTTTTTTCTGAGATTTTACCCTCAAAATTTCAATTTAAACAAAAATTTTGAAAATTAAAAGTTTCTAAGCTTTACCATATATGAAACTGGATAATATTTAAAAAAATAAAAACTGGAAAACTAAAATCTTTTTTTATAACGAGACAATTTAAAGTTAATATATATATTTTTCATTGAAATCGTTTAACGTTAATAATGTTTTTTGCCTCAAAACTTTCGACATACAATTTAAATTTTAATTGCAAAACATGAATTTACGATAACGAAAAATTGAAATGATTCAAAATAAAAATTCATCATTCTGAAATTTTAAATTTAATTTAAATGTTATCCACTTGCTTCGTGTTCAACAAACTTTAACTTTATAAATTTTTTTAAATGATACAAATCCTGAAAATTGAAAATACTTAAACAAACAAAAAGAAGCCAGATTTTTTATTCATGTTTACATCGAAGCTGCTATCTTCACATATATTCGATAAAAAAAACACTGATAAGGTTCTGGACTTTTAATTTTCAATCGGTCATTGATTTCAGAGATTTCATTCAATTTCAGAATATCTTGTTCTTTACCAATGAAATTAACATGCCTTTACCAAAATCAGTTATTGCCAACTAAATATGTCATAAAAAAAGCTAATTGTCGTTTAGACGATTTTGTTTTTAAATAATATTTTTGTGAAATTTTGTGCAATTATATATCACCATTTGATGGATGTAAACAATCGCTTGGAGAAGAATTTTGGTGTGTGAATTTTAATTTTAATTGAATTTTTTTTATCAAAAAAGGAGCTGATCCATGTACTGGAAGGAGAGATCGACTGACATTTTTCCAACATACAGTTCTTCAAACTTTGATTCCTTATTACGAAATAAAAATAAAAATGGAAAATTATTTCAAAATCTGACTTTTTCTCGTTGTCTAGATGAAATATGTTAAGAATTTTAAATGTATTTGTAAATGAAAGAGGCACTTTAGCAACAAGGCTTTCAACGGAAATGATAAAAAATTTCAAGAGATTTTAAATGAATTTAAAAGAGAACAAAAATGCCCTTTGCAGAAAAAATTTGTGAAATAGGAAGTGTTTAACCAAAATTACACGTAAGTTAATTTAAAATGGTTTACTTCTAGTTTATATTTTCTTTTCTGCAGAGTACCAAGAAGGTTTGATGTAAAACTGAACCCAAAAATAAAAAATAATTTTAAAAGTACAAAAGAATACTAAAGCATTCATAATAATTTAAAGACTATAAATATTTTAAGTTTTTAAAAAATATTTCAATTGTCTTATTAAGAATTTTGAAAATGTAGATTCTAAAGAATTATAGGGGAATCCAAAGGATTTGAAAATATTTCAGGAAACTTCTGAGATGTTAACGAAATTTCAAATGTCGTAATGAGAGATAAAAATGATTTCAAGTGAATTCTTAGGATTTTAAATACTTGTAAAAAGGACCCCGCACACATCTATGGAAAATATGGTCCCGGTCAAATTGGCTGAAACTATAATATCTGAAACTATAATATCCTAATCAAATAAAGTCCTTTGACATTGACTCCAAAAAACACCAGGTCTCGAGATAGAAGGGACCAAATGTCACTTTTTATGGACGTGAGGCGACTTCCACGGACCCTAGAGGACTGTTTGGCATTACGCTCACGGATCATTTTGGTCTCTCTGTTACTTTGACAATGTAATTTTATTAATTAATTAATTGTTTTATTTATTTTATTTTATTTACTTAAAAAAATTTTTTTTCTTTATTTTATTTGATATTTTATTTTATTTTATTTTGAAACTGCGAAATGTCAAAGGAACAGAGTTCGGCATGTTCCCTGAGCGTGGTGCCAAACATTTCTCTAGGGTCTGTCAAATTATTCGAAAGTTCATGAAACGTTAACTTTGGTACAATAACCACGAAAAGGTATCATTGTCTCGATTTTCAGACATAGATATTATTGTTCGGGGGGGTCCCAAACTACAGAATGTTAAACTAACAGAGAGACTAAAATGATCCGTGAGCGTAATGCCAAACAGTCCTCTAGGGTCCGCGGAAGTCGCCTCACGTCCATAAAAAGTGACATTTGGTCCCTTCTATCTCGAGACCTGGCGTTTTTTGGAGTCAATGCCAAAGGATTTTATTTGATTAGGATATTATAAACAACATTATACCACAGTTTCAGTCAATTTGACCGGGACCATATATTCCATAGATGTGTGCGGGGTCCTTTGTAAGGGTCATTTACATGATTGAGTAAATAAATAATTAAGGTTTACAACAAAAGGTTTACAATGAAATTATATATGATTACATGTTTGTATGTTTTAAAAGGTTCACAATTAATGACTAATTAATTAGTGATTATTATTATTATTAATTATTAAAAATGATGATTTATCTAGTTTTTAATTACGTATTTGTTTATTGAATTGTTATAAACATTTAAGAACTGATGTTTAACATCTTTCAATTATAAGTTAACATTATTTTACTTCCATTGGCTTATGAAAATATGGGTTTAGTGCACTTCAATATGACAAATAATTAAGGTATAATTTTTGAATTTTTGTTTACTAATTTCTAAAAATGTCCTCCGTTATAACAATGCGAAATTTATTATACTTTATTTAAAAAAAAAAAAAAAATACGTCCGCATTAGGTGAGTAATTTATGCTGAAAATTGATTTGTCCACAACCACTTTTCGACGGTAGTGCAGATGTTTGTCAAGCAGATACTTTGTTGGCGGAATTTCCCGTCCCTAAAAGACATTTGGCTACCACATTTTTTATTACACCTAGCAGTGTCTCTAGGTGCAAAGAAAAGAGGTATACAAATCTTTACTCATTGCCTATCGTAAATAATTTATTATATCTTTCTTTCTCGAAAATCCTAAAGTGCACTTTGGAACAAAAGACAAACATTTTCAAGAAAAGTTTATTTAACTGAATGGAAATTGCTCAAGGGAATTCGGTATATAGGGCATTTTTTCTCAACAGTACTTTAGCGGAAAACAATTTTTCGATTGGATTGAAATTGACCGAGGTAGGGCAGGAGGAATTTTTCGAGTTTCTGCTGGTAGAACCTATTTCAAATGTGCTAAACTACTTTCCTATGGAATTAAAAAAATGTTTGTAAATGAAAGTTTGGAAAGTTCTATAAAACCTGATTTAATACTTGTAAAAAATTGTTTAAACAATAAAAGCACATAATTTTCTCGGGCACCCGTTCTTGACCTATCTTAATCCTTATTGCTGTTTGAGTTATTAAATTTATTGTTTAAGTAGATTAAATTAAATTGAAGTAATACTTTTCAAAAAGCTTTTTTGTACTTCAGTGAATATTCCTTTTGCTAAAAGTTCGGGCTTACTAAAAATTCCCTTGATAAACGAAGCAATTGAAAGTTGCCTAGCACTATTTCGATACTGCTTAAAAAAAAACTAATTAATTTTTTCGATAAAAAAAGCGATAAATGTTATTATTTTTTACAAATAGTAGGTAGAAGCGGGATTAAATAAACATATTTAAACTTTCTAACCATTTATTTAAAAATCATTATCTCTTTTTTTGACCAAGTTATCGGATTTAAAATTCAGCAGTGATTTTTAATAGTGCTCAGTGCAGGCGTACTGGAAACCGCGTTTCATTGAATATTTTGGTTCACCTGAAAATGCATTCTTCACCAGAACGGGTAGAACGGCAGAATATCGCATAAAAAAAGTTGTATCTGTGTGCATCGCGTATGCATGAGCGACTACGATCTAGGTCCACGATTTCATAGAGGTAATGTAGGAACTGACCAATTTTGGTTCATGTCTACACTATTGTGCACCTTATTTCTCGAAATGGGCCGCAGAGGCGCCACTATACTAATAGGTGTGCTTCCTCTGGGCATGTTTACTCTCAGCTTCTCTCTGGTAGTATATAAGTAATATATATTCCCTTTATATATTTTGCATTATAAGATTTCTATGTTTTCTGAGAAATACTAAAACCTCGAAAAAGCTAATTCCAATGTATTTCAATATAAATTTACAATAAGCCTTATTCCTTAGCATACAATTTTATTTTTAAATTATAAAGTGGTAACATTTTTAACGATTTTCAGAACCACTAAAAAAATTGAGAGATAGGTTACTATAGTTACTATTATTTAAATAGAAAGGTTCTTTTTCCACATACCTTAAGAAGCTTGATTTCGAGCTGAATTTCCTTTGTATTTTCTTCCAGTTGTTGTAAGATTGACGCATAGCAGGAGGCATCCGTCTTTAGGCTTGACTGAACACTTATATATTTTTTCTGAACAGTGTCCGCCTCCATTTGTATGACACTAAGGCGATGCAATTGGTTCTCTAAGCTAATGACTTTCTACCGAAAATAATTTAAACATAATGTATAAAACCTTACATGAAATGTTAAAGTAAGGATCTCTTTGAAATATAAAGTTTATATCATTACAAAGAATCTAGTCAATATTTTTCATATCTAGGTCTGATATAAACCTTTTTAACTGGATACTCTACTCTCTTCCGAGTATACTTTCGTGCTTTTCTAGATGTCAGGTCCTTATGTTCTCGTAAAATATTTGTTAGCTTATGTTGTTGCTGAAATAAACAACATATTTCCGTCACATATTTTACAGGGGTGATACCGTCTACAGCGGTATCATCGTTTTAATTTACATGCCTATAAATAACGAACACTAATTAAATTGTTCATAATACTTTTTTTCTTTAAAATTATTTCAAACTAGCAATATTTCATTGATTGGCAAGTTGTTGTTGTAGAGCGCCTTCAATTGCGCCCGCAATAAAAACAATATAAACTGAAAACTGTTTCAGTATATATGGTATAGTATTTTTGGTTCATCTTCGTTTTATTTTAGTAATACTTATTAATAATTATTTGGCAGTTATAATTTTGAATTGAAAAAGCTAAATGAAAAAAAAAGATCTGTGCATTATATTAAGCTCAGCTTTTAACTATTGCAGCACGAAACTTAATGTGCAAATTGGTGTGAAGTTCTACCTGAATTCGCATCAACTCACGCATTTTTAACACAAAATGTTTTATACTATAAAAAAATCACGCACATGCCAATATTACTAGGGTCATATAGTTTAAAGCAGTTGTGTCTTGCGAGAATAGCTCGCACATCGTCTTGCTGTGGTTTAAAAATAACATACTCATCCTATTTCAGAAATAAAAGATATGTTAAACGGTTAAATGCTACACCTACCGGTGCTTGATAGAAAGCAAAACGTAACAAATGACTATATCTCACTCGGTTTACTCACTAGATTCACAGAGTACTTCCTGTCAAACCATGTCCTTGACAGGAAAGTTTTGAGCGACGGAATATTGAATGAACATTGAACAATCCGTTTTACAATCCGTTGTTCTGTGATCCTTGCTTGGCCAAAGTCTATACAATATCATAAAAACGCGTCTCATCTGGCTAACCGACGGACTGAACCCATCAATGACTCGCATTCAGGCTGACCTCACCGACGTACCCTCAGTACCAGAATGCCCTTTTTTTTTGTACTCTCAACTCTCCTCTAGTAATTTCAATCTTTCTCTCAAACTCAATAATTAATTTCATAGACCTTAATTTTATTTTTATCATACCCTAGATATAGATTTAACTTTAGAAATAATATTATTTTATTATTAAATTTGATTTTTAGAAATAATTTAAAAATAGATTTTAACTTCGAACGCTCGATGCGCGGAGAGACGGTGGGCGGCACTTATTTTCTCTCCCATAAGAACGGACCAATCGATACCCTCTCTCCGAGCGGAAAAAAAATCTTATCGACGATCGAGCTGCCTGCGAGCCGCGGAAAACTCAAGTGAAAATCACTTGGAATTGGGATCTTCGAAGTGTCAGACGTGAGTGACCTCTGCGGGTAATTAGTAAAAACTCTCCGTTTCCGGATTCATAGTTTGGACACTCGGGATTATGGGGACTTGGAAATTGTACCCTGCTTGTATTAATTTAAAATATTTATCGCAAGTGCTGACGATCCACAAGAATCTTCCGCCTCAAATACGGATTTCGGCTTGCAGGAGGTAAAAAACTGCCTCCAATAATAATTTGTTAAGCTAGCATTTAGAATTGAGTTTTTTAGGTGATTTCACTAAGTTATATTGCCTCCCACATAAGTCTTGACGTACCTTTTTACTTATGCTCTTGAGCCAGTCTATTTTCTTTCTCAAACGGGTATTAATTTCGTCATATGTGATGATCGCCTCTTCCCAGCTTCGATTTCTTTCATTCCTGAATGACATATGTTTCATGCAAGCAGCACGTCCAGAAATTTCATTGTTCTAAAATGTAAAGGACATTTCTATTTTTTTTGTAGGTACACAAATTACACAATTTTGTTCCTCCATCCTTCTTTAATTCATAATATTGTAGAAGGATGAAAAAAATGGTGGATTTTAATTAAGGGTATGGGATACTTAGAAAAATTATTGATTTTGTTGATGTTTAAATAAACCCATTTTTCGGCCACAAAAATAAATATTTTTCCCTGAGACTTTAAAAAACGGTAGAGAACATTAAAACGGACCGCTATTGACTTATTTTATCTTGCATGATGCAAAAAAAGGTTGTTTTGCTAAAAGTGATAAAGCATTCTACACTTTGATGTTAACTGTTGAATTTATGTACGAGAAAAGAAAGTGAGAAATAGTTTTTGGAAAACCGAGTATCGAATTTATGTACGCGAAGAGAGATATTGAGCAATAGTTTTTTGGAAGACCTAGTGTCGAATTTATATACGAGAAGAGAAATTAAGCAATAGTTTTTTGGAAGACCTAGTGTCGAATTTATATACGAGAAGAGATATTAAGCAATAGTTTTGAAAAACCTAGGGAGTATAAAATTACCAGAGTTGGGAGGAATTTGGCTTTTGACATTTTTTTGGTCTGAGCT
>JAUESI010000018.1:9515941-9528871 GCA_032275145.1 Synergus laeviventris | reverse complement strand
GAAACCAAAAAAAAATCGAATAATTTCGTTAATATACCTCAGAAAAATTAAAACGTTACGTTAATGAGACTTTTCCCGCATGTATTTTTCAAACTGATGGCCTAAAAGTACAGCCAGCGCTGCCACTCGGCCTTGACCAGCATATTACCACTTTTAGTTTTGAGTGTCACACCCAGGACAAAGATATTATTCTTTGCCTAGGATGTCACACTGGTCACCTGGTCACTGACTCACGGCAAAGATATTTCTTTGCTCACGGATAATATCTTTGGCATGGACTCACTGGTGGCGTGTTCGCAATTCCGCATCCCAATTCCCAATGATCCCAACGTTCCCAATATCCCATGATGTCATGCTGATCAGATGATGATCCCCCTGTCAGAACTCAGAGTGTCAGTCGCGCGTGGAGCCCGTAGCCACGTGTGTCGTTTAAATTTTTTCTTAAATGCTACGGGGTCCCTTGAACCTCAAACGGTTAAAAAAAACCGTTTAGTATTTGAATAGGAGTCTAAATCAACATGTAAGTGAAACTTAGAGAGATGAATGAGTATTAAAAATGAATGATTAAATATTAATTTTAAGCTCCTATTGGGTGATTTCTTCGTGCTGCCCCAGGTGTAATGGAAAGGAAATTTACTGTACTCTTAAATATTTATAAACAATTAATATGAGCTTATTTATTACTCGCAATGTCGACTTTCTCAAATAGCTTGATTAATAATCAATCCGAAAGGACGTAAAGTATCGAACGCATCTCATAGTGTCGTGTATTCTATATAACCTATATAACAAAACTTTAAAAGACCCTGATCGTCATACTTGTAAAGTGGTTTGTGTGATTTGTTAACTTACATTTAATTAATGCTCGAGATACGGAAAAATAACATGTTCTTCGGGGTTTGCGTGACTGTCGGCATCGCCTTTTTGGTCTCCAAGTACCGCGACAACGTGCTTCGGAGTGTTAAACAATTTTGCCACAGTATTACCAGCAAAAGTAAAAACCATGACGACGAAGATAATAGCAACGATAAGAGAGATGTAAAAATTTCATTGGACAAGGTCATTCTTGCAGATTCACCAGAGAAATGCGATTATGCCGTTCAACGTATTCGCAGGTAAAAATTGTATCTTTCAAAGTCAATCTCTATTTTGCTCAAAGATTTTTGCAAATAAATATTTTTTTCACTCTACAACGCAACTATTTGTTGAATTAGAAGTTAACCTACAGAGCGAAAATATATTTAGTTCCAATTATTTTTACATAAAACGAAGAATTCGATATTTAATCTGAAAATTCGATTTTGTCATTTTACAAAAAAAAAGTATTAAATTGAAGAGATCGAATTTTGATATTGGAACTTGGGGTTTGAAGCTGAATAAAAGGTCAAGTCTTCAATTAAGTGATAGCTAAGAATGAATAATAAATTCGTTGGAAGAAAGTAAACACAAGTGTTTACATTCCTTTTATTCAACTTGATAGGCGAGAATAGAAATTTTGAAATCAACGGTATGATATTTTAATTATGTTGACATTTTTTCAGAGACTTGGCTGATGGAATATTGGGGTTTGATTGCGAGTGGGTTAAAGAAGGTCCCGTTTCATTACTTCAACTCGCCACAGATAATGGAGTCTGTGCTTTGTTTCGTCTTGGAAAAATCGGATATGTTCCTCCCAAACTCAAAGTACGTTCATAAATAGAATTACATACAAGTACTTTTCCTTATATTAGATTCCAAGGTTTGGTCACTTTTTTAGACATTATATTTAAAGGGTGGTGATTTCTTCAGGAAAAATCGGAAAATAACCTGTAATTTCATTTAGAAACCAGGGATTTTTTTAACTTTATTAAAATTAATTTTGTTAACATTTAGATTTTAATACTTAAAAAATTTTTGCAATTATACGAAATCAGATAAACTTCTTTCTTAATGAAAACCTCTTGCAATCTCTTAATTTTTTAATTACAATCCTTGAAATACTTTTAAATGCTTTAAAAATATTTCGAAATTACTAGAAAACTTTTGAATACCTTTAAATTCCTTTTAATTTCATGGAATTATTTTATTTTTATTATTTAATCCATAGAAATCCTACGAAATGACTTCAGATTCCTTAACAATTTTTAAGGCTCTTGCAATCTTTAGAAACTCTTTTTAATTTCATGAAAGCTTCTAAAATCTCTTGAAATTATTTCTCGTTCCTTAAAATCTTTAGAATAATATATATTGTTTTTTAAAAGAGTTTAAAATCTTGTTAAACCTTTAAAAATATTTCGTAATTTATTTTGAAATATCATGAAATCTTTAATATTCTTTCAAATCCGTTGCATTCTTTTAAATAACTAGTTTCAATGTTTTTCCATTTATTTCCACTGTCTGGTATGACTCTGAATTCTTTGAAGGTTTTTTTAATTCATTTGAAATCTTTAGAAATGCTATGAAATGATTTTTAAGTCCTAACAATTTACTTAAAATCCTTGAAATTATTGTTAGTCTTCCAATTTTTGAAATCGCTTAGAATATTTTTAAAACCTTTGGAAATTTGTTTTGAAATCTTATGAAACGGTTTGAAATAACTTGAAAACTTTTGAATTTCTTTGGATTTATTTTAATTATCAGAAATTTCTTTGAAATCTTTGGTAATCGCGTGACAGAAATTTGTTAAAACCTGACTTGGCAAAATCCATGGAAACCTGAAAACTCTAGGAATGATATGGAATTAGAAATCGAACGTTGAATCGCCACCTTGGCATTTTTTTCAATTCTTCTGACAATAAAAAACGGACTTTATAAATATTTTCTCCACTTTCATAAATAATTTTCCTTCAAAAGTTTCATTGACAGTAGAAAGACAGGATTCCAATTTTGTTCAATATCGTTGCAAATATCGTTTCCGAACTATTTGTTCTTCAATGTTTTTAAATCTATTTAAAAAACTTTGGTGTCTCTTTTTAAGATTTCGAATCTTTTTTTAAACATTTTGAATTGATACCTTATACATTTATCTTGATTGTAGGAGCTGCTGTCTAATAGACGTCTATTGAAAGTGGGCGTAGCCCCGTTCGAAGATGGAAGGAAACTAACAAACGATTATGGATGCAAAATTTATAGTACGCTTGATCTTAGGACTCTTGCAAATCGCCTCGATCTTCCAAGTCCAAAGAGCTTGGCTGCAATGAGCCTAGAGTACCTTGGTCTTGAGTTAGACAAGGTGATAGAAGTAAGGTGCAGTGATTGGGATAATGACACTCTCACAGATGATCAAATAGCTTATGCCTCTTACGATGCATTAACTTCCATCTTTATTTATCACCAGGTGTGACGTTGAATTTATTATCTATATAATATAAAATACCGTTCAGAACTTGTGAGTTCACCTGGTTTTTGATGATCGTTTAAGTTCTCTTAAATTACATTTTCTGCTTTTAACCCCTATGTTGGTAGAGATAATTCAACAAAAAGTGCCGAAAATGTCAGGAAAATTTTTTATCCTGAACATTTGTACCAGATTGACGCAATATTACGTCAATGCCAACGAAGGGGTTAGGTAAGTTAAAATTTTACAAATTCAGTTTAAAATGAGTTCAGCACGAAGTCACTTGATTAGTTTTTTAAGAAGATATTGAAAAAAACGCCAAATCTTAATTTTTTATAAGAAGTATCAGTAACTTTCGAAACAATGAACATTTTTTAAAAATTTCTTTCATTCAGTTTAAAGGTAAATTTCTGTAGAATCTGATATAACATATTGAAATATTTGTAAATTATTTCTCTGCATTGTATAAGGGCTTAAATTTGGATTTAATTCGTGAAAAATTAAATAACACCGGATCCAGCATGAAAATAATAATAAAAAACTAGATGAATGTTAATCATAATATATTTTTGCTGAAACTTTATGATTAAATATTTCCTATATTTAATAAAAATATTTTTTGAACAGGAAAAGTATTCGAATATGTTCAACTTATACCTATAAGTTTGTCAGATTTTATAGACATTTACCCTTGAATTAGTCCAAGAAATTAAAAAAATGTTCATTAGCTCGAAAGTTATTGATATTTTGATAAAATATTGAGGTTTGACGTTTTTTTATGTCTTCTTAAAAAATTGACAAAATGACTTTGTCGTGGGCGCATTTTAAGCAGGATTTTGATTAAATTAAAGAGAACTTCAACGATCATCGGAAGAACTAGTGAACTCGCAATTCTCAACAATAATAGTGTATCATATGCGCTCATTCAGAGATTTGAATCTACCGAGGAAATCAGATAATCGAATATTCTTTTCACTATCTTTTTTTTTTCACTTAACTTGTATTCCATGACAAATTTTTATCCTTTAAAGAGTTTTTAAAATCCCTTTAAATTCATTTCAAAACTCTTTTTATAACATAACATCTCACAAAATCCCTTAAAAAATCAAGAAATTTGTTTGTGTCTCAATATTTCACAAAACTTTAAAAATCTCATGAAATCCTTTAAAATTATTTAAAAATTTTTGGATTCTAAGGAGCCCTAAAAATCTTTCAAAATTTCTTAAATTTCATGAAAACTTTTGAAATTTCTTTTAAAAAAATTGAAACGCCTTAAACTTAAAAAAAATCATTTCGATATCCTTAAATCCATGAAAATTTCTAAAAAAATCTTACAAAATATTCAGAGAATTATTATTTCATTAAACATTAATTCATTTAAAACTAATTTTGTACTAAAATTATTTTTTCTTAGATTCTGGAACGAGCGAGGAAAAAGCGATCCTATTGGCAGAGTTTCATCCTACTTTTGAAAGGCATTTGGGAAGAGAATGAAGACGAAAGATTTCATGGATTACCTAGTGGCGTCATTGACGCGAGGTTCGAATTTTTAATTATTTTCTGTAATAATCAATTAAATTACTGTAAACCTAGTTAATTCTTTTAACAGACCGAATTTATTGCAGGTTCAAGGTTCAGCGGGGTAGCATGACGAGTAGTAAAAGTAGTAAAAGCAACAGTTCTAGTAACAATAATAAATTAAATCAGATAATTAATAGAGGTATCAATGGAACTACTTCGAGCAAAAATAACATTCCTGCAAGGAATAAACCTTTGTATCATAATTGTTATCTCCAAGCTCCTGATGGAGACACTTTGTGTACGTGTGATCGGAAAAAAGCTGAGTGGTATATCTCAAAAGAGTTGGGGCAAGTTGTGAACGATGATCCCTTCACGGTTAGGCTGAAATTTGAGCCATCAGGACGAGCTTTAGGCGAGGTCGGTCAGTACTATACCCAAGTCAAACTTAACCAGTGTGTAGTCTGTGGAGCCAACGATAAGTTCGTCAGGAAGAATGTAGTCCCAAGAGAATATCGCAAATATTTTCCACGTTAGTATTCTGAAATAAATTCTTGGACTAACGGGTTTTCAGATCAGGAAACTGAAAAGTTTCGAGGGGTTGAGCACTCAAATTTATAATTTATACGAGAATTTCAAAAGATTTCAAAAAATTTTGAGAGATGTCACAGTTTACCTATACTATATTTATATATAAACATTTTTTATTCACTTTATAGACAGATTCTAAATTTATTTTTAAAACTTCAAGAGATTCGATACCAAAAGATTTCTAAGAATTTTAAAGGGTTTTGTGGAATTTTAAGATATCGAATAATTTTTTTCAATTTAATGTTCAATGTTTTAAAAAGGGTTTTATTAGAAGTGTCGAAGATTGAAAAATTTCGACGTATTTAAAGATACTTAGGACTTTCAAACGATTTCGTTTAATTTTAAGATGATAGATTTTTTAAACGAATTTTGAGGGATTTGGAAATTTGTTTTTAAAGAATTTTAAGGGTTGTCCTGGAATTTAAGGAAGTTTACGAGATTTCTAGGGATTTAAAATGATTTTGTCGAATTTGGATGAATTTTGTAAAATTTTAAAGGATACCTATACAGAAAGATTTTCAGGAATTTCAAAAGATTTCTGCAATTTTAAGGGATTCCAATTTCTTATAAAAATTTTAAAGGGTTTTAAAGTTATTTTTGTGGGTTTTTAAGGTATTAATAAATTTTGAGGTATTTGAAAAATGATTTCGTAATTTTAAGGAATTTTAAAAGATTGTCAGGAATTTGAAAAGAGTTTGTGGAATTTTAAAGGATAGTCAATTTTTTTAGGTTCTTCGGTGGTGGGGTCAATCTGGTCTAGATTACCTACGTTTTTTTTCACAAAAATGAATATTTAAAAAAATTAATTCAGGGAAGTTATAATAAATGCTAAGCGATTATTATTGACTCTCTTTTGGTTGAAATAATTAAAAAATAATTATTATCGACAGTTCATTATCAATACTTCCGTTTAGGCAAAAAAAAATTTTTTTTCATTATGCAAAATAAATAGAGTCAATAACGGTCCGTTTCAATGTTCTTTACAGTTTCCAAAAGTTTAAAGGCAAAATATTTATTTTTGTAGCCCTAAAGTTGGAGAATTTGAACCTATAAAATAAATAATTTTTCTAAGTATCACATGCCCTTAAAGGATGTTATAGAATTCAAGGGATTTCCAAATATTTATTTTTTTTATTGATTTCGTTGAATTTTCAAGGTTTTCATAGAGTTTAAGGGTTTTAAAATTTTTTATGGAGTTTTAAATGTTATCGTGGAGTTTTTGGAAAATTAAAGAATTTCAAAGGTTTTCGGGGAATTTAAAGGATTTTGAGTGATTTTTTAAGTAATTTTAAATAATTTCTCAATTTTAAAGGATTTAAAACTATTTTCAGGAATATGAAAGTAATGATTTTCAAAGCTTTTTTAAGGAATTTTAAAAGTTGTGGAGTGCAAGAGATTTAAAAGTAAATAGAAATTTAAAGAGATTTCGTGGAATATTAAATTATTAAAATATTTTTAATGAATTATAAAGGATTCCACGGAAAAGATTTCAAAAATTTTTTTGCGGATTTTAAATGTTGTGGAATTTCAAACGATTTCGTGTAATTTTAGGGGGTCTCTATTTTCTTTGGAATTTAAAGAGGTTTCTTGGAGCTTTAAAAGGGTTGTATACAGGGCCTTTTTGAAAGCATTTCGTTCTGTCGTATTTCTCAGAAACTGTATTGTGAAATATGACATATTTGGTATGCTTTTTTTTTAGAAATTTCAAAATATAAAAATATTTTTTAAATGAATTTTGAAGCAGTTGCAAACTTTTTTTTTAAGAAATCTTAAAGATTGTATAATTGAAGGGATTTTAAAAAATTTGTAGAAATTTTAAGGGATTTGGTGGATTCTCAAGATACCAAAATATTCGTTACTGTATTACAATGGATTTCAAGAGTTTTTGTTAGGAATTTTAAAGTCTCTCATGGAATTTAATACATTTTTCTATTTCAAACGATTTTGTGTAATTTGAAGTGATCCCAAACCGTTTACAAAACTTTAAAAAGACTTCATGAAATTTCAATATGTAATATTCTTTTAATTGAGGCATTTGAAATATTTTTTTGTTTTAAAGAAATTTTAATGGTGTTCCTGAAATTTAACGGATTTAACAAAATTTGTATTAGTTTTAAAGGATTTCGCGAAGTGAGCAACCCTTCGAAAACTTAATTATTTTATAACATTTAATAAATCCACCTTTCTTATTACAGTTGTAATGAAAGCGCACCAGTCTCACGACGTTTTATTGCTATGTCCGTCTTGCCACGAAGTTAGCAATTATCACGATCTGGAGCTAAGAAGACGTTTGTCAGAAATCTGTGATGCGCCTTTGCCTGGACCGTTGTCTCATACGAGGGATGAGGTTCCCCGTGGCTGGCGAAAATTACAATCGGCAGTAAAAGCGCTGAGAAGCAAGGTTTCGATTCCTGCACAAAGACGCAAGGATCTCGAATCTTACATTATTTCCTGCACTGGACAGCGTGAATTCTCGCCGATACTATTGGACGCCCTCCACGATCGACTAAAAGAAAAACCTGAGGTAAAGCATTCAAACAAATGTGAACCTCATGGTCTCAAGGTAATATAATTATGTACAAAATTGTAAAATAGTTTTCTTATCCAGGGACTTTTGAATAATATGTAAGGATTTTAGATGCAATTTCTGATCTTAAAATTCGATTTCCTCATTTTACTCAACAAATATTACAATTAAATGTTTTCTCACTTTTTAGCGCTATTCAATTTTCAAATAGAAATAATATGCATACGGTAAATGCGCCAGCAATCGTCACCGTAAGCAAAATGAAAGATTTTAAATGCTTATAATAGCCTGTTTAATACCATTCCGTTTTCGTAAATTATTGAAGCGCTCAGAGTATTCAAATGATGTTATCGTCAAGGACAAAAACTGTATGTTTCAGTAAGTGGATCTTTAATTATACTGAGGCAACAGGAATTTTTTTTATGGAAAATATTACGCCACTTGACGATAACTAAAACAGTGAAAAAATATTAAGTCAAAACATAAATAATTTCAATATTTTTCACACAAATCTAATATCTATTGGAAAAGTACAGAAATATATGCAGAAAATCGAGCGCGAAGCTATCGACGAGTAATTAGAATATGCCTGCGAAGCATGCTACGAAGTGTTATAAGTCTGATAATTTTTGTCTTATCGAAAAAAGTCATAAAGATAAATTGTTTCACTTTCTAAGTAGTACGAATACCTATTCATAGAATTTATAAATTAAAAAAAAAGTGGTCTTAAAAATTTTCAAAATGCTATAACTTTTTGAATTTTTATTCAAACTGGCTAGCTAACGAACTTGACCTTCATTTTAGGATACTTAAAGAGTATACCAAAGGCCAATCCAATGGGTCAATTCTTTCGAAAGTTAAAGTGCTCACAAACTAAAATCTACAGACATGAAAATCTACGTGAAAACATGTTTGTCGGGTTCAGGGGGTCCCAAAACGTAGAGATTGGACAAAAACAGTTGGTAGTGGGGTCAAATTTTTCACAAGTAAAATTACCTTCTCTGATGAGAATGTAATAAACACTGCTAAAGATTGAAAAAAGATTTAATTATAATGTTTAAGTAAAACAAGGAAATCGACTTTTGATATTGAATCCATCACTCTTAAGTATTGTATTATTATAATTCCAGGTAGTGCGACACTTTGAGAAACGAGAAGGCGGTCTCGTGGAACTCGAGAGGGTATGGAGAGAGCATTTCTTAACAGTAATGAAGCCTAAATACCTACCCAAATTATGGTCTGTTTGCCACAATCAAGAGCGCCTAGCAATTCGTCAAACGCAAAATCGGATAGAGCCACAAGATGCAAGAGTGGCTGGTCTAGTGCATTAATCTTTTCTAAAATAATTTTTAAAACGTACCTGAAAGGACTCGTATAAGAGCGAGATCTTATTTTATGAAGACTGTATAAATTATTTAAAAAACTGTATTTATTATAACTATGTACTTCAGTCAATTTATTTTTTCGAAGTAGTCTTTTATATGTAAATTATGTATCTAGTACTTTAAAAAAATTTCATAATTATCACAAGGTGCATTTTCACCTTGCATTAAAAAGATTTTTGTCAAAGCACTTGTGTGCTCTACGAAAAACAATAAAGCGGGAAAGGAATGATTATCTTAGCATATTGTGATTATAATAATGATTCCTTCTTTGTCCTCTTTACAATTTTATTATGTAAGTCAATTGTCATTTATGTATGCATTTATATTATGCCGTTCAGATTGAACTTTTTTTAATTTGGCTATCTAGATTTTGTCTGGTCAATTGGGTTTACCTTGCACAGAATTTAATAAAGAATAGGAATAGAAAGGCAAAGAAGAAAAGTAATTTAATAGGTGAAATTGTAATTTTATAAAATTCAAGCTTGCCTCTGTAAAATGCTTTTGATAAATGAATATTTTTACTATACACAGTTCTTAGTCTTTCAGCTATTTCGAAACCTTAGACACATACATAAATTTTGAAAGATGGTTTTTATTTGATTTCTGAAATATATAGGAACATTTTTAGGGCACATTTAATTTTAAGATACCAAGAAATTTGAACGGATTCTAGAAAATTTCAAAAGATTTCCTGTAAGTTTAAGATATAAAACGATATTGATTTTTATTAAATTAAGAATCAAGGATTAACATTTTATTAAAATTTTAAACTTTTTGGAATTAAATGGTTTTCAAAAGATTTAAAATCATTTTAGAGGATCTAATGAAAATTTTTAAGTTATTTTTAGATATTCTAAAGGGTTTCGTGGAATCCAAGTTATTTTTAAGAATTTTATAGTATTTTGTTTAATTCTAAGGGATTTCAAAATGATTCAAATAATGCATATTTATGGTTCACCAAAATTTTCTTAAAAAGTATATATGAATTTTATTTATTGATGATAATTGAAAGAAAAATATCGATATATACGGTGGTGGAAGAAAAAGGAAGAAGGGGGGTGCAAAATACGAGCAAAAAAATTCTAAAATTTAAAATAAAAAAATTATTTAATTTTTCATAACTGTCCCGAATCTTTACATTTGCGAAACCCAAACTTATCTAATTGTAAAATTAATGAAATAGATAAATAAAAAATTCTTAAATTCCTAAAATTTTAATTTACTGAATTATAAAATTTCCGAAAATGATTTCAATAAAAATAAATATTAGGTAAATTTATTCATAAATATTTTTCATGATTAGTTAATTAATTAATATATAAATGTTTAATGATTAATTTACTTTATTATTAAAATAAAAATCATTTTCTGGAATTCAAATAATTCGTTATTTTGTTAATTATTGTAACATTTTTTTAATGTTTCAAATTAAGCATTTGGAGACTAGTAAAAAACCGAATGAATAAGTATAAAGTATGACACTATGACCCTCAAGCACATATCTAATGATAAACTTTAAGAAAAATCTATGTTCAAAGAAATAATCAGATAGAATTTTAAGGAATTAAAAAAAGTGCAGAATTTGTTGTAAGGTTTCAAATATTTTTTAAATTCTAAGAATTTAAAACCCAACTGTGAATTCGATCTCGGGTGTTTCATTTAACTGTACTTATATTTTTTTGTGCTCATGTTATGTACACTTTGCTTCCTCAGTATGATAAAGTTGCAAATGCAACTATAAAGTGGCTTTCTCACAGAGGAAGCATTAACGATATTTTTAAATGTTAAACAATATATTTAATTGTTTTTTTTTTAAGTCAAGAACCCTTTTTCTATTCTTGCATGAACTTTGAATTATACCAGTCTTGATTTAGTCGATAAATGTTTAATACCAACGTTCTAATCAATTGTCAAGATGTATGGATGGGTGAATGTCGACACTTTAACAGAAAGACACACTAATTATTTTGAAATTTCTTAAAAATTCTTGAAGTCCTGTAAAATGTCTTAAATTCTTGGAAAATCGTGTGAAATCTCTTAATAACCCTTACACTCTTGAATTTTTTTAAATTCCTTGAAAATTTGATTTATGAATTTGAAAAGTTGTCGTCGAATTTAATAGATTTTTATAAACTCACCGGATTCCATAGAATTTGAAGGGATCGCAGAAATGTATTATGAATTTTAATGGATTCGAAGTTTTTGAGAGAATTCTAAAGATTGTGGTGGAATTAATTAAATTTTAATAGATTTGATAGAATTATAAGCGGTTTCGGAAGATTTTAAGAGATTTCCTAAAGATTTCAAGAGTGGTAGAACTTGGATCCAAAACTCTCAATAACAGATACGTAAACATGAAAAACATGAATGATTTGAAAGAAGACTTAAATATCCTCAAGTTTTGGATCTAAGCTAAACTTAGACTCTTTATTAACAACATTATCAATAGTGATCAAAAAAGTATGTACAGTTTGTCTATTAAATATTAAAAATTTGAATTTAAATATCATCATGTCGTTTCCGATTGTCCTGATCTAGTTTTTTTCTGTTTCTGTTGACTTGCATATTGGAGTTCCTCATCAATTCGTTCTTTCGCCCGAACTACCTTAGATTGAATGTAAAAGGAGCCACCTTTCGCCCTTTCGTTCGCTTCAAATAGATATCTGTAATGTTTTTCTATTTTTTCAGTTTGGTCAGGTTTCTCCACGTCGAGAATTTTCAAAGCTTCTTCTATAGTAATTCCACTCTTAGCATTTGCAGCTGCTCTCTGAGCCCCCTTTGCCCCGCCACCAGCTCTACGTGCAGCTTCTTGACTAGCAGCAAATTCCTGACGAAGAGCTTTTGCAAAAGCTCTTCCCACCACTTGCGTGCCGAGGAGAATGATTTGTGCAAGGTACTTCGCCATATTTCTAGAAAATCACCCTAAGTCCAAAAGGACTTGACACTTTTTTTTACAACGGATTTTTCGGGTCTTCCCAACCCCGAATTCTGAGAAGTTAATCTAACCTCAAGTCGCCTTTTCCTGTAACAAAGGGAATGAAATCGAAACTTTGAAAGAATTATCCGAATAATATTATGTGCAATCAAACTTCGTTACAGAAGTAATTTCAATGACAAAATATAGATAAACGTTAGAGAATTATAAGAACTTTTCAGTTTTTAAATAAACATTACCAGAGATTATGGATATTCAGAAGACTCTTGTACTTTTCTAAGAGATTTAGACTTTAAACTTTGATTTTGATCATTTTTTTGCCTGCTATTGGAGAATAGCAATTCTTTTGCAATCTATTAAATAATTGAATTTATTGAAGACATATATTTACCAGTATTTACCTCCTTACGGCTTAAGCGCGGGTCAAACCTGTTTTCTGTTTTACCTGCTTTTGCTAGAGTTCTTAAATTCTCGAGAATTTAAGTTCGGGTTATAGGGTTATAGCGCAAGAATAGACCTTTCTTCCTTAGTGATTATCAGGGGGGTGACACTCCAAAGCTAAAAGTGGCAATATGTTGACTAACGCCGAGTGGCGGCGCTGGCTGTACTTTTAGGCCATCAGTTTGAAAAATACATGGGAAAAGTCTCATTTTCGTAA
>JAUESI010000018.1:9482963-9499339 GCA_032275145.1 Synergus laeviventris | reverse complement strand
GAATTCTATTAGATGCCAGGTTCTGGTGCTGTTGCTAAGCTGTAACTACACCTTAAGTTAGGTCACCCTTTCGACTTAACGCTTGATTTAAGTTCATCTTTAGTCTTAAAGATGGGCTAGATCTATAACAAAAATGAGACTTTTTTTTCTGTGACATAACGAAATGTTAATAATCCCTTCCACTTTAAGGATGAAACACGTGCTAACTGACCAGATGCGTGACCATATCACCACGTGTTTTATTTATAGAAGTTTGTCTATTCAGAATTTCATTCGTTTTTTATTCTTATTTCGTAGAAGGCAGTTCAGAGATAGTGATATACCATATAAATAAATATTAATTTCCGGTTAAATTATTTATTCTATCTTATTTTTAAACTGAACAAATATACATTTTAAATTAAATAATTATTGTACAACTTTGTTTAATCAATTGTTTAAAATCAATATAAGATTGAAGATTTTTTCTCGGACCCGACCCTAATACAGTAAAGATAGAATGTGAAGATAATTTTTTTCGATCAATCATCAAAATTTTATCTTGTAGATACATATAGTTTTCGCTTCTTCCTGATTAAGATTGAATTTTATGACGCAAGTTATAGTTATTTATTATATTTTTATCTTAAAAGATTTCATGTTCCCCTTTTCTCTAGTCCTATTTTTATAGTTTCTTATTACTTTTGTTTCATCCTTCTTTACCACTTTAGAAACATTCAAGGCGCCACATCGTCGAGCCAGCATTGTGACACCGCGGCCTCTTAAGTAGATCAGGTTATTATATGTATAACTCAATTTGATGGATCTTATGATTGAGAAAAAAATAAAATTTTTTGTTACATGTGAAGGCCTAACATTGTTTACTGCATTAACACTTTTTCTTTTAGAATTTGCATAATACTTTTCGGAATTACATAGTATCTTGATGGGGCAATACAAATATGAAGAGTGCCTACAATTAGAGTACTTAACACTTTGAAGGCTCGCTAATCACAAGGTAAAAATCTAGGTTAATAATAAGAAAGTGAAAAAATTTGTTTTCCGTATTATTTTATTATTTTAATATATACATATTTTTTGTTTGTTGTATTCATTTTTATAAAATTGAGTGTTTTTGTAGTCATAGTTTGATAAGATAGAATATAATTATGTGCCATATTCAAGAAAAACTGGAAGTAGATTATACTTTAAAAATATATTAAAGAAAAATTATTTGCAACTTACTGATAATAATCGCAGTGTGGTTTCTGAATTCGTTCTAGCAACAGTTGAAATACAAATTGTCGAGATGTTTTTGTCTACGAAAATTTTTATTTTCACAGTCAGTTTGTTTTACATTATTGCTTCAGTCAAGGTAAATAGACTGAAATAATCACTCCATTTATCAGTGATTGACAAAAAAAATATAAATAATTTACGTAATTTTATATTAAATCTAAAATTATCAATTTCTCTTTGCAGTCAAAGGAATACGAATTGGAATTGATAAAGTATGGCATCACCAATTTTCATAATAAAGGGTTTACCTATTTAGAACAAAATCTTGAAGAGGGAAAGGACAATTTGACTTTTATCCAAGGTTTAAGTAGTGTTGGTAAGGGAAGAGTTTCGGTAAGAAATTGATTTTTATTTGCAAATTAATGAATAAAATTTTATAAAAATTAGGATATGTTTAAAAAAAACTAAAGACAGAGAGTATTTAAAACGTAAAATATGTCCTCTAGATTAATTATTATATACAAACGAAAGCAGGTAATGAACTGGGATATATTGGATTGTGTGAAGAACTGAAAAAACCTGATAAAACTTTGAACTATCTGGTTAAAGACATAGTTTCAGCGGGGATATTACAAGGAAAAAAGTGTCCTATAGATGAGGTAGAGTTTCAGAATTATAATTCATAGTGCAATTAATTGTAAATTAGTAATGAATTATTTTATACATGTAATATTAATTTTTACAGAACGAGGAATTTCAACTGGAAAATTCATTCAAAGTAACTTCCCTGGCTACAAAAGACATTGAAGGAATTATTCAGTTGAGTATGTTTTTTGAATTTCCTGGCCTTTACGAGACTACTACGCGTTATGATGTGGTAGGAACAGTCAAAGCAAAATAAGATGAGCCTACCTTATTTTCTACAAAGATTTAAACATTTGAATATTTCTGCAGTTGCTAAGAAATATTAGTTGAAAAGTTTTAAAGTACACAGAAAAAAATAAAAGTGAAACACATAGTAATCAAGAGCATTTTCTCATATCCTAAAATAGAATATCTTAATTTAGGTTAAAAAATGTAAATTATATTAAAATAATTTCTTCAAAACAGTTCTTTTGTTTTTTCCAAACTTATAACAAATAATAGTAACAGTGCTGCTGCTGTGGGAACGAATAGAATCAAAATGAATTTTATCGATTTATTCTCGCTGTTATCATCGTCCATGTTACTCTGAAGATAACACTACTATTTTTACCCTCAACGAGTTTTCATGGATAAAGTAAAGAAATTAAATTTTACCGACTTTAATATAATTCATGAAACTTAGGAGAACAGTAGTAAGATGGAAGGGTATGTTAGATGTAGTTTAGCCAGAAACTTTATCACAATTAACACGTATAGTAGAACTTGGGTTTAGTTTTACTGGTAATAATTGTACCAATGTTAATACACCTCGAGTACAACTCGACTAAGATTAATCACTTGCTTATTATTATTCATATTTTGAGGATTAAAATATTGCATAATTATTTGCTTATCATACCTGCATGTTTGAAATTAAATAGCGATTCAGCATTATATTTTTTTCTTGTATTATATTAGCAAAATAATTATAGTTAGATGCGGTATTACCTTCATATCGCATTTAAATATTTAGCATTCAAAATGTATAATCTGAGATACCGAGGAATGCTTGAAACTTTAATCAAATGCTCATTATTCTGAATTCTCTCCAAATAGGTACAAGTGGCTTAGCATGCTACTCTAGAATTTGGGAAATGATACTATAATCGAGTAAACGAGTAGAGAATTAAAATTATTTTTCTGTTGATTGAGTTTATGAACTATTCTCTCTGATTGTTTACTAATTCAGATCAGAGAGTAAAGTTTCATGCATAGGATATTTTTGAATAGCTACTATACCTATTCAAATTTAAGATTACTGCTCACAAATGTCTTTTGTTCGATCACAGCCTCTTTTTCCACTAATTAGGGATATTAATATTATAGCGAATGCTGTTTTTAAAGGACTAAACAAAATAATTAATTGATAAAAAATATTCCAAACTTCATTTATCTTCAGATAAATCCACATAAATCTTCGTATGCTGAGTATAATTTCCTTTCTTCATGCATATACGTACGCATTTTCCATCCATTGTAACGTATACTACAAAATATATTGTCGATACTAAAATTAGGAAAGGTAGCTCGTTTACAGTAAAATGTGACAGTTAGTTCATCTGTCAATCATGCTGGTGACATTTATGTTTATCTTATTTCAAAATTCTCGAATATTCTGATTTAGAAGAGAAATAGTGCTTTATGTTATCATTCAGTTTTCACGCTGAAATACAAAATTTTTTATGTGCTAAGAAATAATAAATGCGATAGACTTACGTTCGCTTATCTTTTGTGATGCTGAGAGAGTATTATGTGTGAGTAACAAGTGATGCGCACATGAAAATATGAATCGAATCGACAAGAACCTGTATATATATATATATAAAGCTCGTTCAAAAATCAGGGCATGTGTACAAATCCTCTATATCCCTATATTCCGTTAGAAAAACGGTATAATAAAAGAAGTGATAAATTGCCTATAAACCTCTAATAATTGAGTTATTAATGAATATCGAAGTTTAAGATTGATAAGATATTGTTTTGAAATAGGTAAGCCAGATTTCTGTCCCTCGTTACATAAAAACATTTATTTCGAGTTTAAAAATTCATATCGTAGGTCTCTGGGGTTAGTATTTGTTTAAAGATGAAGAAAAAGTATGTACGTGATACCTCAGACATCTTTCGTGCTCGAGATTACATTCGGATTATAAAGTACCTTCTCCAAAGTGATCCTTCTCTGTCGGTCGGTACCAGCCTTAATTAAACGCGTAGAAAATACGGGAGATATTGTTAGCTACGTTAATAATAAAATATAACTGGTTATCATCATTTCTTCCTCGAACTTTTTAGTGGGAAGTTTGATTTATACCTGAATTGGATAGTTGATTACAAAACTTCATCTCGTTTATAGAAGCTTATTCCTGTGAGCTCCAAAATATAGTTTTCGGGATTCTGTATTGTATTTCTGTAGAGTGAGAAAAATTGTCGTTAATATGATCTGAAGGGATTTATTTTTATTTAAATTGTAGCCTTTGAACTTGAATATTTAAACGATTCATAGGCAGTTCAAAGAGGTCGGCGTGAATGTCCAAATCTATATCATATATATACGTGGCGAGGATCAGTGAGTTATTAAATTCACAAAGTCATTTCCCAACTCCTTTCATAAACTAGATTTCGCAATTGCGCCCTATATGGAAGGATTAAATCTGATTAACTTCCATATTTCCCAATAACAGATTTGAATCATTGATTACATTAAATTTCCATCTCTCTAGGTTACAATCGTGTTTCATGTAGCAGGCATCACTAGATTGTTCATCTTTTTTCACATTCTGTAAATTATTAAATTTCGCGTTCTTATTAATCAAAAGTGTTTGTATAAAGGAATTATAATAATTTACAGTTCTTTTAGAGAATAGAAATTTCTAATATATATTAATCAAAGCTTTGAGTTCAGATTTAAAGGAATGTTACTTAAAAAAATATAATTTCCTTTACAAACCAGACAATTCTTTACGAAATTTAATTAACTGAATGCAGGCGTTGGAGTATTTAAAAAAAAGTGCACTTTTAAAGTTCCCTTAATTGCTTTTTTTCTCCTCTCTTGACCACATTTTATACCCCTTTTTTGAATTAGATTTTTTCACCTTTTTTTTCAGATTTATTCCGTAAATCCCATACAATCATATATATATTTTGATATATCACAAATTCTTCCGGTGTCCGGCACAGAAAAACCAAGCATATTTCTTTACAGACCACATCATAAAATAAAAATATTAATTATGAAATTGAGTGCAAATAAACTTCTTTATTCACCATAATTCAGTTTCCGAGTTGCTGAACATATCTAAAGTTTGCCAACTCACTGCATGCCTCCTCACATCCCCTCATTTCCAGGTTGTAAATTCTGCAAGTGGAAATGTCTAAGCAGAGTCTAAGACCGGCTAAGACTAAGTCGTACATCAAGAGGCAGAATGTTTGCGACACAAGGCTCTGTGAAGGTGAAGTCTTGTGAAAAGAGACAAATTTCTCGAAGATATAAGCTTCACGTTTCCTTTCCCGTCCTTATACACCCTTTATACCATTTCAAACTGCTGAAGGTAACCTTCCAGCATTTCAAATCTATGGTTTTACGCCACCGAGAAGGAAACGGGCGCAGCTTCTCAAGCTTCTGTGCTTCTGGCGGTATTACTTGCAGCCGCTCCTGCCACCTTCTCGATGCACTATATTAAACAACGGTTTTTATATGCTTGGAAATTATATAGCTGCCACGTGAAAAGCTTATCTTATTCTCACGTTAATGTTTATTGCTTTGACTGAAAGAGCGCAAACAAGAAAAAGTTAAAGAAGTGTTTTTTCTATTTCGACCTTTCCCGTACATATTATTTGAGATTCGCGTCAATGGAGAAATAGTGGAAAAGGTATAATCTAGATGACAATAAAATAAAGGGTAATAAAAGTGGAGTAGATGGTCGAGTTTTATGCAGCGTTAAAATTGACTCCATTTCCAGAGTCTTTATATCTGCGAGGGATATACCGTAAATTATCTCATTGAGTTAGTAGAGAGTGGCTGAGGTCGGGTGTACGATTTCTCATTACTAAGTGAAGGAAGTTGCGTTTAATCCTATGTTGATGGTTTGTACAATATTGGATTTTTATCTCTAGAGAAATTTAACAGAGTAATCCCAGGAAATACTAACAGCCTCATGTGGATTGGTCGACGGATGGTAGCATTTTTTTTGCTTTTAAAAAAGTGATTGATATTGACTCATATATGGATACTTGGAAACTATGAAAGCTGTGATTCCAGAATTTTGCATCGAGTAATAAACGATATTGACATATAGTCTTTTATCCATTGCCCTTTGAACTCGGACATATGACCTCAAACTTTTAACCTTTAACTATCGAATTCTCACCTGTGACGTTTGACCTTTAGTCAAATAATTTTAACTCATGTATTTTTATACAGGAAAGCGATATGTAGTTGGTAATGCGGTTTGCATTGAAAAGTTTAAAATAGAAGCTGCTACACTGGATGGGGTAAGAAGAAGAAATCTGCAGGCTGTAGGATACGAAAGGTGATAATGTAGGATACGGTGTAGAAGTAAACCCGCCTCTGGCCGATATCTCGTAGCGTGGAATGAATGAGAGTGTCAAGCACATGGCCGCAAAATATGACTTATGACTGCAAACGCCGTGAACGCCTTAAGAGAGGCTGAGGTTCTATAATGGCACATCCTACCTGCATCCTTGTCGCGAACATACGTTTCAGTAAATGCTCTCAGTTCCGTAAATTCCTCGACGACGAACGCCCATATCTCTGTACGGCATCATATGGATTCATGGAGACGAGGTTGCATAACATATATGGATTACGGATCTGCGAGTGATTGATTTCTGAATTTCAATGCACTGTCCCAGAACAAAGCTTCTCCTCAATCCTTCTTCAGTCCACAAGACAAAACCCCAATCACAACCATAATTGATAGCTCCAACAGATAACCTGATCAACTGACGAGATTCGTTGTAACCGATAGTCTATAACCAATGTCTAATCGATAATAAAGTTCCATTAAAGAATCGGGTTTTATTTTATTTCTAGCTTCGGAAACTAATATACATACATGTATTTCAGTATAGTGACGTCTATATTTGTTTTCTTCTTAAAAATTTCTCCCGTCTTAAATTATAAGATGAGGACAGTAGAAATGTGTAACAAAAAAAGTTTCTTTCTCCCTTCGATCGCGATTCTTACCCCCTATCTTATATTCGTAGCCACTTAAAAAGTCTGATCTGCTAGACGGCTCTTATTTCTACAAGCTTTAAGAACTTGAGACGAACGGGTGAAAGTTAGTCCGACGATTTCTTTTTGAAACAGGTAGTCTTCAAGATCTCAAGTCGATTAAAGGATTTTGAGAAGGAACATTAAACTTTCTAGCAGGTTCTCGCATTCTCCTGGCATGACTTTTTATCCCCCACAATACCCCTATCGTGAAAAATAACACATTTGTTGTTCGTGAAATACCTTTTTTTATTTATAAGAACAATTTAGAATCAAGACTAACTAAAATCGAGTGGCAGGTTTTTTTTTCTATAAAGGAGATATCAATTCCAAGATTCATTTGACAGAAATTGACTTATACTACTTGGTGACCCCTTGTGGCTGGCTTAAAATGTCTTTCACTACTTCAGACGCATAGTGCTTATTTAACCGACTTACTTGATACCTATTATGTCCCAATAGACACCCATTTCTCTTCTTCATCCCTTGCTTCCCCAGCCATTCTTATCTTTCTCATCCCTCCAATAAAGCATACTTATAATTCTCATGAAAATTATTGTTTATGTATGTTTCTCTGCATTTTAAAGTAGGTACATATATTTCTTAGGTGAACCTAGCAAGAAAAGCGATTAGATTCTCGCCTTTCTTTCTTCTAAACAACTAGGGTTTTATAGCCTAGAGAAAGTTGGCTTGGTAAGGCTTTTTATTCAAATCGTTGGGATCTGACTCACACGAAATAAAGGAGTGGGAGATAAACAGCCGAGAGCTTACGCGCGGGCCAAATGCGAGAATAAAAGTCGTTAGCACTGATGAATGGGAGCTCGATTTACTACCGATTCTCCTTCCATTAGTATATTTTTTTCTTTTTCACAAATCATGCTATTTTCCTGATTTATAAAATAGGAAATCTTTTTATATTTTATCTTGCAAAAGAACCCCTTGCCATTCGAATCAAAATCTATGGAATCACTCGTACAATTTCTCTCAATTGAGTCTTAATATATTCTGATTTTTTGAGGAAAACTAATGGTAATGAATACTAATGATAATTTACTTATGCAAAGCGAAGATTCTTTATTCAAAATTTCTTTAATAAACCCCGTCAACTTGGAAATTGCAAGATTTGAGATAACTAAGTAGCTTTTAAAGTGAAAGTTGCTGATAAGGAAGAATAATGAAATACTGCATTGCTTATCTGAGAGTACATATTTCCATTGACGAGGACAAGGAACGCACTAAGAAAAGATTCCACCCACATCTCACAGTATGCAAAGTTAAAGGTATTTTCTAGTGGATAAGCGAGGCCCCATGTCTCGTGAAAATTTATATACCGTGGCTTTCCCATCAACTTCAAACAAAATAAAGAGAGCGTATAACGCATCATAATAAAACGATTTTCCGTTCTCGGTTATTCACACACGCCACTGAAAGTAGAAATCCATTATTTTGCCGTTTAAATCTTTTTAACGCACCTCTAGAAAACTTTAACACATATAAATCCTTCATGTGTCATTAGAAAAATTATACAGTACGTACTTGAAAGTACATTCGTGTCTGTGCTTTTCGTTTCATAATGAGGAGTGATACAAAATTTTAATGCAAAAAAACAGGGAATTTGATTTGAAGTATTGCATTTTGAGTGTTAAACGTGGTGGAGGTCTTATAATTGTAATAAGTAACATTATAATAACGACTATCCGGCACACCTATAAGGGAGCTGGAATTTAAAATTGGTATGGGAGAGTAGGAAAAGGAATGAGGTTTGAAAGCACCAAGCATAAGTGCTTCATCGCGTAGCGTACTGAGTTATACCATCGTAAATCCAGCACGATCTCGTTAGATCCCGACAGATTATGCAAAATTAAAATTCCATCAAAACATTTTTATTTGTCACGCGACGTCGTGTTCTCGCGTATACATAACTCAACGAGAACAGTCAAGTGGTTAAAGGGCATGCGGTTTCGCAATTAATATAACGACCTTACCAACTCGTAACCATCAGAAGCCTAAATGAATCTTGCTATTCGTACATGTTAATAACGATATAAGTTCTATATTTGTATTGAAAAATGTACTCGAATTCACTGCAAACACTCACGTCGATCCTTCAAAATAATTTTTTATTTATTTCAAAGTAATTTATTATTGTTTATTATAAAAGTTAATTAATTTAAACATTAAATATTCTTGCGTATACTTTTATTATCATTCCCAATTTTATCACTTTCAATTCCTCCATTATGTCCAACTTTGCAGCTTTACTGTGCCCAAACTAAGGTCCAAATATGTCGGAGGACATTTCTGTGTATTTTTTGGTGACGCTGAACACAGTTAAACAATTCGCTTTATCACCAACTGAAGAAACAAAGGTCAGTAATTTGTCTAGTAAGACAAATATTGCTTACAACAGAAAAGTACATTAATAACATACATTAAAAAGTATGGGTTGTCAATAACAGTATGCTACAGACTAGGGAAAAAATATAAGAAACAAGTCTTGGTTTATTTATTTTGTGTAGTCACTCCATTCGCACTATGAGGGTCACCGTATGGATTGGGTCACCGCTTCGTGAAGCAGAGACTACTCGTACTCGCAGGCTCGCTTTATTTTATTTTACGACTAGAGCACTTTTCGATTTTCCTTCGAACGCGGAGCACAATGCGACTCGGTCGGAGAGTCACGCCTCTTTCCTGGCCCGGATGTTCCAGTGGTACAGGAAGCACCGACATAAACTTCCTATTTGAGTTATGAATCCCGTTGCGTCTTAGCTTCGCTGCCGGTTGTGCTCGTTCCTATTTTCTATAGAATTCTGAACGTTCCATCTCATTCTACCATGACGTCCCATTAACAGCTCAACGAAAAGTTTGCTTTTTCCTCTGCATTCAGAACTCGCAGGAACTCAGAAACGACGACGCACCATTCGTACAACTCAACACCCCGACATCACACAGCTCTCTAAATCAACTTTTTAATCGGCTTAGAATGCTCAAACTTTTAAGAAATATCTCAACGCCTATAATTCGTGCTTCTATGAGTCTCCTTTTATCAAATGAATGAGAAAAGATTCCATTTCTTCAGGTCCTTTCAAAGAAAAGTAGACTTTCTTTTGTCGAAGCAATTTTCTATTATTGAATGGGTAAATGCAATAAGCCGAATTTTTTCCGTTGGAATATATTTGTGTTTAATTCATATCTATTATTTATTTATACACAATTAACTTTGATGCTTATTCTATGATATAGAATATTGTATATACATAATCCTCAAAATAGTAGTTTTTAAGTTCAAATGAACTAAAGGACTAAAAAAAATCTGGTTGTTAACATCATCATGTTCCATATATACCATTCTATTCACTTGTATCAGTGTAATAATTTTTTTTTTCGGTGATCGCACATGTACAATCGAGTGAACAAATTTATGAATTTATCGTTCAAATATCGGAAAGGTGAGTTGACAAAAATGAAAATGTCTATACAGAAAAAATAAATAACGGCAATACAACTATTTTTTATATGTTCTCGTTTTGAAATATTAATACACGCCGACAATAGTGATACATGATATCAGAACCAGCAAGCCAAAAGAGCATATAGAAAGGGGTTAACGATCGTTTTTGTTTGTCACATTTGCCTGCGCATATTTTAGACAAAAAAAAATTTTTTCTCTCATTCAATGGGCGTGTTTACATCTGTCGTTCATGCCCATCGAGCCTTGTCCAGTCTCTATATAAATCAATGGTAAAAAAATGCCATTACACGAACCATAAACCTATTCACACATCATAGCCTTTTACTGAAAACGTTTCTTCGACTTCCACATGCTTGCGGCTTTAGAATATAGCGCCCTTGAGACTCAATTCAATAGCTAAGAAAAGCGCACGGGATGCTGAAAATCCTTAGGCTGCAAACAATAGAAAACAAACGGACGTTTGCGATCGGGAAAATTGGAAGATAGATTTTCCACTCCACTTTATATTTGCCCCCAATAAAATGACTATTGGGAAAATACTAGAAAATAAAGAAACTTTAGAAGCTTGACTTTTAAAGAAGGTGTATTTTGATATACGGAAATGGAAACAATGAGATATTATTATCATTGTACAAAATGAAGTTTGTACGTTAAGAATGTGAAAAGAGTTCGCATACAATATATCTCCGGATAAAGCTGTCTTTTGTGGCAGTGTTGAAAAGTTTGATGATATAAGTTGCAATTACAAATGTCAGGATCTGGTCTACTAAAAGCGTCTTCCTCGGAAAATTCGTATGGCTCTCGCGGAAGTAGATAAGGAAATTTTACGTCAGACAGACTTACTCTGTTGGACCATAACCATTCTTTTCCACTGGAGCAGGTTTCGTTTAAGTGGATTAGAGAGTTTGTGCTTGAGCGTGGCTACAAGGTGTTCCAGTAACAATTTAACAGAGTACATTCAAATTCTAGATGGCCGCTTCCATTGTTGAACTGTAAGTGTTCAACTCATGTGAGTAGGTGGAAAGTTTGTCGGTTTTCATCTACTTTGCTAAATGAGCCACATCTTCTTTCTAATCCATTCGTTATCAAATCAGGTAAATTTATGAACAGATGAATTGTGTTTTAACAAAACAGATTTTAGAAAATAGCATTTATTTGTTATTTCTATTTTAAAATTCTTTACAGTAATTCTTGTTTGCACTAAAAAAAAAGTGGGTTGGTTAAAGGATTTTGTCCATAACGACAGAAGCAATTTCACGGCGAAAATATTGGTGCTAAACAGTATTGCAAAGGGAATTTAATCGGGATGGAAGCGGCACGTGCGCGCTTTATCGCTTCCTTTTCTGGACGAGGAAATCTGTTCTAAATGCATTAAACGCAAAAATAATGTAGGAGTCTTCTGAGCGCTTTGTGAGGATAACGAAAATTTAGATTGGAATTTATAATATAATTACGCGAGTTCTTAATCAACGCCTGTTTGATTCCAATAATAATTTTCAGCATTGTAGAGCAGCAAAAGGAGAAATTATACAGAGATGAAATAAATGTGAACGATTGAAGTCCCATTGTTGAATTCACATTGCATTTATTTCATGGGACATTGGTAGGAACAATTTATAGAAGAAAATCGATATGAATACTCAGATCAGAAACTAGGAAATAACGTGGCGGGCACAGAGTTGCACAGGGAATTCGCATTCACTTTACATGCTGTGGTCGAATGCATTTCGGTGCGAGATTTCCTTCTCGCCTACCGATGAGCAGCAGGTTATGGCGTGCTGGCACTGCACTTGACATACCCTAATAGAAATATAGAATCTGATTTAGCATCTCGACTCTACCGCCTTCAGAAATTTTCAATCGTCTACACTCACTTCGATTTTCAATTCTTGTTGCAGAAAGTATAAAAAATGTATATTGGCGTTCTTCGTAAAACAGTTTTTAATGATTCATAAATAAATTATATATAATTAAAAAAAGAATATACTTGTTTTCCTCTTTCTAATCATGTATTTCTATCATTTATAACCCTTTTTACTATATGTATCTTTCCTTTTAACATATGTTATATACTCATATCTCTGTCTGCTTTTCTCTTATTGATTAGGTTTGTTTAGTTGCAATTCGATTATACGGTATTTCTTTCTTTGATATGTATTTTAATCTGTTTTCCTTTATAACATTATATTGGTTTTGGATCTATTGGATGTAGTTCAAATTGTGGGCAGGTATGTGGAATGGCATGCTGGGAGTTGGTTGGCTGTGAAGGGGTAGGGGAATTTGCTATGAGTAATGAGATTGTCGAATAGCTACAGGATGCAACAGAGAGATATTCAAATTTGACTGTAATTTGTTCAATGCTATACAGAAGTAACTCACACTATGTCTAGTTTGAAATCAAAACATTTATGCAGACATCTTTGACATCCATTCTCAAAAACTATCTGTAACGGACCATCAACATTAAGTACATTGAGCATGAGATTATTGAAAATGCTATTTCGAATTTACCGTATTACGCAAATAAATTCAAATACAAAGCTTACATAAACATGCATTGCGTGTTTTTTTTAATGAGACATATATGTTGATTAAAGCCATATCTAACCATGCTAACTATGCCAACATCTCGTTAGCAAGAAAAAAAATCATTCAAGAGACATTTTAAAAGTCTGTGGAAAAACTCCATAAAAATCGTTGCACACAGCACAAAATATTACCAAGCTTGCTGAAAAACGTGAAGTTTTTTCGGCGAGTTTCATTCAAAATGAAAAAAAAAGTTTATTCGGTTACATTAGGAATACAAATTAGGAACGTATAAAAATTTTGCGAATGTTCATGTCTATATTTTGCATAAATGATATAGATGAATATTCTGTTCTGACGAGAAGAGATTTTAGTCAAAGATAGTAAAGAGAACTCAAATAGTAAAAGTTTAATAAGTCTTGTCTTTATCTTAAATATATACACCAACTAATGTATAATAATGTTTAATAACAGAATAATAGTATATGATATGTGTTTTAGGGCGATATTATTTATTATATGGTTACTCCTGAGTAAATAATAGAGAGCTTTAAATGGATTCAGAAATAGAATGGCTTCCTTTGGAGCGCAGAAGGCGAAACTTTCTTTTGAAAGGTTTCGGGCCATAGGGCTGTCGAACTGTCGGAGTTGATAACGAACATGTTGAAATGTGTAGCCACATATAAGGATAAATGTTGACCTGAATATGAGGATTCTAAGGAAGTTTGTGATAATTTTTGTCAAAATGAGATTATGTGCACAGTATACTTGGTTTTTAATTTAGAATTCGAAATTTAAAATTCGAAAATGTCAGAAGGGAAAACATAATCATATATCTTCATCTGGGAAACTAATTGAAATTTTTTCTCAGTCTTCAAAAGTGCAAGAAAATAAATTACACAGAAATTTATTTTCCCTTCGAGGTTTGTGTAAACTGAAGAAGTTCGATTTGAGGCAATCGATAGAAAGCAACACAGACTTTTGTTTTTTATTGCGAGGGATTCGCGCTCACCGTTTCACTTTATAAAGTTTTACTTTACGCGTGCAGCAGAGTTTATTGCACCACACATTCATATAATTGTACTCGGGGGAAAATCGCCGAAAGGGGAGTACCATGTGGTTTTGGCTCTATAAAAGACTTGAATGCTTTTAATGGGGTAAGTTTACTGCAGGAACAAAAATATGAAATTAGAAGAATTGAAATTTGAAGAAGAGGATATGAAAAGGTAACTTACTGAATACAATTTGATATACAAATATAGGAGGTGGCCAATTCAACTGAATTTTAGAGTGGGGTGAGAGGAATCGATACTTGTAATTCGCTTTTCACATTACATGAATTGGCTGTCTCGCAGATAGACAATTTCCTCTTTCTAATTGAATTTATACAAACAGGAATAGTCGCCTGTTTCTATAAGTCATCTATATTTACCAGTGATTTGATGAATGATATAATCATCTTTCAACTTTCAAAAAAAATCTGAGAAATAAAACATGGATTTTTAGACGAATCATTTAAAAAAGGGGTTCACTGATGCATAACAAAATATCAACTACGTTGTTTGTTGCACTACAGAAAATAGGGTTTAAAATAAAGCATCTGTTTAAAATAAAGCCAAGTAAAATTATCACATGGGTTTTAAAGTAATCAGCGGCTCTTAAAATACATATATTTAGTACCATCAGCTGAAAACAGTAATCGATTTGTAAAATCAGCACGTACTGCAAGCTGTGAGACTATGCATCTAGATTATTAATTTCGGGTGTCGCTCGTTTGATAAATTAGAGGTCGGAGTGTGAATGAGGATGTGCGTTTGACAAATGACATTTGTACGTCACTCGAATCACTTGATCAGAGGAATTTAGAATATCAGACACCCGACACAATATTTAATAGCCACAGAAATCTGATCCATCAGATAAATTGACATCTATTGTCAGTGACGCTCCAGTCAAATACGCCCAGGCAAAAAAAAATAGAAAAAATGATCGTGAAAATGATCGTTCAAGGGGTCTATTGAAAAATTTAAGCTGTGAATTGAAATTCGTTAGATGCAATGGCAGTGCATTTTTCCTATAATATAAAATTTAAATATGTCTAATCTGCAAACAATATTTGTAATACGATAAACAAAATATTGCAGTCATTAACTATTCCGAAATATGAATACTTTCACTCTCTAAATGAACTAAATAAATATAAATTGCATATCTTACTTTCGCTTGCATTTTTATATGGTTGGATCAAAAGGAGCATTCTCATTGTTTGTAAGAAAATGTGTGAAGCTCTTAAAGCGATTCAAAGGCGTTTGAATTCTAGAGCAGCTTCACTCGACAAGATTACGGGGAGGGTGAAGGGAAAAGGTGGATGTGATGTGCTCTGTTAGAATAGAGCTACTTCTTTCTTGAACGATGCACGGTACGTGACTGCAACTTCTCCTATATTTCGTGAAACAGGATGAAGACCGTATACGAGAAAACCTCGAATCCTCATACCTTCCAAAAATTGTGGTTCTAGAAATCGACAGACGAAAAAATTGTAACAGACTCTCTGTCGCGACTTTCCGCGCCATGGAACGCGTGAAAATCCCAATGGCGCCGTTCTACAGGAAACGAGTATTTTCTCTTATTGTATTGTATATTATCATCAAATTCTGAATGACTTAAAGGCATGTGTTACTTACCATATGAGCACATTTAGATAATTACTAGATAATTACAATAATTACTAGATTAAGTCGTCCTCCATTCTTCGCTAAAATATTGTGCAGGAATTCTCTTATATTTACAGGAATAAAGAATACTTTGATACCATTAAACTTGCCCCGCCTGAAAACAATGATGAATAAGGGGATTTACGAAGTTGAAAGCCACACGTTTCCGTAAAACAATCGGCATTCATGGCTTGAGAACAACACTCAAATAATTTATAGCAACAATAAATCAATGGATTGAGGTCTTAGGATCGATTTCACCAATGGGAAATCGTGAATATTCGCGTGGTTGGAATTACCTTTAATAGTCCGACGTATATATGTTACAATCATTATCAACAATCGTTAATGACAATGGTCATAAAAGATATAATGATCGTCTATCCATATTTATAAGTAATAAAAATAAACTAAGCCAAGCTATGTGTCTGTTAATTACATTTAGAAAGGACCCTCAGAGTTTTTTAGGGATGAAAGGCTATAAAAAATAACATTTCTATCATATGTTTCAATATGTTATCAATAACATGTA
>JAUESI010000018.1:9429667-9472873 GCA_032275145.1 Synergus laeviventris | reverse complement strand
GACTTTGAAAATCTTGGTTACAATATTGTAGCAGCATGCAAATGAGAAAGAAAACGAACACAGGGGTGTCATAAACCGACTGAAAAATTTACCCGCAGGAAATTTACTTGCACTTGCCACTCTAAATTTGCTTTCTTTTATTCACCGTCCTATTCTGCTCAACAACCTTTTGGAGTCATACCCGCAAGTTCATAAATAATAATATTCCGCCGATTCAGCCTATATATCTTAAATAATCAAATAGGTAAACATTGGTCACGATTTGTCATTGAGCAACTATCTACTAGATACTAAGTTTGAATATCCATTTTTCATAATGATACACATAATTAATGATCTTTATAAAATAACAAAAAAAGGGAAATCTTGGAATTTAAAAATCTCTTTATCCATCGAAGCTCTTCGTTCAGAACCAGTTTGCCGACCACGGTGGCTGCAAATCTCGGCGAATCTTGCAATCGGTGTTATTTATTGGAAGACGCATCACCTCGCACTATCGGTCGGCCCTCCCGAGGAAATTCAGTCGTAGATCACTCCTTTTCAAGCCGCGATGGTGAGAGGATGTGAAACCGCAGCGAAGGATGACGGGGATGCTGGGGGTATTGGAGCCAAATGCAAGATGGTTGGTGAGAAGTGAGGGGAGGAGACATGGACACGAAGAAGGTCGGCCAGGGAGGCTGCGGAGCACCTAGTAAAAGAGGGGCTGGTGAGAGATATCTCCTTATGTCGGATGAGCCAGGACATAAACGTACCTCGGCGAAACACGTACCATACATCATATTTTCTTTGCAGGTGGAATCGATGAAACGACCATGAAGAGTATTCCTTCCATACCAGCAAGCAATCTACGATTTTCTAAAACCTTTCAAGCCACCGCACTCGTATTACCTGCAATCGTAAGCAGTCACCGTTATCATACAACCCCTCGCTGAGTTTTAAGTTACCCCTTATGAATTCTTGCGAATTTCAAGAGTTTCCTCTTCTATTCCTGCTTCTGTATTTTATTTTCCCTGTACAAACTGAAAATGTGCAAACATTCTGTGTACACGGTTTCTATGAAAATTTAATCGTGCGGCAAAACATTATTCAGTAAAAAAGTTGTATGTATAATATAATGTTATAAACGATGTGTCGAGTATAGTATGCAAATCAAGTTTTAGTACATGGAAATACTTATCTGAAGAGCGTTTTTACGAAAGCTTTAAAAAGAAATTTCAAACAATAAAGGATTATACTATCTTAATCTTTATTAAAGAATCTTTCATTTTAAAAGGCTATTCTGAGAAGATACTTTATATTATTATACAATTTACTAACGTAGAATGTAAATCTTTAAATCTTTCGTTTCGTTTGTCGTTTCTCTGTAATATTCTAAGGAAGGATTACGCTGTAATAGAAGCGGATTAAGATCAGATTAAAGAATGTAAGTATCTTGTGTCAGGAAAGGCGGAGATGTGCTTATAGAAACAATAAGTAAAAAGTAAATTAGTTTCTTGTCCATACAGTTGAATATTCATCAGCACGTATAAAGTATAGTACACATATGTACTATACTCGGCCTACATTAATATGTATCGTGGCGAGTTAGTCTTCTTTGACGAAGCGATTTTAAAGCAAAGTATAAGTATTTTAAGCATTAAAATAAGTAAAAAATAAATTAGTTTCTTGTACACACAGGTGAATATTCATCAGCACGTATATGTGTTTAAAGTATTATATATATATATGGCATATATGTGTACTATACTCGGCCTTCATTAATATGTATCGTGGTGAATTAGTCTTCCTTGACGAAGCGAATTTAAAGGAGTTCCTAGCTCCTGGAATTTTAACAACAGAAGTCATTATCAAAATTATTCGGGCTTTATCAAATTCTTTTCTTCTTCTTGTATTAATATGCATATGTTAGTTCTTTCTAACTATTCACCTCGAAACGAAAATGTTCTCCGCTGATGAATAAATTTTAGCCCATGTAAAATTACTTTGAAAGCTGTAGATGGAGTGGAAAGAGGACTCGAACCTAAAGTTAAATCCTGAAAGTCTTTTAACGCTCTTGTTCTCGAACTGCACCGTTTCTAGTTGCCTCAGGGTGACTAGTAGAATTACTAACGCAATCCGAAATCGACCCAAGTGATATTGCAATGCAAGAGGGAACTTCAAGTCTTTCCTCTGGACTTTGCACCAATTATGAAATCACTCGAAATCCTCAAGCTGCAAAATAGGTACTCCGACCGCGGTGTTTCGGCGAGAACTTGGCGAAGTTGTGAAGGTAGAGATTCTCTTTACGGGACGGCCAATTTGAAACTTATGCAAATTCTACTCTCATTGAATAAATTCGTTGTGAAAACTTCTACCCGAAATAGCGTTTGAGTTTGAAAAAGTATACACTATGTGCATGAACAAACATTATTAATATATTTGTAAATTCTAAATTCTAAATATTTGTTAAATTAGGTCACAGTATCAGAAAAGTTTTTGTACTTTTCATTGTTCATAAAACGTTCTTGCAATTTAATGCTTTACAAATCGAAATTTATTTATTCGCTAAAATGAATGTTAATCAAAGAAAATGAAATATTCTTAATTAATTACAGAAAAGAAAAGAGTAGTTTGAAATTTATTTTATGAAATGAATTTCTTCCTGTGGTTATCTGAAGTTACTTCAAAAAGTAGGTCAGTAACGTTACTATAGAAATAGTTTCTGCAATTGGATTTTCTGAGACTGAATACATGTTTCAGAAACGCCAGAGTCCAGTGAGCTTAGTGTGAACGTAACGAACTTCTATCTCAAGCAACTGAGTGCGGTCAACCACCAACTCTCACAGTAATCTTGTTCATTCAAAACGCAACTTTATGTTCATCGTATATAATGCTTAACTTTCTCTCCCACTGCTAGGCACTGCAATTCATTTTTTGAGACTAGAGAGAGCCTACTAATCTCAATTGATGTGACGCTCTGTTTCGAATAGGAGATAATAATTATATGTATATGTAATTTAAATCATTATTAAGGGACAAAAAGATGATGCTTTAAAAAATAAAGAATAAATAAAAAAGCGAAGTAAGAGAGTGGAATGGAAGGCAGAATAAGAAGTTACGGGTGAATGTGCAATGAAGAGTCACATTCTTTAATAGAAGTGTGTTGAATTGTGCTTTCTTGGACGAGACCTTATACATATTTCTACGAGGGCAGTGGCAAAAGGGAAGAGGATGGGCGACCCGTTGAACGCGAATTGAGTTTTGCAGCTCTTCCAACGAGTCGGAAATTGTATTTCTTAGTACCAATTGCCGATGAATTCTAAGAGCGCACCTGTTCTTCAAGGCTTGCACTCGATAATGAATTTCTATTTTCTTCAAAATCTAGCTGCTTTAAACTTATAAATTGGTACATTAAATAAATTTAGTACATTAATGCATTTTTCTTGCAAATAATGACATGCGATAGAGTTTGCTTTTCTTTTCATCGTTGCAATTGACGCTCGCAATAATTATACTCAATTTTTCAACGTCATTAATTAATGTGCTCTTGAGACACCTGCATTGCACATACGTCGCCGCTACACCCGACCTTCTAATTTAATTTAAGGGCGGATAACTTTAGAAATTTAAATAACTACTACTAATAATTGACATGTGGCTGTTGCAATTAATATTAAGCATTAAAAGCTTGTTGGCACGCTTAAGGAATTTGAAATAAATGTTTTTAATTTATAATTTTATTTTTCAATAAACTGGTCGGATAGTCTGATATGGAAAATTGTAAAGAGGTGAAAAATGCAATTAAGTAGTAGACATATCAAATGTTGCGTGTAGGCATGCTAGAAAAACTAGCTTTTCAAGCGTCGATCTACTCGAGACATCCCTAACGAATCCTCCACCCCGTTTCGCTCAATTACGTTCGTTTCACACTTCCCTCACAACTCGTTTATCCTTAAGCCCTGACTCGAAGAAAGTCGAAACTGGAAGAAACCTGAGTTGAATACAAGGAAACGCTAGCCGAGAATGAAGAGTGGTTCTTCCCCGTCGAAAAATCTTCTTACGGGAAAGCTGCTTTTATCAAATACGGAGAAAGTACATGAGCTAGAATTTTCAAGAAATTTCCACCTACAGAGCAAACTGAACAAAGTGAAATATACAAATAGACATGGAAATTATTTTCTCATAAATTCGAGTCGTGAGCGTGAGGTAAACCTACAAAAATATATCTAAATCGGTGATTTAACTGACTGAAAACTTACCTATTTATAGTATATCCCCCTTTTATCCAAGTCCTATGCTCTCTTTTTTATTAACACTATATCCTAGTATTCCTTTGTAGATTAATTATCTAACTATGCGTTGATAGTACTACTGAAATTTCCCTTTTTAGTTGATGTCTTAAAATTTTCTGATTATGCGTTGACCAGTACTACTGAAAATTTCTACTTTTTAAAATATCAATACTTTAAGTTGATTTGTTTTACTTAAAATCTCTCCTTTTTTTATACCGCATCCTATAATCCCTTTGCCTAATTTAAACGGATGACTGTACGCTGACCTATTCTACTGTTAATATTCTTTCCTTAGTTTCCTTGACTTGATCGCCTGTGGGTTGACCTTTACTACTGAAAATCTCCCTTTTTTTTATCATCTCCATTACTCTTTTCACCCCGTGATCTATTAAATCACTTAACTATAAAATAACTTAAGGCAAAAACTAATTAAAATTAAAAGAAAAATGACTAAATTACATATTGTATTGTGAATTGCGACATTGCGTCTCTTACTATAATTGACCTTCTGTATGATAACTAAAATATGTGAAATCTTCAGAATAGAGTAGCAGAATATTTTCATAAAAATTGCAAAAGTGTCAGTAAATTTAGTTTCAAGGAACTGGAGCATGAAGTAGAAACGCCTAATTATCTTGCCTTATAAGGGAAAATTAGTGGACTTACGTCATTCTCCAGTTATTCTCCAACTCGTCTTGTCTGTTAATTCATCTTGTTGGAAAATGGTCATTATGCAAATGCATACGGCGTTCTGGAAATCAACATACATGCAGAAGTGCACAAATTAAAAAAAAAAGTCTCATCAGTTTAAATTAAAAAATCGTTATGAATCCCTAAAAACATGTATTATTAATTCGAATAACTATAAGATATGTGTAAATACTTAAAAAAACTCATGGGGAAGTAACATTAACGCCATATACACGCAACCTCATTAAAATGAGTGTATTTATAACCAGCGATTGTGAGTTATTTAAGTTGATAAAGTAATACGCGACTCGTTAATGAAAACACAGAGCACATTTATACATATATTTCACACTCAGCATCACGTGTGAATGACAACGAACAATTAGAGCGCAACAAGATTGGCTAAATTTTTACCTTCCACACGACTCGTGCAAATTAAAATTTTTTTTATTTCTGCATTCGTAGGTACCTATGTATTTTCTGAGAGGACTTCATATCGCAACATTAGCGGCTTTCATATAATCCATTCTAATATATAACAACGAAGTTACGACAGTAAGTGTAAAATAAACCTCTTGAAAGTCTACAGGTCTTGAAATATTAAACTTCGTATACCGTGTAAAATTAAATCACGCCTTAATGAAATATCAAGTACATACTATGTAGTACAATATTTCTGTTTTCGCTGAAACATTTTCTCCACGCGTTACAAGTGCTCTGTGAAAACTAGTTAAATGGAATTTGAGATAGAAAATTGAAATACTTTCGAGTATTGAAGTACTCTCGAGTAGATCGAAACATTGAATTTGGTAGAATGAAATCATGGAAGATTGGCTGAGTAGGGATTCTGGAAAATAACTGACAACATTTTTATAACATCGCATCTATATTCATAACATTTATTTCGAGTTCGTTTAATAAAATACCGTTACATCTTACTTACATGTACATGTGTGTTGCGCATGTGTGCGTTTTAACCAACGTAATAGGTATATACTAAAAAGAGACGTTCCCCTAGAACTGATCGCGAGAATGTTTGGCACGTGCAGCAATATAGACAAGTCACTGAATATATATCCCACTTATATAGCTTACGCCAACGAAGATATGAGTCGTTTTTATCATTGAATGAATACCCTCTCTCTCTCTCTCGCTTTTGGCGAAGGCATTATCAGCGTTCTTTGGGTTAATTACGAGAAACATAAATCACGAAATTAAGTGTTGTATGCAACTTTTAATCTTAAATCTTATTTTCAAAATACATTATAAAACAAGTCAGCATATATCTTTTTGAAGTTATCAATCATATCATTTTTAACTTTTAAGTGTTCTTCAAATTGTTCCAAATAAAATAGTGTTAGGTATTTTTGATATTTTGACTTTGTGACTGTACAATCTATAAATTAAATTAATAGAAAAAAAGATGTTAATTTTTAACCCCTTCATGGCAATGATTTGACTAAAAGGTGTTAACGAAGGGGTTAAAGAATTCTCTTGTAGGGAGGAATGTCTCTTTTACCCTCAGCTCGTAAATTTTGCATTCATTATTGAAAAATTGCACTTTTCACAAACATATGTTTTTACTTAATTATCTGAGAAAACTTGAAGGATAGGGCATTCGTGCAGAAATTGTTTGTTTAGCTGGAAAAAAATTCTGTTTGTCAAGGCAAATAAGAATAACCGTAGATAATAAAAAGAACGTTATAGAAAAAAGGAAAAGATAGACTATAAAAATTGTGAAAAATTTGTTTTCTTTTGTATCGCGTATTCGTTAACCAACATTAGTTAATTTTCAAAAATGATAGAGATTTCCAATATATAAATACTTCGTAACGCGCAATTAATGTATGACATGTATGTAAGTGACGTTTTCAATTTAAAAGCATCTATTGATCGATGAGGTTGCAAGAACGTTCACGGTGACACTTCATTAAACGCTTTGCAGAATTAAATTCAATACATGGAGAGCTTAACGATCCGCCGGAACTCAGTGACATGCCACCTTTAAGGTCCCGTATAATTTCAAGTCTGTTGGATTAAATTCCTCGACGAAGTTCACTTTGAAACAGCGGAGCGGTCAGGTATTTGCATTACATCTAAACTGCATGGATTATATTAGCACCGGCGTAAGCTGTGTTCAAATTGTGTTCAGACTATGTCTGTTACAATTAACAGGAACAGCTGGGCCGGACTCGACTTTGTTCGTTGTTCCATCTGGAACTGGATATAGTGTGTAAACCAAGAGAAGTCTGGAAAGTCATGTCCTATCCAATCTCAAGTTCATATCGATTCCATCCAAGAGAAATTCCAGTACAATACTGGCCTTCGCTTTTCGTTGAATAAACAATGTTAGAAAGAAGTTTCTCTGAGTATCCTTCCGCACGAGTTTCCCATCAAATTGGCGCGGAGTATCAATCAACAGCAATTTTATTTGTTTCTTTTGTTACACCTTAAACATTCCAGGTCAATTAAAACTAGAAAAATGATCTATTCTGAAATAATATAAACATAATAACTTTAAATTCGTTGTAAATGATATATTTAGCCATAAAGGATGGAGTTAAAAAGTGGATAATTGTCTATCATTATAGTAATTGAATATCCTCTATAACTTTAATTTTATCTTGTATTCAAATTTGTCTCAAACATTGATTGCGAGCTGGGGGCAAGAAAATAAAGGAAGCGTGTTGTGCATCTTCAGGATTACTTCGTAAACTGAGCATCGTTGCTAATGATGAAAATCCCGTTAAAAAGGCGCCGGTAGAGTCTTGGTTCAATTTTAAGTGAATGCCAAGCAGCGTGATGAAAATTGGATAATTTTTTGGATTAAAAATGATATTACCAAATAGAACTTCTCGAATTGTGATTTTGAGAATGCAGTGTGTATACACATTAAACACGTGTGCAAACATGTAACGCAGTATTGAAAGTGTAGAACTGATAGGCCGTGGTACAATAAAATGGAGAAAATTCAAATAAGGGGTGGGGAGACAATTCATTCGACAGAGTAGGTATACATTTTTGGTTGTATCTGTAGTCCGTGCTCTTCGGTAATAATTTTCTCTCAAATGGACAGTCAGTCATTCGTCAAATGACCCCCAATTTTTTAATTAGAATGTTGGTTGATATAAAGAATGTCATTGATTAAAAAACCTTTTTTACAATAATTTTGATTTTATTATTAGATATGCTTTTTACAGATTCATCAGTTCATTTTTTTATAAAATGCGAATTTTACAATTTAAATTTGAAATGAGAAATTTTCGGCTTCCCTCATTAAAATAATAATTACTGTTCCACGGCCTCCGATTCGCCGACAATTTTGTTCAAATGAGTTCCATCCACTCTGTAATAGGCATAAAGTACTTATCGTTATGTCGTTACACGCTCACTCCTAATGTCTCATAGACACCCTATGTACGGTGTAGTGTTGAACATCCTTTCCCCTATTGCAACCCCTCACTCTGTAGCGCCGTAAACGATTTACAATAACAACAATTCGCTTTACCCTGTATACAACCGGTAGTTATATCTAGATAGGCGAGGACATGAGTATGGGGAACAAAGATCTATATTTCACAATATATGCATAGAGTTTATGAACCCAATGCTTTAGAGACGCTTTTCTCTAACAATATACATACACTGTCACGGACGGAAGATGCACGCGCACTGTAACTTATGCAAAGTTCACTCAAGAGGAAGGACAATAATTTAACTTTTACGTCACTACAAACATAAGCCTGGATTTCTAAGAAAATATCCACAAAGGATTCCTGCATATTACTATAAATCCTTATAGGAAAAATAAAATAAAAAACGTTTTGTACATAAGATTTGTGAAATGTAAAAAATTGGATTTGATTTTTTTTCCACCGATTTGTAACACGAGATTAGGTGATTCTAAAGATTAGGAATTTTGGTGCGTTGAAAAATAAAATCGTTCATCATGTTCTTGACATAATAGATTCAATAAATTAACAATAAATATTTATTAACACTAAATAAGAGCTTTATAAAGGGCACGTGCGTGAGTCTCCTAGCTTCAAGAACCTCAAAAATAAAATAAAATAATGAAATAAAATTTTTTGAAAACTGTACATTAATGCTATGTTTGCCTCAAAAGCGCCGAAGTGTCGCGCACAGCAGTGAGCGTGGAACGGAGTATTGCACAGGATTAATTACAATCGTTGACAATAAATTCAACGTAACAAAAATGGGATAACGTCGTTAGGTTTTTTATTATTTCATATAAACACGCTAATAACTACGATAATTCTTACGCGGTACACTGTATACTATTTATATCTTTTTACACCACTAGGACGCATCAGCTCTCAATAATAATCATCTGTACAAGTTTAATTAGTAATTTTTTTTACACGTGATACACAGCGCGCATTGAAGCGTTATGAGCTATTCAATTCATCGAGCAACAGTTTTGAAGGGTGACGCGACTTGTTGAGGCTGAAGAAATGCGGTTAAGATTACTGGCTGTACGCGGAAACTGAGTATCAAAAAGTCTTCGGGAATACCATATATTTATAACAAAGATAACAACAGATTTATGAATGGACATGGAAAAAGGCATTCGGTGGTAATTCTAGACTTTTTTTTCCAGGTCTATTCCGTTATTTCATAAACTCTAAGATATTACTTTGGAAGACGGAAGGAGTTTAATAAACGTAAAAAAGAAAGCTTAGGATCTTTGGCGAGTAAAAAGTCTTTTGTGTAGAAAATGGTGGGGAAATTATCGTCGCGATTCTATAGGGGTATGTCCTTCATCTTAGACTATCGCCCTGAGACATAGATATTAGATTGATCCCAGAACACACCTGGCACGGAAATAAATTTACGAGTATCCTGGTAAGAGACTGAACCGTTCAAGAAAATCATCTTTTTCTCAAAGTTTCAATAAATTGGCGATTCTTTCTAGTGTAATAAATATTTTTTAAAATAATGAATTATTTCCAAAGAGAACTTAGAGAAAACATACAAATAATTTAATGATTTTAAATAACAGGTGCTTGTATTATTTTCTTACCAGGATGCTTGAAAATTGAAACGTTTGATTCCGTGCTTATGTACAAAATATTATTTATATTTATATATAAAGAGGCGACTTCATACCGATCGAGTCGTATTTACTTCCTGGGTACACTAATGATGGCACTTTGAAGGACGCGAGGAGTGCTTTTAAAGTAGTTCCTCATTGTCGTCAGAAACACCGTACATCTGAGGCCTTCGTTCCAGCAGCTGTTGTTGTTGTGGTTTCCGATTTTGCAGTAGAGCAATGCTGGCAGCTTTATAGTTTATAGGTCCGTACGATCGGTAGTCGACGTCTGCGTAATCCAGGTCAGAAAATTCCGGCTTGAAAGGCTGAGAGCAGAGAGAAAAGTTTGAGATTTAGAGCAATTGTTGAAATGAATTATGTAGTGATTCAGAGAGCTTTATAACTTTAATTGCTTCTCATTAATAAAAGAATTATACATATGGAATCTTCTCTGCAAAACTTGGTATTATCTACACATTTTGTGCAATAGAATGAACACTAAAACCATGCCAAAAGCATTTTGTTAGTGCAATTCATATCTTAATTACGGATAAAATATACCGACCTCGAAAAGTGTTGTAGGTATCATGGATTTTCCAGTTAGGATTAATTTGGATTAAATTGGATTAATTTTCATTTGTATAAAAATCTAAGAGAAATTGCTTTTACGTAGCTCAAAAGCCTCGGGATGAATCAATTTTAGATCGCTAATGTATAAAATATTTTTTTAAATTAATCTCGAAGGGTTATTAATTCAAATGTATACATACAATACGGTAATTAAAGTTTCATTACAGATGGGAATATTTCATCAATTTCAGGATCAATCAATTTCAGGTCGCAGATGTGTAAACATTTTTTTTCTTAATTAATCTGGAAAACCTATTAGTTAAGTATATATAGATATATAAAACGGTAATTACAATTTCATTACAGCTGGTCATGAATATTTATGAAATCAAATATTCTTTCAATATGTAAAAAAAAATCGCAGAAGTGATACTTATGGCTATTGATTCAATAGTTACAATCCACCGTAATAATAAATATTTACTGTAGTTCAACTTCACGACTCGTAAAGAATGTGGTTAATATTTAAGCACAGGAAAGCGAGTATTAGGAAAGCGAACGAAATAAAGTTCTAGTGGATCGTACGATATATTTCCTACAGCCTTACCCAGGGTGCATTTATACACAAATATTGTAACTTTTACATTCAGAAATCAGATTGTTTGAATCAATAAAATATTTTATTTAATCTCCTAGCATGTTTGTTTGAATTGATTGAATTTGATTGAACCAAACTGTTTTCTGAGTGTATGAATAAAGTGAAGTTGACGCTTTTTTTTGTTACAGTGCATTCACATTTTAAATTCAAGATTAAAAGCTTAAAATTTCTCTTTCAAACGTGTTACTGCACGTCAAGCAGACGGAAATGGAAGAGAAAAGTCAAATTGAAGAGGCAAGAGAAAAGAAAAAGCAAGATGGACTTTTTATGGTTACTTTTTCAACTGAAATAAAATTGCTTTTGATTCTAGGAAAAAGGTTCTAAAAATAAGCCAAGGGGACGGATGAAAGATTCAAAACTGGAATTCCAGATTCACAAAGCTATCTTTATCCAAATTAATATGTGCATTAGCAAAATTAAAAATTAAAAGATTTTTCATTATAATTCACCATCTTTAAATAATTTATAATGAATATGATGGAATTAATCAAGGAAAAACATCAACTTCGGAAATGTTCAATCAAAGTGAAAATATTTGTACTTTAAAAGTGCTAGGCAGGTGGGGAATTCCAATATAATGGATGAGCTTTATAATTATGTACCTACAGTCAGCAACTTCTTCTAGTAAATATACGTGTCGCTCATTCTCGGTGGACCCTCCTACGAACAGACAGTGAGATATCATTTTCACGAGTAGTTCTATTCGAAATAATGTTTATCTAAGTGGACGATCATATGGCGGCGATTTGGTAGGAGTGTAATCTTTAACTAGGGTTATGTAAACAATACCAAACGTGAATACAAATGTTACTATGTATATTATCGTTTTCTGTATGCATTGTACAGAATAAATAGAGGCTTTTGAGCGTAGTAATTCATTCTCCTTTTAGTACCGATCTCATGCAACTTGAAGTGAAAATGTTTCAGTTCTGCGAACAAATAAAAGCCGTAGCTTAATTCTGTGAATTTAAAATTATAATTCCAAAGCAGAATCAACGAAAAAGTCCAAAGATGAGGCAATTCTCTAAAAATTATCAAGTGAATACTCAAGAACTCTATAATTTTTTAAATATCATATTTTCGTAAAAAAGTGGGTGAAAATCAAGTTCGAGTGTGTTGATATGTCAATTGTATGAAAATTCTAAACCTTAGGTAGAATTAGTGAATAATTCTCAGCAATTCAAGTGTCATTGCTTTTGTTTGGTTTTACGAGTATACATATAGGATTACAATAAAAGTGCAAGCAGAATTCAGAACATTTGGATAATAGTTTCAAAGGCAGTCTTGCATGAAGTGATACTAGTTGTGGGCCTGGGAGAAACGTGGGCAATACAATTCCACGTTACGGTCGATTCTCCAAAATCAAGTAGAATGGATGAAATTTATCAGCTAAAACTGGGTGTAGTTAGTGTTTTGTTAGTGTTTCCCTGGATATACCTACTTTAGACCATTTGTTTTCGCATTACGAAATTCTAGTTCACATAACATAATTGTTATTCCTTTGGTCAAGTAGATCTATAATACTCAGCCTGAAAATAAGCTGATCAACCTTATTTACGAAATCTCATAAATTGGCTTCACAATCGTGATTAGTTTTCATCAATATATTTTAACAAAATGAAATAATAATAATAAGAATACTTTGTAAAGTAACTGCAGAATTAATTATCTTAATTATTATGTTAATTAATGTTGTTCCTACGTTTCATTACAAAACGTGTATTTTAATGTCTGTGATATGAAATTGAAATTTTACCTGAATTGATTGTAATACGGACATAATAATAACATTTAATTGAAGAATGATACACGTACCTCCTCAGTCAGCTCTAATATCACTAATAATTTGAATAATAAAATTCTATAGCTTATTTGTATCAAAGTTTAGGTATACAATAACCGAATAGACCCTGGCTCATTAATAAACCAGGAGTGTTGTAAGGGTGCCTCTCTGGGACAAATTGACATAAGTACTTGTTTGTGAGCATTCATGAGACAAGAATGGGGCCATTGTGGATAAAAATGTGTGTAAAGTATCAATAAAATTGAGCACGAAGCTGGCGTTTCCTACCTTTAAACGTCGATTTCCTGACCGACGTCGCGAAAGTGGAGTTCAGCGTACTGGGTGATCGAAGGCGTTGAGGACGATCGAGCGTCTCGAGAACTCGTTGAGTACCTCTTCGATTCCTTGTTCCGGTTTTTGGTCAGGCTAAGATCGGCGTAATGCAAGCCGCCAGCCCCACCATTACCAGGATACCGATTCGACTCCCGATCATGTGGCTGCTGAGTGATTAAATTCGGCCTTGGATAATCGGCCGGACACTCCGATATCGCGTCCTCATAATAATGGGGATACGAAATTTTGTAACTTTCTGGTATCCCCAGTTCCTGAACCCGATTGAAGCTCGTCTCGCAGTGATTGTCGTTAGACTGTCTCCGAGACTCCGATCGCCTCTTTTGTTTGCGATCGCCTCTTCCGTGTTTGCGGTATTTTCTACGATCGTTACGTCTACCCGTTGAGTTGGAATGCTGACGATCGTAGGTAAGATCCAATTCGTCTCCTTGGACCAAGGAAAGGGGAACGCTGGTACTGCCATCAGGATGCATCAGGGAATGCCGGTTGTTAGTTTGAACGTAGGAGGTCTGCAGGGGACTGACTACGGAGGAATGATAGAGGCTTCGCGTTAGTGGCAGTGTTAGTTGGCTGGAACTGTTGCTCGGCATAGGATAACCGTACTGTTCCATTTCCTGCTGCTGGTGTTGCTGATAGTGCTCTTTGTAGTCGCATATGCTGTTGTTGGTCTGCAACATTCATGGTTAGTTCCCTAGTGGGATGGTGAATAGCTAGAGGTTAGTGTGTTAACAGAGGAAGGTACCCGAGTGCAAGGAAAGGAGCATCTTTTGGTCTGTATGTACATCTCCAAACAATTACACAAAAACTATATCATTTTAGTTTCAGTTGAGCCTCCAGTGAACAAAACAGGTTTTAGTACGACGCGAAAGTGATATTTAAGTAGAAAAGGTAGAGATTGACAAGACGCCTCGGATAACAAGGTTTGAATTTTGAAGCGATTTTTTCGTGATTAATAAAGGTACTGTTAGATGGATATCAATGCAATATGTTTTCTAATTGTGGTACTTAATTAAGCATAGCATGTTGTTTCGAACTTGATACACTGATTAGAACCGCAAGGTAACTCGAGTTACGCTGGGTACTAATTATCACAATGGACGTGTATGATCATCTCTTGTCTTGAATAGCGCCGTAACATGTGTTGCATGTTATTTGAAATTTGCAGAATGGAAATACTTCCTATTCAAAATACTGAAAACTATATTCTTCGAGTTTTATATATATATATTGCCTTATTATATTCTATCCATTTACACTGTCTAAGTCATCCACTGTGAAGTCTATCATGTGGCCTGACGAAATCAATCAGTTTCTATGTAATTGTTCGAAGATATATCTGAATTGATTATTATAGGATCGGAGAAAAATGAAAACTTACTTGAGGCAGTGACATGCACACTGGCGTTCCCTACACAGATGCCGGGATCCAGCTTAGCGGACAAAACATGATTTCCGATTAAAACTCGGAGACCAACAGTTCTACTTCCTACTTGTTCGTGAGTGCTGTCTTACGTCTATACCTTAGGCGAGTTCCGATGTTCTAATGTATTCGTGCGCGCGCAATACTTGGCTGGTGCGCGGTGCAGCTTTAAAATTTGATATTCGTTCAGACACTCGCTACATATCGGGACCGCTTCCTCTCCATACACTAATATTCAAGTGCGCGGACCGACGTTCCGTTTCTATCTGCAAATATAATTAGCAGTCAGCTAGGTCGCCTCGTTTACTTTCTTTCAGAAAGATCTTACAGAAAGTTTCCGCGAGGAATTCTTATCCCGCGACTTTTTCGTCGAGAGGAATGCTTTTTTCCAAGGATGGAAGTCGACTCCCTCGACTTGATTCGAGAGATAAAGCAATTTATCGGATCTTCTGAATTGATCTTTTGAACTGAAGTCGAGGAAATCGTAATTTAGCGATTGATGAGAGTTAGCGGGAGTTTATTACATCGGACGACTGAAGTCAGAGGGTTATTAAGGTTAAGATTTTTACCTGGATGGATGCAATTGCTTCGAATTCAGTTAGGGGTAGAGTCTTTGATTTAACTTTAAAGTAGGTTTCGATAATCTCTTAATTATAGGCATTAGAAACTCAAGATTTGGTTTTTATAATTGGATTCCAAATTCTGATGCAGTTTTTATTGGAAGGATTCCTGAGCATGATCCAGTTGAGATGATAACTCACAAGGGTGTAAAATCTACCTTTTTCAACCGTAAAAGAAAGTGAAAATTGTATTATCAACTTTGTGTAAGTTATTGCTTACATTCTTAGCGTTTTTAAAGTTATTGTTTTACTCATCGTAAAAGCTATCCAATATTATTTAACAAATGAAAAAACATTGATTTTTAGATACTTTGTTGCTTTATCTTAACTAGAATTTCGATTGATTACTTGTGGCAATTTCCAGATTTCCTAAGCAACTGTTTATCAAGCAACGGGGGTGCTAGGTACACTGGAGAAAGTTTGGTGATAATGAACTGAAAGTTTCGCGTGGAGAGACCGCCGCGGAAAAGGGCATCCGGGCAGGCGAGAAATGAAGGCGAGAACAGAGTGGAGATGTGAGGTAAAGAGCACGAGAACAACTTTGCGGTCGCAATATTTGCGAGTGTCGGAACGCGAAGGAGTGGTAAATAATATTAGCGGGCGACAAACCTTGAGCTTGCAGGCGATGGAGCTTTTCTCAGGGAAAACAGGAGGGGGGATGTTTTGGTAAGTGTGTTCGACAGGATTGGTTTTTCTCGTTCTGGGTGCTGGAATTGGAGGAATCGTTGTCGTCGTTGTCGTCAATTTCCTCATTGACTTGATCGCTTCTGACTTGATTCGTTCGGAACTAATTCTTTCCAAATTGAAATTTTCAGAGTTGAAACTCTCTGAATTGGTTCGTTTCGATTTAATCGTTTCCGTTTTGATGGTTTCCGTCTTGATTATTTCTGACTTGATAGTCTCTCTAGATGATCGAGTCAGAGTTGATGTTGGTGTGCATTCGCCAGACCTTACGGAAGTGGCAATAGTGCTGGTGCTGCCATTTTTGTGTGGACAACTTTTGTAAATTGGAATGGCATACACTTGAAAATTACGATGAGTTGCCTCGTGCTTCCGGCAGAGTCTTAGAGAGTAGAATTGAGAGTGCCGGTGTTTCCTGCGTCGAGGTTTCAGAGTGTTGTATTTCGGCTCAGGAGAGTTGCTGCGAGGCATATTATGGACGCTGTAGTGCGGACCCAGGTGACTTCTCGTGGATTCGTAGCCGGAACTGCCACCACAAAGGCTGGTCGTTCTGCTTAATGGCCGCGAGGAACACGGCGAGGTCGTGGTTGAATGCGATGTGCCATGCAAAGCCGAAACTTGGGCAAACTTAGGGAAAACCAACTAAAACAAACGCATGGTCGTGTCACGACCAACTACATTGAAAGCGCTTATCTAACTCTTACCTTCCTTTCAGCATCTCATCTTTACTGCGGCCAGGGCTTGACACGTCGTGATCAATTTTATTCTTTATAGCAAGTAGTTTAGATTACCTCTAAACACAAATGTGTGTAATATGTAAATTCAAGTATATTTTGTTATGAAGCACATTTAGTGATAATAGAATGGCATTAAAAATTAATTATCGGGTCCTCTAATTGGAGGAGCTTGCATTACGTAATATAAATCAATCGAATGTTAAATATTAATGCATAATTATATAATTATAATAATTATATATTGGTATATTATATTTCCGTAATTATTCTACATTATCTTTTCGTAATTAGCATGACGTAATTCATGTACACTTCAAATTAATATAAATCGTATTCAACTTTTAAAAAACTTATTTCATATAATTAAACATTAATTTTGTTCTATTTCTGAAACAATGCAGTAGTAGAGAAAAAAAGGAAAATTGATGTTAACAAAATTGTCACCTCGCGTCAAGTCGTAGCCGTAGATCGAGTTTACTTGAACTGTGTCCTCTTTAATTTTCGTCACGTGTGTACTTATTGCAAGCGACAACTCTTAAAGGCATTCTCGTTTATAAAAACTTGAGTTAGAAAGCTTTCATTTAATTTGTAATTAAATAAAATTTTCTCTTACCATTCAAATGATTACTAATTTTCATTAAAAGTTTAATATTGACTCTATGTAATTAATTCAATGCAAATAGTCAGAGAGAATATAAGCCGCTTTGAATCTCAATTTTAGATTGAAGCATATCTAAAGCAATGCACATTTGTGCTCAGTAATTCTAGAATTTAATTAGGGGATATGACTTTACTAGACCACAAATTTATTGATACTCTCTAAAGTAAAGTTATTCAGGTATATTTAAATCAAATATTTATTTGCAGATTGCAAAAATTTAATTTAAATTGTGTAAAGCATATAAAATCTAGAGCGGCATACATTTCTAGGTATACTTCTAAACAAAATGGTATCTTATTCATTATATTAGTAGTTTCTAACTCACAGCCAATAAAAAACATTAAAAAATAACGTGTATAAATAAGCTCGCAGTGGATTATTGTACAAAATAATAATTTAAAACAAAACAATCCACTACTAATAACATCAATGATCGTATCAATTGTGAAAGTGTGTTTTATTGCTGGCTGTAATGGAGGACTTATCTAACTATTTAAAAATTGGGTTATAATTTTTGCCAATGATATCAAAGTTAATAATGCTTTTAATCAAAATCAAAGCATCCCCAAGTGTAAAATTACAGGATGAATGGATTTCACGTATTAAATTCCTCACTCAATGCGAATGCTATTCCAATGAGATAGTTACGCAGATTTTGAAGAGGAAATTTCAGTGTTCAACAGGCACAATATTTCCAATGCCTGAATGTTTGACATTTTGTCAATGCAGCCAATGACAGCTGATATTGATCGCATTCATTACAATTACAATTACAATTAAAATTCCCAGGATTTGAGACTTTAAAAAACTCCAAAGGATTTTTAAAAGAGTACAAACAGATTAGGAATTTTCAAGAGTTTTCACAATATTTCAAGAAATTTTAAAAAGAGTTTTGTAAAGTTACTGAAAAGATATTCCAAATATTTCTATTAATTTCACAAGATTTCAAGATATCAGATTCCAAGACATTTTATTTAAAAATTTAAAGAAACTTCAAGGAATTAATTATTCCTTCAAATCCATGAAAATCAGTTAGAAGGTCTAAAAATCTTGTGAAATCTCTAAAAAAAACCTTTTGATAACTTTTTTCAACTCATTTAAAAATCCCTCTCTTATACACCCTAAAATAAAAAAAAACCTCCTATCATCCCTTGAAATTCCTTAAAATCACTATAACTGTCTTGCAATTATTTTTTAAGTTTTGAAATCTTATGAAATCTCTTGAGATTCATTCCAAGATCATTCCTTGAGATCATTCCAAGCAACCCCCGGGTAAATTTTGTGCTGGTAAATAAATATAAATTTTATGTTTTGAACCCATTTAAAAAATCATTCATTTAGGAGAGGTAATTCTACTATATATTTTTTTCACAAAATGACTGTACCACAAAACTGTAATGTTTCTTGTAGAGAGGAATTGAAAATTTCATCTAAAGCAATTAAAACGAGATGAGCATTCAATCAGTCTGCTGGAATAACAAGGCTAACGAAGAAGTACAACATACAACAATTGACGCGAGCTTCCTGGAGGTACACGCCTTACATTTATGTACCTAACAAGTTTCATTTCCAGCCAACCATGGCCTAGTGAATAGATTAAGGGGTTTCTGTTTCTGGCAATCGAATCAAGAGGGCGGTTGGAAGGTGAATGAAGTAAAGGGACACCCGGGCAGACGTTAATGCAACCCTCTTCATTCTGCAAAGTCTCTTAGCAGGGAGCGAGGTATATCCTTTACTTTTACGACCCTTTGGCCCCTGTTCTCATTTCTCCATATAGCTCTCTAGGATTGCAGCTCCTCGTACCACTTCACCACTCCACCCTTATAATGCGATTATTTCACGGTGACTTTACTCCTGGCATCAAGGATGTCTGAGAGCTCGTGAGATTTCAGATATTACCGAGTCATTTATCATGGTTCGCCAAATGAGTCTGTCTTTCGAGCAGAGACACTTATCTTTATACAGTTCATGACTTTTCAAATTGATAAATAATCATGAAGCCTTAGAACAAGCTTTAAGATGACTCGGAATTAACTAACTGCAATCGTATCACATCCCCAACAGACTAATCCTCTTGATTACTTTTTTCAAACGGAATTGAATCTTCAGATTAAGTAAAAAAAATTAATCATTGCTTCAACCGGGGTAATTGTGGAACAAAGTGAGTCTTTTCTTGTTTCCTGCTTTGACCAAAAACGAAAGTGATGAATTATCTTTTGGTGTTATTTTGTGAAAAAGAAATTATGTAAATAAAACGAAGATGAAAATTCTGCAGTTTTGCAAACTTGTCATTCGTCACTATCAATCTTAGATCAAGAAGTGCGATGACGTGTACTGCATGCATCAGCGATGATCGATTCTCGTGTTTATTTTCTTAATGTCAATTTTGTGAGACTCTATTCTGAGTAAATATTCGTGAAAATAACAAAGTTGAATGAATTCAATTAATGGTATATTAGAACAATGACTTTATATAGACTACAAACAAGCCTTGATAAATTTTCCATTTAATCTTCCATCAAAGTAATGAAGAAATTAATATGTGCAGATGGAATATACAATAAAATTTTATATTTTTCTCCTTTACTCCAGCTGAGACGATTTTTCGAGCTTTTCTTCTTTTTAGTTTCTGCAGACAATTCTCTCCAGTATCACTTTCTCACTTAGTGTTCTCACAATAGCATTGCTTTGTCTCTTATCAGGCTGACCGAATGGCTTTTCTTTGACATAATACCCTGTTCTATACTTGTTCCAAAGAATCTTGTCATTGCAGTAGCTTTCAAGAGAAAATAAAGCTAAATACCGCAAAATAAGAGAAACCTAATGAATCTTCATATCACACTGGGAAATCATAAATATACGAGCGTAATTAAAGGCAAGCAAACTTGACTCAATTAATGTTAGTAGAGAATTATTTTTCTTTCCGATAAAAAGAAACATAAAAGAAATATTAACGCTGCCTCGTTAACTATAGTTAAGGGTTAATTAAACTGCTTTACTATTTAAAATGACTTTCATAATTCCACAGTTTAATCTAGTTTTAGGATCTGGTGGTTTAAGTAGGTTGATGTTGAATTTTAATGGATGTTTAACTTTGATCATTGGCAAATAAAAGTTCATTTTGCTCTTCTTGTAGGCAACATGTGGATTTGTTTTGTCTCAATTACAGCCAACAAAGCACACTCCACGCTTTGTTTGCTCTCAATGAAAAACCGGTGTCAACAATTACGAAAATCGTGCAGATGAACGATCAGAAAACAATGGAAATCATTTATATGCACCACTCACCTTGTTAGGCGGAGTCTGTATTCCATGGAACGGCAAATTTTCATAAAATGTTTTGGTATCAGGACCGGGAATTCCGTCCGACTGATTGTCCATATGGTTGGTATTTGTCGCTTGATTCGGATCTGAAATGTTTAGAAAGAAAATTTTTGATTAGAGTGCAATAAGGATAAAATGTTATTATTTACTCAAATTATAAAACGAGAAAGAAGTTTGACTACATTATTTAATAGAATAAACCAAGTTATACCTATTTTTGTAGAATATACAATATGGAATAGAATTATTTGTATTTGAATCAATTAAAAATAAGTAAAATACCGAATAGTTTACTTTTACTGAAGTGAAAATGGAATGAAAAAAAAAATTAAAAACGTCTCATTTATAACACATGTGAAAATAAATAGATCGTTTTCAAGCAGGGAGAGTGCTCGATTATACCGTCACTGTGAATGGAAAAGAGCTTAAGCTATATAAGCGACAAAGAATAGATTTGCAGCAATTAAAATTACGTTTCTCGTTGGAATACAGCTATAGGCTCTTTTATAAATTCAGTACTGTAGTAAAAAATAATGGCCAATAGACAATGAATAAAAAGCGTCTATAGTGCCGGAGATTAGTAGTGATATATGTATTTAAAAAATTGGGAGTAAACTCAGCATATTGTCATGTAGCAAAGAACATGCGACCGTATACTTATTAATTAAAGAAAAGAACATCTGAAAGAAGAAACTTACCTGAACCAGGTTTTTTACGCTTACGGGACACGTTGGGCCTGGAGATGGTCAGGTCAGGTGGCTTGAGAGCATCGTGCAAGATCCGCTGTCGCGGTGCTATTCTCTTGTAAGTCACAGCTGAAGGAAACACATAACACATAACACAAGCATCTTCACAACACATAAAGCCCTGTCACATGCGCACATACACTCCGTCTTTTGGAAATGAGAGCAGACCAGAGTGACATTTTCTCGCAAAGTAACACTTAGCCGAAAGCTAGTTGAACTTTATTGCCTTAGAACCGTGTTAAAAATCATGCAACTGCCTTGTGTTATAACTCTGTTCGACTAAAATGAAATTCTTTCCTTCAACGCTAAACGAGAACGTAGCTTAATACCATTGAACAGCGAACGACGATCGAATTCAATTTTTCGGCACTCTGACGATGCTTTTTATTAAACGGAACGGCAGAATGTTGAAGAAACGAAATAAAAGCATGAAGTAGGTAAAGCTGTCGCTAGTCTAGCAAAAATGTTGAGCTTCACGAAAGGGTTTGCGTTTTGCTATTTCAGCGATAATCTAACTTTCTGCGAGTAAAGGCTTGGAGAAAAATTGGAAAACGATTAAAGTACATTCCACTTGGTTGAACCTCACTTTTATTTTAATATTGCTGTTGCCGTTTCAAGTATTTTGCTTTAACAAGAAATGCGTTTCAGGACGTAGAATGAAATGCTCTATTAGAGAATTGCGAAACACGGTCATAATATATTTTTTTTGCGACAAAGTTCAACTGCTTTGAGCGTCAATATTTGATTGCTCTATTAGTAAAATGAAATGTAAAATTACTATATGAATTGCACGATAAAAGAACATTTAATTATATTTTTCGAAAATCAGTAGAAGTTCAATTCACTATATTTCTAAAAATAAAATGATCAATATATGGTAGATTTACTGAATCTAGTATACAAATTTTATCAGACTTTGACTGTTATTTTCAAATATCGTTTGATCAAACTTTTTAAATATTCAATCGTAAAAAATATTCCAAAAAAGAAATGTATTAAACTCACATATTTCTTTTAAAAACGAAACATCGTTATGCACATATTGAGTGGAATTTTATGCAAAATGTAAAATAGAAAATAAGCTTCGGCGGCAAATGTTCAGGTAGGACGAAATGGAGGAAATTCCGGATGTGCAGGGAATAGGATAGGAATATAGAAGTTTCACTATGCACAATAGAAAGCTTCTAAAGGTTTGCTCACTAGGTTTACGTCAACCAAGATCGAAAAGGGTAATGCAACTGATGTTAAAATTATAAACGTAGATAACATAAAAGAGGTGATTGCGTCAAGTATCAATAAAAATGTTTACTGAGAACGATTAGAAAGCTTTATAGGGAAAAAGGATAAGCTCTTATTTTTGCAGTGAAAGATTACGAAAGAAACTATAATTTAATTCTGAATTATTCGTCAAAACTGTATATAAAATATTTGTACATAATAATTAAATTATATATAGAAAAATATACAGTTCTCATATTTTTCACAAGTTAAAAATTCACTGCTTTACAAGCGGTGGAAGTTATGAGCAGCTTTTAAAAAATTTGATTAAAAAATCATGTGAATAGAGTGGACCATTTGCACGGCGCAAATAATACTATTGACTCTTTAAATATTAGATAAAAACTACGTGACTATGAATAAGGAGATAATCAGGCTGAATATATTTTTCATTTATAATTATTTTAGTATCTATATATTTAGTTTGAATAGCCAATTTTCTTATGTCTTTGCTAAATTCTCTCACATAAAAACTTCGCCGTGGTCAGCTATTTTCGTTTATAATAATTGTAGTATGCCGTCCCCACGAAGGCTTGTTTCAACGAAAATTAATTAAACCCTAACGCAGTTATCCCGAAAAATCTCGTTCCATTATAAAAGACATTTCTATCGAGGTCACAGAGGGACGTGATTCTCGAAGAAAGAAAGACGTTAAATGGTGAAGGAAAACGGTTTGTAATTCGATAGGCTCCGAGAATCTTTTTTTCTTCTCGTTCAGGGAGAGAAAATGAGGTCGAACGTGACGTCGCGAGCAACCCTTTTGATAATTGGAAGTGTGGATGGAAAAAGGAAAAAGGAAAAAGGAAAAAGTTTTAGCATAGCCTTACCTGATTTTCCTCTGGAAATCCCGGGAAACGTGTCCGATTCCTTGTTGAGTTGGGCATTGAAAATGGCTCTTATCTTATTTGCTCTGGCGAACATACCATCGTCTTGCATGCCGGAGATGCTCATTGCCCTTTGTCCGTTTGCGTCCTTTCCACGACGGAATGGCCTGACCGGCGTTCTCATAACACCAGAATCTGTGCGACATCTCCCCGAGGTAAATGGCTCGCTCAAGGAGGTGTCCGAGTGGATCCTCAATGCCTGATTGGATCGAGAGCTCAATCCCGATCTGAGGCTATGAGTGCGATTGACGTGCACGAGAACGCCAGGTTTGAGTGGCCATCTCGGAGCGGGTGTAGGGTGGCTTGGATGACTCGGACTTTGTGTCGAGTACGAGGATACTGTAGGACTCGGAGGTCCTCCATCAGGACTAATTGTAAGTGTACACAAGAATTATTATCAAAGAGCAGATATAAACTGAGTCACTCGGGAGACTGCTCTTGGTGTATATACATATACTGATATTTATATAGATATTCTCAGATATTCTCGCAGTTTGTAATTCAAATGGAAGTGATTCGGAAAGTAAATAATTATTTTGTTATTGAATATTCTCTGGCGGGACACAATTATGTCAAAAGACCTTGAGAAAGGATTTCAAAAGATGTGAAGGTTAAAGCTTTAATTGAATTACAAGCACGAGAACATTTTTCGAACACTGAACCCATATACCGTTTAAATTGATGAAAATAAAAAAAAATTGAATATCTAAAAGATAAAACGGGCATTTCCCGAGTGGCTTTTTTCATCAAACAACAGCTCTTTCCCCCGTTGGTCACTTTGATATATCCTACGAGTTAGATGTGAAACCAAAAAGCGATTCATGCGATTGCGATAGGGAATAAATCAGTGACTTTGGAAATTCAACCCAGGAAGCCGGGATGTTTTACGACGAGGTTGGACAAGATTATCGATAGGATCTTCGATAATCCAGGCGTGAAGTATCTCTACAGTCCCATACAAATAGTAGCGAAGGACGTAAAGGGATGTTGCTACGTAGTTTTTGAAGTTCTATTTCCGATGTCGTCTTCCTTAAGTCACAACTACGTGACACGATTTCTGGAATACGACACGTTCTCAACTCCTCGCGTTCTATTATGAAAACTTGCATCGCGAATTTATCCGAGAACTAAATTTCGTTTGCGTATTCACTCGAGGAAAGATTCTAAATCTCTAAGAAAATTCATCTCAAATTCTCAATAAAACCATTTTAAGATCGTAATTTTTATCAAGTCGTAAATTCAAACTACAAACCATAAAATTGATGCTGACCAGAATACTAATAACCGTATTATCTATACTAGAATTTCCACTTGATTCGAATCAAGTTTGCTTTTACGAGTAGGAAGATATCATTCTATACTCAATTCAGTATAAAACCTTTATATTTATAACGAAAATTACAAATTTTTAAATACAAACCTTACATGTTCAACAGAAAGCTATTTTAAGTTCAAAATATTCAAAATTAACAATCAAATATCACTCTCTCATTTTATCACTGAATGTTTGAACTAAAGGAAATGAATTTTCATTAGGAATTGAATCGGAATGGAACTTAAAAACGAAAAGTGATTTGTGCGAAGGAGGAATCTGATTGTCTGTGAAGAAGTGATCTCAAGCATCTTAATTGAAAAGCGTGATTTAGTGAGTAGTGAATGATTCGATGTACTTTCGAGTCGAATCTGACGATAAAGTAGGAACGATAGAAGAAGTGAAACTCTTTCAAACTCGGTAGTTACACACTTCTACACGCGATAGTTTAAGTAGAAGGTAGAAAAGAAATAACAACGTTGGAAAGAGTAGTTCAGTGAGGATCAGAGAAAGAGAACGAGCCATTTCATGGTTCGTGGATCAAGAGCGCTTCCCATCCCCTTCTTTTAATTCAGCTGCTATCGTACGCCCTTCTCTTTCACCATTAACCCTCTCGCTACTATAGTGCTGGCCTCGGTTATTCGCATGGAGAAAACTATGCCAATCTGAACTATATTTTTTTCGTTCTTACTACTACTATACCTATATACCACAAACCACGATGTAGCATTCGTTTTTGAGAAAAGTATTATAAACACAAAATAATAGTTGTTACAATTTTAACTAATATAAACACACTGTCCGACATGGATTTTAGCACTTGACCGTTGTTAACTTATTCTAATACACTAAACCCTAGGTGTAAAATTTTGATCCAAGAGTTTTTGTACGGATTTTTCAAATCATACATTTTTATTTTTCAATCAACTTATGACCCTTTGTTGTACAAAATGTTATCATTAAATGCCATCTAACGATTTCTTCATTAATTCTCAATGAGCCTCGAGAACTTAAAAAAGTCTTTTAACTTAATACAAAATGTTTGAAAATTCTCTTCTTTATTTATTCCTTTGTATTCTACTACAACTTACTTTTTTTTTGTTTTCCAACTATTTTGTTCTTTTTTGTACTGTTTTTTCAAACTTTTCTAATCTACGTTAAATTTCCTCTTTTTAAATATTTTCTGTCTTACTTTGTTCTCTTTTTCAAATTTTTTCTGTCCTACTTTATTCTCATTTAAAAAAAAATGTTTGTCCAACTTTGTCCTCATTTTTCAAAGCTTTTTTCCCTACTTTTCAAAAACCAATTATGGTCACCCTAAAAATTTCACACCCTTCGATTTACTGTGAATATGTTTTTTCATGTAAAATCCAAATTTGAAAACAAAAATATCGGATTGGCTGCAGTTTTTGAAAAAAGAATGGAGAAAAAAATTCAAAAAACGTTTTGTCGGGAATTTTAGGACACAAGCCCGAAAAGAGATGAATTGAAAGCTTTGATCTTGCTTTAGGAAAGTGCAAGCAAAAATCAAGTGCCCGACTCGTGAGAAACGAATAAACTCACTTTAAAGAAACATCTCAAGTCGTGTGAAGTTTCGGCACCTGATATTTCGCTCTACCTTTGTAAGCGGAGGTCTAAGCTTCCATTCCATGCCATTTAAAAGGTCGTATCAGCTTCCGCTATTTTTATCTCCCGCTCGAAAATGCTTAAACTCATGTTTTTTTGAGACTTTTGACCCCGTTTTTTGATGTTGGACAGTGTAATTAGGAAAATTGCTACCATAAATATGATTCATGCAAGATTTATTCTTCATAGTCTCTACTTGGGAACTTACCCCAAAACCACTAAGTTTAGTTCGACCCTTTCTTCTTTACATAAATATTCGTTACCCACATGCATTTTGATCATCACTCTTTTCAAGCACTATATGATTCTTTATCTATTCTCGATGCGAAGGGACAATAAAGAAATTGATTTTATTTCTGAATTTAGAGAATCTCAAAGTTTAAAATAAACCTTGACCCGTATGCTAGTTTCGAAAAGTTTTCAGTCCAGGAAAGTTTTCTACAGTTAGAAGTGATTTTACGTTCCAGCCATTTTCTAAAATGAGGAGTATGCTTATTTTATAACTTGAAGGCCCACTCTTTTAAACTTCCATGATAAAAATTAAATGACAATTTCTTATTTTAAAAATTGTATTACAGTCGAACTTAGAAACGTTTACACTCAAGATTCAAACATTTAAAAAATTAAATCTAACTTATGAAAGAATCTTACAGATGCATCAGGACATTTTGAATTTATCTCAAATTTTGAAATAGCAAACATGAATGAGTTTTATCATTGGTATGTTTTCAATGAAAGATGAGAGAAGGATTGAATCGATTTGACAAACGAGGGACTATTTGAAACGATCGTTACGGGCTTTTCACAAATCGAGACGCATCGAATTGACCCAGGGTTGGTATCCGAAGCTCTATTGTTCTGTGGAGACTGGAGGATTCCTACAGCTCGGTTATCTAGAATGATTAATATGCGAAAACGGAACATCTATGAACCGTAATATAATAGAGAAGCCGTTTAACTTCCCTAAAATTGTCGGACGATCCCTTTCGAGCTGCGTAGAGTAATGTAGTGCTTGAAACGAGTAACGAAGGACGTTTGAATGGGATCATTGTACGTGCAACCCTTACCTTTGCATTTGCAACCCGGCATACTTGGTTCAACGGTAGATCTACGGGGATGGCGGCGATCACTAAATTATGCAACAGGATTCGCATTCAAGCACTGGGACGAAGCGTTCCCTGGTGAGATTTGAGCCAAACAAACGCTTCATGCTCGTGCAAATAATATCGCATAACGTTGCAAAAGCATGCGCATTACTTTGCGAAAGCATGCACAAGTGTAAGGCCACAGATAGCAGAGTCAGTCCAAACTTTTAGACACTCACATCAGTGTCGATTAAAAGCACCATTAACTTGAATTAATGAATTGAAAACCGTGCCTCCTCTACCTCTAGTAAGTTCTCCCATACCCAATTCAAGCGAATTAATGTGAATGATGGAGCAGAACGCATATCTGATAAAGTAAGCCGATTGCTTTGTAGAAATGGGACTGTGAATTTCCTTTCATTTATTGAACGTCCAATTACTGAAAACCTATAAGGACTTGTGTAAACCCACAGATATGTCTTCGTTATTCCAAATATTTCAAATACTTTACTTCAATTTACATACTTTTTAACTGCCGCAAAGCAAGGTAAGAAGAAAATGGATATCTAAAGTCTAAAATCTTAAGGAAAAAGCAATAGATTCCTTTTAAAGTGACTAAAATAGATGCAATTTCTTTCCTTGTAGCGAAAAGAGAACATAGAAATGAATCTTCATGAATGTTAAGTCTTCAGTAATTCAAAATTTCTTGCAGTACTGCTGTTGGAATTTAATATCGTAACTTCCGCTCGAGGTAGAGTTTAGATAATGGGTTTGTTTAAGGGGAACGTATGGAAGAATTAGTTCACTGTGGCGTAAAATGGCTCAGATATTTGAAAGTGGAAAAAATTTAGGATCTTTAGACTAAACGAGGAGAAAACGTCGAAGAGAAACGTCAAACTTTGAAATGGCCCTCCTCACGGTACGATGAACATTCCATGCGTACCAAGCAGAAAGTGAAGTGATGTTTAAAAAAATAAAAAGTCGACTAGGAGTCTGAATTACAGAGTCAAAAGTATTGCGTCTTCTGCTTAAAAACTCTTAGAGACCATTTCAATTTTTGAAGTTTCTGAAAAGTGAAGTGCATATTTACTGTAGGTGTATGCAAAAGGACTCTTCGTATCACGGTATTAAAATTTTCAGCTTTAACTATACAATATGCTGAACTCAATTTCTATTTCGAGCTTAAATAAATAACATGCAAGAAGATTTTATTTGTGCTGTTTCAAAAAAAAGCATTTGTGTCGGAAAAAAGCTATGAGTGGAAATAAGAAAAAACTATATAAATTGATTTATAATTTTGGGTACTTACTGTTCGCGCTCTTCCAGTTCGACCACCCGGTTACTGTCTGTGTTTTGTTTAGTAAGTCCAAATTAAAAAGCAGAAAAAAGAAACAAATAAGTTTGTGTTAGTGAGATTGGCTAGCATATGCACTCTACTGTAATGTCGAATCTTAATCTAGCAATTAATTCAATTGTGTACAAGAATCCCATCACTTTTAAACTATTTGAAATTTTTCCATTCTATATCATATTTTATACAGCTGAAAAGTGATATCCTTCCCTAAAGAAGGAAGCTATAATTATTATGGAATTGCATTTTTAATACACATATTTCTAGATTTAAAAAGCTAATGGGTGCAGCTCAATACATGTTATTCAAGCTTACCTAAAAATAATTCAACATTTTCGTTAAGATCATGTTTTCGACATTATGGTAGTTTGGCACGATGACATGCTTAACTCTTTTAAAATTTCACCCATTGCTCTCAGGTGTAAAAAACACACTTTACTCAATTGCCCAGATTATTAAGAACAAAAAATAAACAATAACATTCATGCTCGCGGCAAATATGTATGCCTTATTTTCTAGAAGTTCTGGAAACACAACAGTTGTAAAATGCAAAGTTTGACTTCAAATTGATGCTTATCGATCGAATTTATTAAAGTAATAGTATTTTGGTAAACTTTATATCTCTATACTTATTGCCAATGGAATTTTTTCCAAGCAGCGTGCAGAATCAATTTTCGTTCGAGAAATACTGCTTTCCAAAAACCGATAAAAAATATTATGTTCTCGTCTCATATAACAAGTGGATTACACTGGGAAGGTTCGCGAGTAATCGTATTTATTTATAACGAATACATTTGTTTGTTACTAATGTATTTTGAGTGAATTTTCATGTTCCTGCTCTTGTAAATCAAATCACTGAATGAATTCCGAAAATCCTATAAGCACAAAAGTGGAGAGAAAATTCATAATAGTTGAATAAAATGCAATTTAATACTGTACACTAAACTGGAATTTTATAAGTTCAAAAATATTTGAAAAGTAATTCATTAAGTTGTAATTAAGAAATGACTCTACAATATCAGAAACAAAATACACGCCAGGACTAAGATTTTCTTTGCGAAATTTGTTCAATACTTTTTTTTTACCTTTTCTTCCCTGTGATAAAAGATAAATTACTAGCGGTAATTATCAAAGAAAGAATGAAGAATGAAAAAGTTTTTTATGAAACCATTCGAGTGGATACCCGAACTCTAATTTGATTTATGAATAATAAAAACTTATTACGGTACTGAAAAGATATTACGCTTTTAAGAGATTTCTATTTGTTTTCCGTGTGAAATAATTAAATCTTCAAACAGTGCTTTCACATAAGTTTCGCATATCAATGTATTAAACTTCCGAGGATCTGGACTCGAGTTTTCAGCTTGAACTCTATGTGAAACGTATAGATTAGCATATAATTTAGCATTTCAAACAAATTCAGACTATTTTCTTGCTTTATTACATGATGCGAACGATGCATTTCAATTAAAATCGTAAAAGCAGGCGGAAATAAGTAAAATTAAATTTAAATGAGATAAAATTTTCACGGCATAAGTACTATTTAATGGCATTTAAATAAAACATTCTACATCGCGTTAAATCGAAGCGGCTGGTGCATACAAATCTTACAATTACAAAAGAAGGTGACGCGCATATAAATGAGCTTAACAAAATCTCGCGTTCGTTCTACGGTTGCTGTGGATATTGCCAACAACGATTAGGAGTTTATCGAGCTTTTAAAATTTGTCCAATTCATATTCGAGTCAGGAAGCTGGAAAAACCTTCCCGTGAATATTTTATTGCTTTTTTATAACTCGAGTGAACTTCTTAATATCCCCGAAACTTTCACCTCGTTACGTACGCAGAATATTGTACTGGTCAATTTTCTTCTTAGAGTTCGATAAAGTGAGCTTATTGATTTTTATTCAAACCTTCTAACTTGGAATATACTAAAAGACAAGGGCAAAGTTTAACGTTTCGGGAATTCTTTAATTTTTTATTCGAACTGATACTTGGAATTAGGATAATTAAAAGCAGTATTTCTGAAACGATTTCTTCAATATTTCTTCGAAAAGGAATTCCTTTAAAACTGATTTTAAGAATTTGTAAAGTATAAATTGATAAGAAGTACTTGAATTTTGCACTAAGGCGAAAGTACTAGTTTCATAATGAAAATAATAATAAGCTTTATTGTCGATGGAAAGTGCTTTTGAAAACTGTTTGCTCGATAAGAGGAACTTAAACATACTGAAATCTTGTTAAAAGGTTAATTTATGAGATTCGATTTGAGACTTGATAACTCAATGATAGTTTTGAAGGAATTTCACATTACTCCTAATGCATGCAAATTTGAATTCACACTTAGCGTTAGCGATATTCAGTAGGCAGTCAACTCACATTTCCCAAGGGTGCGCTTGCGACGGCAAACTATGAAGATGACGGTGCTGGCAATGATGATCGCAATTAATATAACCACTGCAACAATGATGGCCAGAGTTGGCATCTCTAATATTCGAAGCCACCAGGGAGTACTACCTGCAACGTATAATAATGACACGCGTATAAATATATTTCAATTGAATTAAGAAAATTTACAAAAACACACATATATATATATATATAATACATGTATATTAGCTATAGATTATTAACCCAATATAGTCACACCTCATGGGAATTACGTATAGTCACATGGGGTATGTCACACCATAATGATTTTATAACACAGCAAAATTTTGCAGAATTATTTTAGGGGTATAACCAAAATTTTCGCAGCGGGACTTTAAAAGTTTTACAGAAATAAATTTGAGCTAGAAAATAGGCTGGGGATTAAATTTAGAATTCTTATAATATATTTAATTAAAGTTCATTTATATTCACGACTAAAATTCAAATGATGCAAATACGTTAGTTATCATCAGGGACAAAAACGAAAGTATTATGCTTCCTCGAGGGAGCATTATATTTTACTTAGTTAGAAGTTATTTTATTTAATGAAAGGATTCAATATTATACATTATGCAGGCAATGAGTCGAGATTAAGACATTACATGAAGCCAGTATTAATTCCAGGTTCTATGAAATGTAAACATAAATAATATAGAAGTTGTAATCCAACATAAATGAATCTTTTCAAAGTTATCATGAATTCTCGTGACATAGTAGGAAGCATACTGAGTTTCATGTTGCAGAATGTAGAATTTATACTTTCTGAACTCACTTTCTGAACTCACTTTCCTTCAATGGGCGTTTTAATATACTAATGTACACCACTCCCAAAAGCTTTGCATGTCTGTTATTGTATGTGTCTACATTATGGCTGAAGTTTGTAATGGCACCTTACAAAGAACGCCTCGACTTACTAAGAAGTTCGACTAACACCACCATCAAAAGCTTGCACGAGATCTGATCTATAAGAACGGTGCTAAGAAAAGGTAACAAAATGATGCAAGGATAACTTGGAAATTCAAAGGTTCTGTATCGCCAAAGTTTCAAATCGGAATCTCAGATAAACTAAGTTTGCGTTTCTTGCAAGAAAGCACATTTGCATCATATGAATTTTTATAAATTGATAAGAAGATACTTTTTTCGGAAGTTTTCTGAATCTGCCTGTTATTGTCAATGACATTATCAGAGAATATAACAACTAAGATAATAAAAAATGATGGTGCAAATATTCAGCTACAATAATTTCAATTAAACTAAAACTACTGCAAGAGGAAATTTTAAGGTAATATTCATACGCTTATAATTTTTACAATGTTTTGATTTTCAATTGACTTTTCTCAATTCATGTACACTAGCTTAAATTTTAAATTCAAATTTCCTGTATTGTTTTTCATTTTCGCATTTCTTTGATCTTGACATAGACAATATCTCAACTAAATATAATTTGTTTAATTAAAAAATTCAACTACTAAACTTACCGTCGTATCCTAGGCGGGCTATGAAATATAAGCAATATTTAAAGGCTTGAGAGAGAAATTGAATTGATCTAAATCTAAATATCTAAGTAGTAAATAAATATCTGTTTACGAGTTCTAAAAGATATACGAGTTATCTAGAAGAAGAAAAAGGGCAAGAAGAACATTATTGAAGTTTGAAGATTGAAATCTGACCTGGAATGTCGATTTCGCACTCGTTTGAAAAGCCAATAGTGTTGTTGGCGACGCAAATGTAAGTTCGAAATTTGTTAACATCTTTCAACAAAATATAACTTTTGCCATCGTGCATCTCTGCAATTTGATCGAAAGTATCGTTCCCAACTTTTAACGTCCAAGTAAAATCCGATTCCTTTGGATTTGCTTCAGCTGAGCAGACGATGTAATCTTGACCATCTATTCGTTCCCTCTCGACTCGGCATTCGGGTTTGTCTGTTGTGATGCAGAAAATAAATAATAATACAATATTAAGAAAATTAAAAACAATTTTAATTTAACTGAATTAACGAAATTTTACATAAAGCTACTTACATTGGACATTTATATAAGTAGATATATTTCGAACTCCTTGACGATTTTTAACTTGGCAATAATAAGTTCCATTGCTTCTTTTTGGAAATGCATGCTCAAATGACAATGTATTCGAAGTTCCTAGAATTTCATTGGATCCTTCACGATACCACTCAAACTGTGGTTCCGGATAAGCCTTAGCTGCGCAACTTATTTTCTCTGGTATATGGTCGACGACTACGTTCAGTACACTTTTAGAGATTGTGAGATTCTCAGGTGGATCTAAAGGTACAAGAGGAAAATATTAACCTAATATTAAGTAACTAAGCTGTTTAATATTTATCAAAAATAGTGAATAAACTTACATTCTACTTGGAAAGTAGTATTGCTATTTACTGCCTTTCCAACACTATTACTCGTACTTTCGCAGGTGTACTTTCCGTTGTCCTCTATTCTATCAAGTTGACCATTTGGCCAAGCGGATAGATTCCAAATCAAAGTCGATTGAATACTTTCGAAATCAAATGTTCTTAAATCAGGGGGACGATAAACATTCGAAACAGAGTATTGTTTTGACTCCGAGAAGTCTATAAAGTCGTCGCCTTTCTTCCAAGAAATATTACAGATTGGTCCACACTCGACAATACATTCGATGCTCACATTTGATGCGTTGTAAGCGACACCAACGTAAGGTGGCAGTTTCTTGATGAATGCAGGAGGAGCTAAAAAAGTTCATTATTAGTTTTCTCTCACAAAGAAGATTATATTCAATATCTTTTCTTGTTATATGTAGAATTCCAGCTCCACCTTACCTTGCACGTCAATAAAAGTAGATGCAGGGTCACCATCACCGGCAGAGTTGTAGGCCATACAAGTAAAATTTGCCTCAGTTTCCAGGTTCACAGATTCGATTTTAAGCACAGCTTCATTTTCATCTGGAAGTCGATGTAATCCACGCATCCACTTAAAACCTGTGATTTCAGGTCTTCCCGGATCTTCGACAGAACAGGTGATGGTCAAACTCTGTTTTTTTATGACTCTAAGAGGCTCGTATGATATTGAGGCTGGTCCTGGTTTATCTGGTAAAGAAATTACAATAAAAATATTTGTAGAGTCAAGATTTGATGCAAATGCAAAGTTAGCTTGAAATTATCTTGTTCCAAAAAAAAACTCGACGTACAGTTTACAACGACCGACGTGCTGGAAGATACGAGCCCCCAACCAGCTTCATTTCTGCCTTCGCAGGAATAGTTTCCATGAAATGATCTTCCGACTGCCTCTAGAAGCAATTTGCTTGGATCAATGTCGCAGAAGGTGGCTATTTCATCTGCGGTCACTGGAGTCGTGTTCCGAGCGCAATCCGGAAGTTCCTTCAGTAGATCCCCATCCAAATACCAACGGACGGCAATCAAGGTTCTCGGATTTCCGTCGGTGACTTCGCAAGTCAAAGAAACGTTCACACGGTCAGTTTCATTGATAGGACCTCTCGGTTCCATGCTAACTTCCACCTCAGGCTTATCTGCGATTTAAATCATGTTTCTCCTATTCAATATTGAATTTCAATCCTTAATTATTATTATGCATTACATTTTTACTACTCCTGCTATAAAAAATTCATTATCAATAGAGACATCAAAGTAATTATTTAAATGAAAAAAGTTATCAGTGTTAGGGAATATATCAGTATATGTCACTCTTTCGACTAGAGTTACTGCCGAAGCAACTTCACGTACTTTCAAAGTTACCTTCTTAAGAAGAAGAGGATTACAAAAGTTAAGGCAATCTTTCTAGCAAATCACCGAATTTATCAATAATTCTATCCAAAATTTAAATAAACTATTCTCCGCAAAATTAACCCAAGATTAAGGTGTATTATTAATTCCGTAAGAAGATATTGTCTTTCTTGGAGATATTTTTCGTAAGAGCGGACATAACGAACATTTTTCATCGCCGCTGGGTTCACTTTAAATGTAAATCTCGCCAGTATTTTCATAAATGAAGGAAATTCGTAAATTTTTTATTTAGATTTTTCTAGATTTTGAAGGAAAAAATTGTTAAATATTATACTCCACAATACTGAGAATTCAATTCCATTTCTTGCTTTAAAAATCTATCGCGTTTTAATTTACTTAAGATGAATTATATTTTTCTGTGATGCTGTGAAAGATACATACACAATACCGAAACATCAATAAAATCCGACGTGTTGCCCTTTCCAATTGCGTTTTCCAAAATGCAAGTGTAGTTTCCCATATCTTCAGAAGAAGCATTCTTTACAGTAAGATCTGGTTTTTGTATGGTTCCACCATCATATTCTGCCGGATCTAATACAATTTCCTCCCCATCTCGCAACCTATGAAATCAAAGGTGTACAAATGTTCATAACAAATATAGAAACAGGCTGCATTGTAGAAACTTATGGGTAGTAAATGATTGCACAATAATGGCGAGAATACGTTTTGCTGTAAATTCAAATTTAATTTGTATATCAACGTAGAACGAAACAAACTGTATTTGAACTCGTAAACTGTTGATATTTCCTTTAATATTCTTTTTTGTTGCTGTTTTTTGATGGTGCATGACCGAGCTCGAAATTATGACTAAAAATTTGCTTGCTTCACAAAATATAAACTCGCTCGCAAAATCGTATTTTATGGTTCGCTTATCATGAAGGTAGGTATTGGGTTCTCGTAAACTGTATAATAATTTATTATTTAATGAACCCGCCTTGTGTCTAAATAATACGGTAAATATAATGCATTTTTCATTTTGCTTTTCTGACACTTGATAAAATGTGGTAACTGATTAATGAGTTGCATATTCATTTCAATTTAAATTACTTACCATTTCACACTTTTTAGCGCTGCTGGATTTGCGACATATTCACACAACATTGTGAACATTCCTGTTTCATTTACTGTTATATTGCTTGGTTTTATTGTAATTATCGGTTCATCTGCAATTATAAGATTGACATTATTGCACATGATTCCAAAAAAAACTTATAAATATAAATATGCTTCTATATAATCTACATGTTTCGCATAAAAAGAGCAAGAAACCAGTGGGGAAATAAAACTTCTAGACAATTCGTTATTGATCGTCTATTCCTATTTTCAGAAGACATTACTAGAGGGGTATGTAGAAAACCAGTTAATCAGATATATAAAGTCTTCATCGAAGAAAGGCTACGTGACAGGGTTTTAGAAATACGTATTTGCATGAAGAGAGCGATGTCATGAAGAGTGGAAGCTTGCAAGTCTATTGGGGAAATGGCGTCTGAATAAAGTCTTCTACGACCACATTTCACTATAAAGTCACGTTCATGTTCCTGTTTCATAAAATTTCGGGTATTTCTGAATGAAGTATCAAAAGCGACAGACCATACTGAATGAAGCACTTAAAGCAGTAGGGATATTTTTGCTTTGGTGAAATTTTTTTACTAATAACAGAAGAAAATTTTGCAAAACTCTAGTAGACTTCTCAAGTATAATTAATTATGTGCTGTTCAATCCTAAATATTATGCACGAGTTTCGATAGTATAAAATCATAAAAACTCACTACTCACATAAAACTTCGATGGTTATTGTTTCTTTCAAAGGTTTCATACCCTCTTTTATCATGACCGAATTCTCAGCCTGGCAACTAAAGGAAATTCCACTATCGTATTCCGTTACTGTAAAAATAAAGTAACTCTTCGTTTCCGCCGTTCCATCAGCCTGCAAACAAAAGCGAATGATTTCAGATAACAAAGTGTAACACGAGCTGTAACTTCCGACTGACCTTTTCACATTATATTTTTAATTTAAAGATTTCTCAAGAAATACTTGTAAATTCAATTTACTTAGAAGTAGTATAGTTCTAAATTTACAAAATTCTTAAAATTATTATTTTGGAAATTTTAATTTTTCAGCCCAACCAATTCAAAAGCATGACAATTGTTCGGGAACAGACTCCTTATTGTCGTTTTATCATATTTTCTAAAATTCTGAATTAAAAATATTTCATTCTCAATGAACCCAACATAAATGCTCAAAGTTTACTCCGTAGAGTGTAACACTTTGGTAAACTAAGTTGGGTACTTTCCAGAGATATACTTTTGTGAAGATACACCATTTATATTTGTTCCAGAAATATTGTGCCCGCGTATGATGTTGTCGGCATGCAAGATAAGTGCACAATACATTTTCTGTTTCCTTTTCCAGTAAACTGCATGTTTCCTTCTTCTGACCCCGTCCCTCTAAATTGCCAAAGTCTTCTAAAGATAAAAGTTTTGGCACAATATCATGAAATGCGCGTGCCTTTGACAGTGCCTGGATTTCCTTTCAGAGTTCCTGATGCTTGCACTTTCAATATTAATGTCGCTTTTATCACGTGTTTTCATCTTGCCTGCATTCTAAAATTTCATAATATAACGACATATCAGTTCGCAAAAATATTAAAAAATTTAAAACCCAACAAAACAATTTAGACAGCAATTTAAAGTCGCTGAGGTATACTATAGGGCTCTCTGTGTGATTGTTGTGAAATTTTTCAGAGGTGTGACTGCTAATGGGTAATAATGACAAATGTGTTTTCATCTTCAATGAGAAGGCAGACAAAAGGCATTTACTGAAGCTTTACATCGTAGTGAATGTATGAATACGTGAAATGCAATGAAAATAATCTGTTTGAAACCAGATAACATCTCCTGAGTAATTTCGCAACATATTTTAATGAGGATGACTCCATTAAACGTCGAGAACAAATAGAATTTAAACTATTCATTTTTAATCAAGCTTTTGCTTTATCTTCATTATAGGTAAACGAATAACGAAATTTTTCAAATTTGATTGGCTAAATTGGAAAGGAATTATTCCGTCCCGACAATGTCATTAATCGGAAAAACCGAACGAATAGACACTTCGTTTTTTATTTCGCTGTCGCTTAAATAAATAAGTGTCTTTTCAAATAGCCACTATAATTACTATTTCAATTACTGATAAAGCTCTAATAGAACTAATGGAACTATTTGCAAAGTCAATTCGAGAATTCATATATTTTAACTGTGATGATTTAAGTTAACTGTGCGAGCAGTTAATTAGTTAATGGATTACCTTTCGCAGCGAATTAGTAATTTACGCTTTAACAATTGCCGAGATTAGAAGATATTATCTTTATTGTTCCAAGTGTAAAAAACTTTTAAAACTTCTAAAACATAGGTATGTTAAATATCATCAGCTTACAAATAATAATTCCTTTAAATTCCAATTTTAATTTCAATTATTTTTAACAATCGCGATCTAATTCCAGCTTGAATTAATGAAAGGATTTATGGTAAAGGAATTAAAGCTGCAATATTTCGCAGTTACATTTAAATAAAAATTCAAAATTCAAAAAGAAATGTTATATGCCAATGATTGTGTAAAGATGGTCCATTATATTATTTTTGTTTGATAAATTGGTAGCTTGTCAATAGAAATAAATTTATAACTGATTACTTCATCAGGGTAGTTAAGTTTAACCTTTAGATTACTTTCGCAGAATCAAAAAGTGAACCTAGTTAATTTACTCTGCAGAAAAATTCTTTCTTTCTTGTCACGAGTCCTAGTGATTTTCTTTGTCGCAACTAAAAAACGCAGGGGAATTCATTCTATATGGTAATAACGTTTTGTGACGAGTAGAAAGAGAAAGCATGGAAGCATTCTGGAATGACAAAAAGGTAAATCCAATTCCACTCAGAAGTGTAGCAGATGTTACATATATTCGTCAGTCCTTTTTGATTAGTGATGTGACTAGCTCAATTTTTCATTTGCTTGGTGATGAATAACATTGCTATTCAGTATACAAGTAATTATCAAGTAATAGGTAAATTCTGCCACTCACTCGTTTCGCGTTGGGTTACGTGGCCGGATCGTTGTGTTGGTCTTCAGGTAATCAGACACTTAGCAAACAAAGCTAATTATGCTCTAGGGAATACGAAAAGCAAACATTAGGAATACAAATCCATAATCGGAATATCGTGGTGAGGTAAGCTTGATAAACCGACCACATTCAGCACGAATTTGCTATTATAATCTGTCGACTTCCAGCAATGTGTAGATTTAGCCCTCTATAGCTAAATGGTTAATTACCTAATATGCACTTGATTCAGTTTCTCTTTCGTCTGTTGATTTTCAGTCTTCTCATAAATCGTGGGATTGATTAACTTGAATCAACGCATCAGTAAATCCTTTTCTGCATCTCTTATTAGTGAGACGAGAAACATTAGCAGAGAGTTTCTTGTTTTGTCTTCTTCTTCTTGAGTGCATACATATTTCTGTGTGCCGCAATCAGTAGGCTTTAGCGTGCATCGAACAAACGTTTCACCTTCCTCGAAGCATGCGCTATGTGTCTAAAGATGTAATACAGAAAAGTTTTATAAAGCTGAAGTTTTAATTGGCAATTGTTATTTCCAGTCAAATTCTTGAAACTCGAGAGTACTGTAAAACGGGCTGATGTCGCTCACCCAGAACAGATTCAATGTAGTTTTTACTAGAAAAATTCGCGATTTTTTAAAGTTATTATTATTTTTTAATTAATATTCTAAACTTTAAAGAAAAAACGTTCTAGATAAAAATTTTAAACCCCAGTTTCACCTTTTGCTATATGTATTTGCGTGATTGATTTTTTAATGGAAATATTGAATTCAACCTTCTAAATTAAATATTTTCATTTTTCGTAAGCTATTATATATTTCATACATGCATACATGCAAGCAAATATTTCAAATATCATTTATTTCAGTCGAAAATTGAGAGACCAGTGGAAACAGTTTTAATCAACTTTTAACGACTCATATTTTTTTATTACTCTGATTTTTTTTCTCGTAATTTAAAATCAGAATCAGCTTTCAAATCTAAGTTTAAAACACGACAACAGCAATATAATATTCCAAGTTATTCCATGAATGAAAAACCTTGGAATTAACTCTTTATCCGTCAGAGTTTTGAATTTTTGAATTAAGTTGAGAGTAGAAATTCCTACACTTTTTTATTATTTTAGGAGTCTGTCAAGAAATAAAACTTCATACATTTTTGTTAACTTTAGTTAATAATTTTTGCTCCAACATTCTGTTTGCCATAAACTATCATAATATTAGAGTTATTCATCAAAGGACCTCTAAATCGTGGAAAATCTCAAGAATTTATGTGTTACGAGGAATGTAGGATACCTGACATAGTGTTTGACAGAGATATGTTTAAAGCCAATGGACCGAACGACTCGTCCACTCACCCTGCTCTCTGCGGAATTTCTTTATCATTTTTTTAAAGCAAATAGGGTTTCACAGAAGTCATGTATATCTTCTTTTTTAATTACTTTTTAAATATTTTAATGATTGTAATTTATAAGGTTCGTAATTATTTTAGAAACAGGTTGTCGATTTAAATTGATCACGAATCTTGTAATAGGTTACTAGAGACAGTCGCATAATTAAGGTTTCTGATTGAGGTTGGCGATTGATGATGTTCTCGTTATCTCGAGATTGTGACATCACGAAATACAGCCAATAAGTTGCGGTTTCTGGATTGCCGAACGATCCAGATTCAACAACGTATAAAATACATTTTTTCTTCCCTTTTTTAAAAATTAATTGTCTTTGAAGTAGTGATACATTCAAGCTTGATTTGACAAGAAAAGATCACAATCGACATTTTTTCTCCACTATCAAGAAAAAATATTGATTTTGTCTTAAAAGAAAGTGTCAGTCAAATATTCTCGAAAAATGATTTATTCAAAAAAACATATATGAAGTGTAAGAAATATAAGGAATATGGGAATTTCAATATTTAAGAAATTAATTTTTGTCATTTACTTTTTCAATTTTTTAGTGTCTGCTAATTCATATCTTATTTTCTCCTTGTTACGTAAAATAAAATTTTACAAAACGAAAATAACCTAGTTGATTATTTTAAGATATTCAAGAGTTTAAAAATTTCAAGAGTTGACAGGCAAGAATAATTTTCAAAAATTACTATACATATTTTTAGCACTTATTTTTCAGTTACTAATGTTACTAAAAGGTCAGTCAGAATTATTGAATATTCATATATGATTTTATTATAAAGAATTGGAAATTTTACTTACATTTTCAGTTATCTTCGTTTGGAGAAGATCGAGTCGTTTACTGTCGTTTCTCACAGGAGTTGTACCATTATACCAAGTCACATTAGCAGCAGGTCTTGCAGCACCAACAAAGCATTCTAACAAACTCTGAGATCCTCGAATAGATTGGCCATTTTTGTTATTGTGTTGAATGTTCATTGTCAGCGGAGCCACTATTGAAAAAAAAAACAAAAACCTTAAATGAATATATTTCCATTTATAAAAAGCAACAATACCTTTTGTTACTTATTTACAGTAATTTCTTAGAAAGAATCTCTTAATGAGGAATGTACTCAATTTTTAGAAACCATAGCTCGAGTTGTTAACAATGCTGCTCGTCCAAAAGTATGAATTTCTTAAAAGTTTTTTAATTATAATTAAATCTCTAACAGCTGTTAAGAAACTTTCTGAACTATTTCAAAATTTCTTGTGCGGAAATTCAGTTTTTAAGGCATTAAGTTAGCGGCGGGTTTGGGATTTGATCCGTGTTAGTTTCTGGAATAATTGAGAATCTCTGTTTACACTTTATGCAGTCCCGAGTGGCAGTATCTCGCCTTGCCTTGTCCGTTTATACAAGCAAAATGCAAACAAGTAACACGAGATGGTCGAATGAAAAGGAAAATAGATATTTAGCACAATAGACTATAAATATATAGGAATTATGATTCTTCACCCCTAATTTTTCTGTGACTAAAGCTTCATAATGTGTATATGCGGGACAGAAAAATTCCTCTCCCTTTTTCCAAGTCAGTGAATCAAATTGGCAAGATTTTGCCATTCGTCCTAAAAACCTGAATGACTAGCATCGCTTTATTTAAATTAACACTTTTAATTATTTTTGCAGTTGAAAGAGATTCTACATTATTTTCTCACATGTTTTTTGTACATATGTTTCTTACATATTTTTAATTAAAAATAAACATTTTTATTTTATTTTTGATTCAACCAAACTGTTTTCTGAGTGTATTTAATTGCAGTAGCATCAAAAGCTTTTACTGCTAAAGAAGCATATAAATCGTTCAGTAAGTATACCTTTGGGTCCAGCCAACTCAAAATAATAGATCCGGTTAGCTAAACTGGCCGGCTGACTAACTGGTCGGCTGACCAAAGTCTCCTTCACCTACTTCGCCGCGATTCATGCGTCAATCTGCGTTATTCCAGATGAGAAACGGTTCATATGTGCTTCCAATTATTTTGATAAAGAGGCAGAAACCTTTATAAACATTTTTTAGCCGCTTGTTAACTTGATATTCAAGTCAGTGGTTTTTATTTTCACAAAATGATCATTATTGCACAGAGTTGTATATAAAGTATATAAACCTTGTTGGGTAAAATCCAATCAACCGGAAGAGCGATAAGTCTATGCTCTTTTTTCAGTGATAAGCAGTTAAATCTGTTTCTATTCATTTTTATTTGTAAAATCAATGTAAAAATAATTATTGGCTTCACAAATACGTAAACTGAACCAATAAAAATGGTTTTGGAATATTTATTTTTCAATAAAAAGTTACACGTATATGGAAAAATCAAGAAATCAATATTTTTTA
>JAUESI010000018.1:9416150-9429567 GCA_032275145.1 Synergus laeviventris | reverse complement strand
ACTATCAATTATTTCAACAGTACCAATGTTTCCTCTATCGGGTTACTCACTTTATGGATTCACGTTTCAAAGATTTTAATTTGTTAAAAAATCTGTCAGTTTAACTACTATACATTTTTTAGCATTATTCGTAAAAGAAGTGAATTTTCCTGAAAATATACCTTGATTGACTTCAATTCTAAAATCGATATAATAAATTCTCAGCACATTTAGGTAAGGAAAATTTTTAAGTGCCATGGTACTAAATTTAAAACAGTTATCTCAACTACTTTGCAATATTTCGAGGGTTCAACTTCAACAAAGACAAGCATGTCTTTCGTTTAGAACGATAGTCCATTTGTTAGAAGAAGATAAAGGGAAAGCTCCCATCAGTCGCATTTTCCAATTCCTTGGGAAAAAAAGAAAGCTATCGTGACTCGACAGCTTGTACGAGTGGTGAGCTAATCCAACTTGAATGTGAGCGAGTTCCACTCTCCGTGTTTCGTGTTACCGGTCTCAGCTTCTAATCGTATAACGCTAATTTATATGATGTTCATTAAAAAATTCAAATGAATTCCTTCCGTAGGAATTTATTTAACCAATTCCATAAATACTTGTTGAAGTTTGGCGACGCATTTCTCAACATCGATATTTGTGATTCTAGAAATGATGGTGTCTGATTACTGTCTTGTTGCCATACAAAGTTATAGGACTATAAATATCTCACTTGGAGATCCGTCGCTTCAGATTTTATTCTACACAGAAATCAAAAGACTCTAAAAAATAAAGACTATGTTAAAGTTCAACCAGCACACACAAAGTGCCTTACACTTTTGCACACTCTTTTGAATAAACTCGACTCTGTACCGAAAACGTGTTAATTCCAATTAATTATATAACCAACAATACTAACAAACACTTCATATAAAAGTATACCAAAAAATGTTCCCTGAAAAAGCAGTTATTGAGTACACAGGTAATGAAAGATACATAATATTCATATTTAGTGGATATAACTTTCACATAATTTATAAGTGATTTAACTTTGTAATTCATTTTCGAACCGAACTGCATAAACGTGTTGGCTTTAAGTAAAAAACGATATCGTGATCTGGGAAATATCAAGCTATGCGAACGCACAACCTAGTGTTTAACTTCAGTGAAGAAGTGCTATTCTGCAGATGGCCGCTGTTTAATGGTCCAACTTCAGTAATAACGTTTGTCTTTTGCATCCGCATAATAGATTTTCAGAACTACTCCCCTTTAATCTTTCCTTTCGGTCTGCAAGTATTGCATAAAACAGTCTTCCCTTTTCAGCTGATAAATAATTGATTAGAAAAGGATCTGAAAATACAAAACTTCGATTCGAGGAAAACTGATCTTGCTGAAATAAAAGGTTGAGACTCGAAAGATAAATGTCTACCTGATGCACAGAGCAATATTCTTCTTTGAAGTTAATTCAATGGGAAAAGTTTTCTTTCCGAGGAAAATTTACTCCCTTATTACCGTTTTATCGACTTGATTGCAGCCGAAAGAAATTCGATTTACGTTACTTACTGATATACTATAGTATATTGAATCTATTTTCAAGAGTTTAGCGCCTCTGATATTTATAAGAACTTTTAATTCTCTTATATTAAGTACTATAAATAATTCTTCTTCTTGAAATCATGATTTATATTTTCCGCATGTTCATAGTGATCAAAAAGTATAATGGCGACATTGGATAACAGAAATAAATAAAATTAATTTTGTATTATATCAAACTCAACCGGATGGTTAATAAAACGGTGGAACGTGATTTAATGTAGCGCATGACATGAACGAAAACGATACTATCACTCACGCAACTCCTTGTGATATTTTTTCCTGTATAAATCTGGGGGAGATTTAATACTTTAACAAGAGTAGACAGTTATGGAACGAACCGAAATACGAAATCTGACATGAAGCGTGTGCATTTATCCTTTGAGATCGGTTACGCGTTTCTACTGTCCATCGAAAAATAAATTGAAAACACTCTTGAATGTCAGCAAGTCAATAAGGAATACATTTTGCCGCTTTTTAAATAAAACTGGCACCAATTTCCTTTAGACGGCTGACACATTTCCTCTTGGAGGATTTTCGGATCAAAGAGTATTGTCACAGGCATTTCTCCGAGCTTACAATTTTAACAAATAACATTCCAGATCAGTTTAATCAACGATTAGTTTGATCTTTTTACCAACTGCATGTATTTTTTAGTTTTTTCAGCTTCAATCATTTCACTACATTCTTGGCTCTCGTTCAAAGATAAAAATAAAAGATAATTTGAGTGAAACTAGGAAAAATATATTTCAATAACTTATCTAAAGGTTCATTTACTTTTATTTGTTACCAGATAATCCTCAATTAAGAGCGAGTTAAAAGTTGAGCTAATCTCACTTAGTTTGAGTAACATTGTTACAAAACTTTCGTAATTGTAATTTGAAAAAACCTGAATACATGGAAGTTCAGGGTTGGGAGATAGCGAGAAAAATAAGTAATGAGGTAATAAAAATGTCGCTCCTTAAAGCTCGTGGAGGGCCACTGGCGTCGAAGAAATATGCAACGACCCATTTCCTCACTTTTCCAAACTCCCTTCGCTAACTAGCTATTCTTTTCTCTTACGCCTGTCTTTTCCTTTCGCCAAGATTTGCCTTCCTCCGAAACCTTTTTTTATTATTTTTTCTCATATTTTCACGCTACATTGTCGGCCTACGAATCCTTTTAAGTTTCTGTAGCAAATGGAAGAAGTAGCGAATTTGTGTGGTGCAACTTTAGGGTAAACTGACAGACGTGGTTGGATTTCCGCTTGAAAGAAACCTGGGGTGAGAAGTGAGATCGGGTGGGTTCTGAGAACGAATACATCAGCATATTTCGCGAAAACCATTCGCGATGCGGACGGGACTTGACCTTTTGTCATATTTTAGCATAGGATTCAAGTAGACTTGACACCACCGAAGTGAGTCGATCGAACCAAAATGCAATTTCCCCATATTAGATTCACGGCTCGGTTCTTCTTTACCTTTGCTTTTTGTAAGGATCTCCGCCTTGTCTTTCTACAAATTAACAAGCTTTGTCGAACGACGTACTTCCAGCATCAAATTCGAAAAAGGAGAAACTAATCTCCCTTATATTTCGTAACTAGATTATTCAAATTCATTTGTTATTTACAGTGTAATTTAATTATTCGCATCGTTATAAAACATTAGAGTGTCTACTCAATTCCTGAAAAAAATTCCTTGATTTCTCCCTATTAGTAACAACGTTAACGTTAGTAATAAAACATTTTAATGTTTTTTTATATATACATTCTATTATGATTATTTTTTTATTTCTGCAATTTTTTCTTCGTTCCAGTTTTTTTCAGGTATAAAAAATTCATCCTGTAAATTTATATTTTTTTAGCTGAAACTATGTATCACTATGACTTTCCGTTTCTACTTGTGGAGATATTTTATTGTTCGTCTTTTTAAGATGAAAACTTCCTTTATTAAGTTGGTTCTTCTAAAACGAATGAAGTTTAATTGTATTGAATAATGTGAAATAATTAACTGGCTAATTAAAAACTCCTTTCCCATTGGTAATGACTGAGGTGTCTGACTTAAATATTCCGTTTCTACTTGCACAGTTCCTTTATTGTCCTTATTATTAATATTTCATCTTCGTGAATAATACTTGACTATTGAAACTCGATAGGATGATCTATTTTGATGCGTTGGTTACGAAAATGAAAATTCCAGATAGTAAAATTGGATAAAAGCGGATCGAAGATCTAACTAAGTAATGTAATTAACGCAAGTTCCTTACAATTATTTGGCAAATATTTACTCTCTAAGGTTTAGAGAAGCTATGCTCAAAGAGATCTACTTCATCGGAAAGTCGTGCGCATTTCATATGCCGGGAGATTAGTGAATCTTAATTAATTATGATACTATGCTAATGACTTAGTATTTCGTATTCAGCATACCAAAGGGAGTGCGAGACTTGTTTAGGGTGTAACTTCTGTCATGCCAATGTTTTCCCTAAAGTGCAGGATCAAACAACAAAGTCACGTAAGCAAGGCACCTGCTCAGCTTTAATTGTCAAGAGCTTTCCAACTAATAAATATTAAGCCTTCGGGAAGAAAACGGAACAGAGAATAAAGCGAAGGTCTGAATGATGTTCAATGGAGGAGAGTTTTATTGTTTCTTTGAGTTTTAATTTTAATCAAGGCTTTAGATTTCTTATGAAGGGAATGAAAAGGCAGAGATGGAAATAGAAAAAAAGAGAAAAGTGTGAAATTGATTGACTTACTTTAGGTGCGCGATAAAGTACAAGGAAGATTTCCAAGAAAATGTTTATATTCCACCTATTAAATATTCCTTATGCTTCCAATCAAACATGCTCATGCATTTGTTCCCATCAATAATTCATCTCGTGAATCATGTAAGTAAATTAGTCAAATTTCAGATGTTTCTACAATTTTAAGGAAATTGTTTTTACTTTATTTCAAATGAGTCCATAGCATCTGGATTATTCAATAAATTACATTTATGGTATTATATACAATTATGCATATAATATGAATACTGAATATTAAAGACTTCTTTTACTGTCACTAAAAAGCATACAAGTATGGTAGTTTGTGGAGTAACTAACCAGAGGATATTTGCAATACGACGAAAATCAGGCGTTTAGAGAATACCGTAAAGAGCACTAGAAGCTAAGCACACGGATAAGAGAACAAACTTATTTAATTAACACCAAGCTACGTGAGTGCAGAATAAACACGCCGAAATTGCCTGCTATCTATGCTACAGAGCTTTAACATTCAGACATGTAATTACTGGTGTATTATATTTCACATGATTGAACTCCAACTCAGGTCATTTTATCACTAATCAAAGCTTAGAAATCGAAAACCAGTTTTAGTTGATTAGGTACTTTTGAATTTAAAAATAAATATTTTATCTATTGGTGCTATTGTGTCGATTATTTTGGAGATTTATTTTACTAAATTATTTTGGGAAATGGATATATAGATAATTTAAAGCAATTTATATGTGCCTACCATGAACATCTAATTTGATGTCAATTGTGAGAGGCTCAGCATTAGGAAGACTGCTGCTGACCTTGCACGTAAGATTAGCGCCTAATTCGCTGCGTGTAACCTGAAGGTTCAACAGGCTGCTTCCGGTACCGATTCCGTTTTCTCCAACTTTCGACGTGGTCTCCGCTGCAAAAAAAGAAAAATAAATTGATCCAGTAGTCAGAATTCAAAGTCAGAATTAAGGATTACAGTTAGTTTTGAGAATTACTTTCAATGTTTTTAATTTACGTAACCATTTATTTTTATTTCAAAAGCGACTGAAAAATTTTCAATAAATGAATAAATAACTTCTATTTTCATGCATTTAAGACATTAAGCATGTAACAAGCATTCCCAAATAAATAAATAAATGAATGATAAATCTGGGATGGATATGATAATATTTTCCAAGTGCTCATAAATCTGCTCATAAATCTGCTCATAAATCTGCTAATTCTTATGAGGACATTACTTTTTTTAATTCATCATATAAAATTTGAAAATACGTATTAGAAATCAAAAAGAACATTCCATCAATAATATTCTCCGTGATATTTCAATTATCAGAAAACAGAATTTCAATGAAATGAAAATTCGAAAAACTTACACTGGAGGAGCTTATTGCCACTGTACCACTCGACTGTTGGAACGGGTCTCCCTTCACTACTCTCGCACCTCAAGGAAATCTTAGAACCCTCGTTTATTGGTCCCAAGACTTTTCCGGATTCAAGAGTAGCTTTTGTGTCTTCATCGATAACACGAACATACACTGGCTGAACTGAAACACGAAAACACGAAAAATAGAAACAGTTGCTTTCAAATAGATGACAGTAAACATAAAAGTCCTTTTATTTATACAATAACACAATCAAGTATTATTATATATATTGCTTTCTCTACAATTAAATTAGAGATGTCATCAATATCTGAGGTCAATTCAGCAGTTCTTCTTTTCTAAGGAGTTCTATAACAAAGGGGTTTAATCTCCTGTCAAATATGAAAAGAGTAAATTTTGGAAGAAGGTCGGAAAACAGTCTTATTTTTTCATACACGAGGATAGAAAGTCTTGGATATGAATAAACTCTTTAATAAATGATTGCTTATATACTTCTTTTCACAGATATTCTAAGGCGTGTAGTGCACGTGGTGTGTTGCACCCTCAGGACCTTTCAGGGTCGATGTAGGTCAGGTCACTGAATATTAAATCTTAAGTCCTTGAATATTAAACGACCAGCCCAACACAAGTGGATCGTTATCTTCAAAAGGTTGCGAATTTAGTTGCACCAAATTTTCTACATCTTTGAAACTTTGAAACAAATACCTGTTTTATCTGTGGGGCCACTACATATAATAATATGTTATATCGATGTTTTAAAGAAAGAGCAGGGATCAGGCTTAACCGTATTTATTTATAATTTTGATTTATTAGGAATTTTTTATGCTTCCGAAATTAGAAAAACCTTTAACTTAAGGTAGTTTTATTTTACGCCCTTGTCGCGAGAGAGTGAATAAGGTCTGATTTATCACAATATATCCCTTTTTTCTGCGAATAACGCACCTTTTGTGAAAAAAGGCATCTATTAATCTTCAGTAATATTAGGGTCTCTTTTATACCTTTCTATACCTTCTTACGAATCTTACGGGCGCCTGTTTGACAATATTGGATTTTCCTATCCTAAGGGTAAAAACCTGCCGGTGACAACTTTCTTAATTTCAAGACTTCGACTGCCTTTATTTTCTTTGAGTGTTTTACTTGCGTCCGTTCTTTTTTACAATACCAATTCCTGTGATTGATTATGTCTAATTACTCGGTGAATATTTTTAAACCTTTCACTCTACTTGGAAGAAAATTAATAATTTAACATTTTTGTATTCGGAAATAAGTTATGTTATGTTATGTTATGTTATCAATCATGAAATTCAAATTATTGTAAAAAAATTCCCAATTCAAATACTAAACAATAATAATTCTGAATATATTTCCCGGACGGTGAGATTATTTTTCTGCTTTATTGCCGTAGACATTGCACTGAAGGATTTAAATTGAAAATATTCTTGTATCATCTGTGAACGTGTACATCGCGGCGGATCTGGTATGAAACAGTTAGCGGAGTTTTGATCGCACCATCAGGCTTGTTACCAGACATTCCCTAACTGCACTTTTTATGGTCGTTCTTTGGAACTTATACAGAATACTCCAAGGAAAAGTTTTTCATTGAGACAGTTATGCCGAGATTTGATGCATTATAACGCTAAATTATAACTTTGAAATACACGCATATCCAGGAGTAAAAAATTACAGAACTGCAAATCAAATAAGGAAAGTGTAGGGGATAAAAAAAAGTGTAAAGGGAAGTCCAAGAACGGATAGTCAGGCGTATAGAGCGTGTGAAACAAGAAGAAATGTATAATAAATTCTTTTGAGTTTTGACGTATTCAAGTATTTTTCAATTGAGCAACAATTGGTTCAATATTTTTCCAGGAATTCAAATCTTTATGGTAAATATATATGCACTACATATCCCGCGTGGGAATTTTTAGCTGAGCCTTGAAATGCCCTACATAGTATTCTTTTAATTTTTAATAACAATTCAATCTTCTTTTTTAAAAGTGATTTTTTGATTTATTGTCAGGTTGGTGACGGAACTTATAATTTTTTATGATAAATAATAAAGGGGCAAAGTAGGTAGGCTATTGTAGATTCCAAAAGGTCTAAGTTGGGGAATTTCCACATGGGGATGATCACAACTCTCAATTATTTTAGCCCTGACTCGTCAAATATTTTTGAATTTCATCGAAACATAATTCGTAAATACAGATCGAATGATCGACAAAGGTAGAAAATCGGGGTTGTGCAGAGTATTTTTTTTGTGTATTTCGTTATTAAAAAGTTCATTCGCTGTCCAACTGATATGATCCTGTGGTCAGATTCATGGAATGAATGATTTTTCATTCTTCTTTATGATCTAATCGAGTTGAACTAACGATCGGCTACTTTTGTTCTAGACACGAAACTGTATTTCGACTAGTGCGGATTACCGCTTCCCTACATTCGGTCAAATGGTTATTCCATGGAGAATGATTTATTGGCTTTCATCCATCCGTCCCATTACCTCACCGGATTGCCGGCCTGCTCGAAGGCCTCTACACGCATTGCAACTCACGAATGCATTTCCTGCATTGTATTTCCGATTCGCATGCACTTCGTGTGTTATCCACATGAATTTATATGTATATATGTTGCTAGTACCCTCATTTATGGGACAAAGCGTTAAATATTGTATTTAGATTAAAAATATAGTCAAGTACATTGCATGTTTCTGAGGCCATTCACAGTGATCTATAGAAATGACATTCTGTTCGCTTTCTCTTAAATTTCTCTAGTAATTCCGAATAATAGTACGTCATAAATTTCAATGGTTAATTAGGTGCCATTTAGAAATGAGAATAAACAATATTTGATAACGGTCCAAATAAGAAGACATGATAATATAGTACTATACAATATATTGCTCATTTTGTTTTCCTAAATTGTTTAGGTGCATATGTTTGAATCACGTTAGTTCCCATGAATTTTCACACTTGCTACATCAACATTTATATGGAATTTCTAATAGTTCACGTCCCTAGAGAATCACAACATGTTTCCCAAAATCCCCAAACCTAATATTTAGATGAGAAGGCGAGCATAAGCATACACATTGCCCCGAATCTAAAGTTCTCGGTACAACATGACAAATTGCCTTTTAAATTGCCTTCAGAATAGATAATTAGGTTGAGAAGGATAATAAAGATTAAATTATATTCCTGATTTTCTGCTTTGAAACTGTTGAGTCTCGATTCGAAAACTATTCAATATAAACTCAGAGAGACCACAATAAATTCTGGATGAAAATCTATTTTTGTGGGATTCTATTTTCTCAAAGGATATAAAAAGGATTTTGATTGCCGAATCCATTAAGTGATTTGCAGTCAAATGGAATCTTTTGAGAAAATCTGGTCCACAGATATAACTAAAGAAAGTAAAGTTCTATAAAATGAAAGCTGAGGGGACGAAAATAGAGTACATTTGTGATAAATTACACCTTAAGGATGGCAAATATCGACTGCAGCGAATAGAAGGAAAACGAAAAATCCTTAAAGAGAAAAAGCTTCGAGGAAGGTCGGTGCGATGTCGGGGGGTTTGAAAAAGTAGGGTAGATTGAGAAACTCGCTTAACCGTTGAAGGAAACCAGAAACGAAAAGGGCGAGAAGAAAGAGCGCGAAGGGTTGGCGAATCGTTTGGTTTCCCGTGAGACCGTGAAATTAAATTCCTTTACCTTCTTGGTTCTCTCCAGATCGACTAAAATGACGAAGATATTTGGTCACTGACCTAGGCACTCTTTCTAACGTGCTTCTCTTATCAATATATGGCACTATATGGCCTTATGCAACTCTCTTCAAATATATATGACTATGTGCTAATAAATATTTATTCTTCCCTTTTTTCTAAACTCCATCAAAGCTTCACTTCAAAAATAGTTTTTCCGAGCTTTCTAGGTTTCGCCCTTAGGGTAGCTTCTTGATCGTGACCTTTACAAAGTTATTTTGGTCAACGTCGTTCCTTTACAGCGTCATTCAAAGCTCCTTCATTTTTGCAGTGTTTATATTTTAAGGTACCCTGGATTTTATAATATAGCTATCACATGGCTATAAAACAAATGCAATATACATTATCATGCTGCTATTTACTGTTATATACTGCGTCGAAATGATGAAGTGGCACTCAAGTCTGAAAATGGTACGAAATATCTTGCGAGCGCAGAATAATTTTTGTCAGCACTTCATTCGTAGAAAATCTGGGCTATCAGCTTCCCCTTTTCAAGAATGAGGCAAGATGGCGTAGGGATAGGGGTTGGTGATTTACTTGGCCTCCAGTAGTACACAGCTGTGTACGGCTCATAGGTCGGCGGCAGCTTATATATCACGTAGAAGTGTTTAAGTTACTTTATGTTAGAAGGTAAGTGGCCCAAGTCGGACTCTATGTCGGTGCACTTACACCCCAGGGATTTTTGTTACTTCCTAAAGTTTCGGCATCTTTTCTCGGGAAGGGAACATATAATCGATTTTAACTGCGACAGCGTGACGAAATGATTGTACCTCTATAGAACATACTATAAAGTTTATCGCAGAACCGCTGATATTAAACGCAACGTGCAGTACATAGTCAACTCGATACGGAAGAGTTAAGAATTTGAAAATTACCCGCCCAACGGCAATTCCCATGTTATGTACATCGGCGAGTAACTGTGCAATATCTGATTGGCAATCGCACCATGCTCGATTTTCACAATTGCCCCTACTAATTGAATAATTGATCATTTTAATAATTGGTTTTGGTCGCTCCACGTTTTAACTGCTATATTTGTATACTGAGGATATTTTTCCATTCTAGTCAATTGACATGCAAAGAAAACATTTTCGTATGAAATATAATGGAGTTGTTATAAATAAGAAAGATTGTAAAAGGAACAATTAATTTTACTGTACTTCTTTTATTTATCTTGTTCCAACTTTATGGCATATTATAATTTAAAAATGCATGAGAGCCTGTTTTTTATAGGCAAGTTGCAATGTATAAGCTGAAATGAAAGCTTTAAAAACTTGGATATATTTTTTTTAATAATAAAAGGTATAGAGCAATGTGCATAATGCCAAAGACCGCACTTCCGCAGCGTGTACGGAAAATACGGCCCGTTACACGTTTCCGCCGACATTTCATTCTATTCTTGTTTTTACGACGACCCTTAAAGCACCTCTCCACGATGCATGGGATAGGATATACGTATAAGATAAGAACACGAATCTTCTCTTATATTTTTGCGATATCTTCTGCTATTGCAACTACTTCTTACTTCGATAATGGTAGTTTCGATCGCGATAGACGAGGAGACTTTGGAGTCGGTTCCTTCCTGATAATCTCTCGGATAATAGTGGGTAACAATGGATAACGATGGATAATGAAACCGATGAACTCCAATGAAAATTCTCAAGTATGTAGACTATTAGGTTCACGAGCAGACAACCTCCTGTTTCTTTAAGTTTTGTATCGTTCTGATATTATCTTTTACTCTAAAATTTTAACCATCCCCTAACTTAAATCTCGAAAGAAATTTTTGGTAGTAAATTTTAAAGTTGAAAAAGAGTGGAGGAACAAAGTATCGCGTAAAGATTTTTATTCGATACTGAACTGAAATACAACAGGGATTTTGAATCTTTACCTGGTGGTATTACAGTTGTATGGGAAAGTAATAAATTCTCAAGAGGTTAATATCAGAAACTTCCTCCACGTATTTATACGCCACCCGTCTGCGAAAGTGAGAAAGTTTTGAGAAAAGTTCTCTTTCCGCAAAACTCGCTTTGTTCTTTTCTCCCTTACACTCATCTATGATTAACCCTGACTTTTTCTGAAGTTGAAGCATATGCTTCACTCGGTTCCCATTTCGATGATCAAATCTTATGTACCCTAGCACTAAATCACTTCTATCGTTAGACACTTGATCCTAAATATCTTCCGAACTACGAAACGACTGACAACTCCAAAAACTGGTGATTGGCTACACCTATATCAATCCTCCATATACTACAGAAAGCGGCCAAACATAATTTTTCTTTCAAGAATAATAAAACTTCCTTAGAGATTTTATAACCCTTCATAGAGCCTTTTCTTTAGAACTTTTCAATATTTATGACGAAAATACACGTAAAAAATTTTATTACAATAATGCCAAACTGATATGAGCAAATTCTGAAACTTTGAATCTTTATGGGACTTATGGTTCTTTTACAGTAAATTCTTAGAATATGGTTGGAATGTCATTCTAATTTCGGTATGTACATTTTAGATAAAGATCAAAATTTAATTTACGGACTACATATAAATAGACGCGAGTTTAATTAACAATAGTAAATTACACAATATACTGATGGGTTTGCACAAGCTGTAATTTCTGGTAATGGGTATTGGCGAAGTACGAAAATTCAACCAAAGCTTATGTTTACCATTTGGAATCTAAATCCTAAACTTGATGCCCTGGACTGCTAAAGCTGTTGGGTCAAGCTCATCACCAAGGTCGTGCAATCCATTTCGAGTTTTCATAAAATGCATCAGATTCGAAAAATGATGAATTAAAATGTAATTCATAGGTTAGTAAACCGAACTAATAGTTGCCTATATTTGTCTAATGTTACGTTAATTAATTAGTATACAATCAGATTCTCGAAATTCACAGAATAGCTACCAATCCCATTTCTACATTGTTGCTGGTTTGTGCTTGACTATCAGCTCGTAATATCAAATACTAAGTTGATTTATCAAAAATACGAATAATTTAATTGTTGCCTACAATAGTAGAATAATTTTTCTCAACTAAGCATTTGTATTGAAAAATATGAAACTGTGTGTATGCAGCGTAAAATAAAGGTAGCTTCAAACATTTTTTCGACTTCGTCGAAAACTCAGCAGGTTTGTAAAGTATGGGTGGACGAACGGTACGTTTTTCTTCATTTATTTATGTTTGCACAATGCGCCATTAATATGCTACGTACAAAAAAGTCGGCAGACAGCGAACAGTCTCGGTATAGGTCCAAAAAATAGAGGTATGCTTCTGCTAAAGCTTGCAGATTTTGCAAAGAAAAATAAAGAATGTCATACGGTATACCAGGAATAGAAATAAGTTCAGTTGTGCGTGTTTTTTGCATTTCTCCAACTTCAATCCACGTACCACCCTTTTCTCCTATCGATTACTAGAGAACGTATTGCCTCGGCTCAATATAACGTGCAATCGACATGCTACCGCGACGAGTGCAGCTGTACACTGAAATCTGCTTTCTGGAAATAACAATACCACTTAAATTTCTGCCTTTCTTGTCGTTTTAAAGCCTCAGTTTAAAAAGCAGTTCAAACCTTCTTTAAGAATGTGAAATTACACCGTGCGGATTATGAACACACATTTAAGAGAATTTATTGTTTAGTTTAAAAGAGGTCCTTCACCTAAAACTTCATTTTTATTCCTTTATTAAATCTGGTTATCTGAATTACTCATATTGTCACATGTTTAATTAAATATATACTATCTTGCTGCGTAATCCTGAAGGACATAATGGCATCTGTAGTCGTTAAGGCGCTTGTCGCAAAAGCATTGTTAATCCTCCTGCAGTTTCCGTTCCACGACAGCTCTTAAACGACTACACAAACTACAAATCTTCTACTAAAAGAGAAAAGAGCAGTGTATCATACTTTTCTTTTTTCATTTAAAAATCGAGAAACTGGGTCATTGCTATTCTATCCAAACAAAATTTAATCAT
>JAUESI010000018.1:9391802-9416050 GCA_032275145.1 Synergus laeviventris | reverse complement strand
AGAAATGGCGAGAAATATTTACAAGAATTATTTGTAAGCTTTTATATTAGAACAAGCTTCTGGCGCTCAAGCGCTGCACAGCGCGCTCCATCTGTAACCAATATTGGAAGTTTATTGGGACCGTGAAATGACATTACACTGCAGGTTGATATCAGTTGTGCGGATTGACATTCTGTTAAGAGTAGTATCGATGCGTTTGCGCCATATAAGTTGGTCGTATAAGTTCATGACCTGTTAGGTGCAATTTCATTCCCATCAAATCGACATCAGAAGCTCACAGTGGCCAGGGATCTCGAGGCGCAAACAGTCGCTAGTGCGGCATTGTTGCATCGAATAGCAAACGCCATTGTTCCTTCAGTGTTGCTAACAGCCCAGCTTAAAGACGAACTTCTGATGTTAAATCGATGCTGTGCTGCAATCGGCACTCGAATTTCAGATGCTAGAAGTTGGCTTCCAAGAGCACAATAGTACATAGGATAATTTATATAAAAGTTACCGTGTTAAGCCAGTTGCAAGGAAAACCCTTTCAAACTCTGGAGAAACTCCACTTGAGATATTTATTCGAATGGGAGATAAAGGAACTACATCGTTAATTAACTTCCGTTAATTAAACCGTATCTAATAATTAGTTATACTATTTTAAATTCCCATGAAGAGTATTTTTGTTTTAACTGTAGTTTATGGAAGCAAGGTATATTTCTGAGTAAATTGAGTTAAAGTGGAATCAGTCGACTACGGTCAGACATAAAGTATAAAAAAATACAACTTTAATCAAATCTTCATTAAAATTTTACAATATTCCCTACGGTCTCCTTATATATTTAACTCTGAGAAAGTTCTAAATATATTTAAGTTCTTCAGTTATAAATGTTGTAATGACAGAAGTTATAATGGTTATATTATGTTAACAGTATTCATCTCCAAACCCTTTTAAAAAGTAATGTCTGACACAATTGAGTGATCCAATTTTTTGTCTGTCTCTACTTTCATGCTGGAAATATGGTAAAAGGACCCGGTGTTTACATTATTAAGGTATTGCTTTATTTTATTTATTTTATTTTATTTTCGCCATGTAGAATGTTCATAAACAACGAAAGGCAAGAATTCAGATAAAATATGTACTAACCGCACAATGTCTCTCGGAAAATCACCCAATATAAATCGCACACGTTATGTTCCTTGGCTCGTTAAGAGTGGCTGGCGGCTTAAGTACAAGCCTAAAATGGAACTGCGAATAGTGCTATTTAGTACCCTCGAGGCAATATGGACGGCGGAAGTTTAACATCGGATGCTTTTTACAACTCTAGAGTAGTTTCCTTTCACTCGCCCCAAAATGGTACATTCTTAAGGAAACAGATAAAGGGGGAAGAAAAACGAAGGAAACGGAAAGGACTGGCAACAATGACAACTCATCCTGGCAACAAGTACAATTGCTATTTGCTGCTTGTCTACTCGAAACAGGTCCGATCTTTATACAAAGATTAAATCTGTCTCGGCGAAGGAGTAAAGTTCCTGATGAAATATCCGATAAAGATTGTACTGCTTTAAATGTACAAACATGCAATGCTAAATCTCACTGAATGATTATCCTACCGTGTTGTAATTTCTCTCCGTCCTCTTGAAGCGAACTTCAACTAGAGCCAAACTTTCGTTGCTTCAGTACAACTTGACTGTACAAAATTGTTTTCCTAGTGGAACACCAGTTTTGGATCCTTGAATAATTAATAACCAGAGTTTCTTTATTATTTGTACTAAGACTTCGTGCAGCGTTTAATACAGTATTTTTCCTTCTACACATAAGCCTACAAAATATATTGTTATTGAAAAATATAAAATCTTATGGCCTTAAAAATTTCAGAAGTAATAGGCTTCATAAAAAAGGGTGTTAAAAAGTTATAGGTTTAAGAATACTGCATATTTATCCCTGTTATACCTCTTTATCTATTATATATGACTATGGTTTCTTTAGAAAAATGTATTTTATCATTTTTATGATATCACTATACTCACACTGCTGGAGAATTCAGTACATATTTGAAGCGAAAAATATTTTCTTCAAAAGAAAACAGATTATATGTAATAAGTGGTTTGGACTCCATTTAAAAAAATAAAAATCGAAAATCAATTTTTCGGACCAGCGTAATACACAAGATTAAATCGTTTTATCACATTTTTTGCGCCATTTCTTCATTACACTGACGAAGATAAAGTGTTGCCAGTATCGATTTATTCTAAAGCTCTTTGCTGCACAATATGATGCAAAATCTGATCGGATTATGAAGCGAGTTACAAGCACCGATGCTTCGGAGATAGCCAGATATGATAAGAATCGTTTACGAGATGTTATGAGGATGATACGATCAGCCCGGAATTACTTCTCAAATGCATTATGCACGCGATTACAGTTTAAAACGACAGAAAGTCTCGTGTTGTTTTCGTTGAGTTCCTTACCCAAAGTAGAGCTCATAATATGCGACATAACGAGTTCCTGCTGATATAAAGAAAATACGTAGTGACTTTATCGTCTCTAGGAAACCGCTGGGGTGAACAGTATACTTTGTTACGAAGGAAGATGTCCCATGCACAATAGAATTACGTTGCCCGGGGCGCCCTTTGCGTTCTCGAATCTTTACCTGGTTATGTTCATTTTCTTGCCAACCCTTAGTAGTAATTTAGTAGATATAGTGTGCATAACACGTTTATGCGAGGCGAATGAATTTCCTCGAGCGAATCTACTGCATTAAAAAGTTTCGCATTAAACTTTATGCACTCTATGTAACTACAAGTATTTTGCATACACCTGTGCTCCAAATTTCTTCCGAATTATGTATGATGATAATAAAAAGCTCTAGAACTATTTCATTTAATAGTAAATTGCCCAACTGCCCATCTTGAATATAAAAAGTCCCAATGAAGAATGAAAATGCTTACCGGTGACATTGAGAGTGATATGTTGGACATTGTTGCATTCCCTATTGACTGCTAAGTAGGTGGCTTCGCATTTGTACAACCCCTCGTCTGCGATCTTGATATTTGGGAGTTTCAAGAAGGTTTCAGTGTCATTTTTCACGATCAGCAGATCCGCCCTGAAATAAACAAAAAAACTTTTGAATCTTTCACAAAAGGTATATTTGAATCTAAATGCAAAGTGATATATTCTAGTACCGCGTGACGAAATACTAGAGGTATCGTTTTATGGTGCATTGTAAAGGTAGAGAAACAGAACATTTCGCATTTCCTTCGAAACTTTCAAATATATCGTAAAAGGGATAAAACACGTTCGCTTCATAAAATGACATCGATTTACATTCTAGTCCCGTTAACCCAATTAAGCGGATTCGCTTTGCAGGTTACGATAACGGAGCAAGGGACATTGTACTTGGCGGATCTGGGTTCGCTAGAGCCTGTCGATTAATGAATCTGATAAGATTATAAGTGGCGCTGCGGTAAATTCCAATTAACTATCACCGCATTATAGAACAATGAAGCTCAAAAAAGAAAACTGGAACAAAAAAGTCGTATACCGGGACTAGAGCTTAATCAGCTTTTTTTCACCCGGGATTATACTTCTATAAACTTTTTTAATTATTACTCTTTTTATGTATGGTATATGTATCAATAGAAAATTGTGGTCTTAAAGGCTTTGTAATATTTCAGGGAAAATTTATAGCATACCTTCTATTATGGAATATAAATCACCAAGGATTTAAGTGATTGTGTGTATAAAAGATTGAGTAAATAGTATGCAGAATTGATATTTGAGTTTTTTTAGAGTACTGGTTACACCATTTGAAATTTTTTAATTGTTTAGCATGGGAAGTTTAAAATTACTTCTTCAAATTCTGTCAGATTTTCCCGCTGTATCTATTCTTGGATCTCATCACACTTTAGTCGTTGAAACGCTTTCGATATTGACATGAATCATGTAAGAACTTTCTTTCTAGAGACCATTCTACAGATCGCAGATCTTCAACTTCAATTTCCTGCCTCTCGGGTGAGGAATGAAATCGTACGTTAAAGGCGTTTGCTGTACTTTTCAAGAAAGAAACGCGCTCGGCATCGATTTTATTTTCTGCATTCCTTCAGATATTTGGAATTCCGCGGATTTCTCCAGTCAATGAAGTCAATACGTCGAATAACTCAGTCCTTTCAATCCTTTTCTATTTCGTTTTTTTTTTATATTATTAGGAAAGTATATACCATTTAAAAAAAGTCTTTCTAAAGCATACTTTATCGAACTTCAATTGCAAGGCAGAAATCCGCTCTCAGAATAAAAGTTTCTTCAATTTCTGAAAATGATTTCTATTCTGAATAGAAAAATATAATTTTGCGGATTGTAAACACTGAAATATGAAATTTACTTTTTAAACGTGATTTCAGATGCAGCTCAATACTGATAAAAAGTAAATAGAAAACTTGTCACGTATCACGCTATTGTAGTAAAATCACTCTTATAGCGAAAATGATGAGAAAATATTGCATACTAAAATACGGGAGAAATGATATTCTTAATGATTCCCATAAATTTTCTCTTATTTTGTATGTACGCCTATCACTCATGATTATGATGTTGAGGCCATAAATAAATTACAAGACGAAGGGAGAATTTTGTGAAAGGTCGAGGGAGAAATTTCCAGGATTCTGGACTACCCGAAATAGTTCGAGTTCCTCAACTCCAATATACGAGTTTCACGTCCTAATAATGCGATTTTAATGCAGTCCTACAGAATTTTGCTATTACCGTATAGAAATTTCCAAACCTGGTTTAGATCGGAAATGGAAAATATGACCCGACCAAGGCTACATCAAAATTTCTACACGAGGAGTAAAAATGTTTAAAAGTTTTGTTTGTATAAATATTCTGAATAAGAAGAAGGGGTATTAAAATTGAATGTACCTTCAGAATCTGGCGACTCATGTATGCTAGCAGAAAATTCTTCAATTAAAGGGAACAGCACGTATTTTAGATACTATAATTATCGAAAGTAACTTCTATAGTTTATGTAAAGTTCAGACGCTACGCATACGTATGCAGTAGCAGATTATAGCTGGTCATTTGGTTAAGCTACAACTCGTAAGCTGTAACTTAATCCTGCATGTGGGGTAAGTTCAGAGCTGTGAAAACATGATGAATGAATAAAGCTGGACTTTAAGGGATTTTATGCTTTTGTGGGCATAAACGGAATGTTGAGCATTACCTCCAAGAGAAAATTGAAGAAAAACACTTGCAGACATAATAAACTCTTCAACTTAACGTAATATTCATAAAAAAATACCTGAGAAACTTTATTCCGGATCTTATTAAAATATATTTCACATATTCTGAGAATCTACTGATTCCATAATGATTCAATTATACCAACATTACTATTTACTAAGTCAAATTCCAAAATTAAAGTTGAGATAACCAATTTAAATGATGACTGAAGGATTTAGTTTGAAACACTAAAGTCAAATATACCGTCAAATATTTATACTAAACGGAAATCGGAAGGGCTGTTATTTCAATCTGGATTAGTCAGTGAAACATTAATAGTTCAGTTAATTCTTCCTGTCAAAAATGGCGATGAATTTTGATACACTCCACACTCTCTCGAGGCCGGTGAAGAGCGGACAGCATTCCGTCCAGGAAGCGGTAGATGATCCAATTCCGTTCACCCTCTGTCGGCTGCGTTTGATGGAGGTTTTTCCAAATCCGGGGTCTCTCTTTTAGAAACAAGGTTCGCCTAGCCTTGGAGAACGGGCTTTGGTGCGTCGTCGAAGCCCCAGGAGGTAGCGGGGGTGCTCGGCCGATCTTTGATCCTCTTGGTTCCGCGTTCTGTTGGTTGGTGAGGAGGAAGCCTGGTTTCACGGGATCTACGGCATGCTGCTTGCTGCTGGGAATTCCAGCCCATACAGAAGTGATAGATTAACCAACTCTCAAAAGGAAACCCGAAGGACCTAGCGGGGTTGGTTGGACCGAGCTATGGAAGGCATAAGAGTCGCCCAGCGTCTTGTTGGACAGAAAGTCAAATAGCGGATATTTTCATGAACTTCATGAGCACCTATGAGTATCTATTAGAGCATCTATATCTTCATGGGCATGCAGAAAGCAAACTTGCGTTGCTTCATCCTCAACCGAATGCCATTTTATTTCCAACAGTAATCAAAACACTCTAAAAAATAAAAACTATGATAAAGTTCAACCAGCACACATAAAGTTCACATATACAGTTTCTAGCAACCATAAAGTTTTCACACAATCTCACATTTATGTATCTTATACTTTCACACTATTTTGAATAAACTCGACTATGTTACAAATTCCATCACATACCCATCTAAGTTATACAACCTTAATATCAGTTTGAGCATCAACCATCGGCTTTAATAATTTAACAATATTTAGACTGAAATCTATTTCGTCTCTACATTTTCCGATTTAGGACATCCCATTGCTCTGATTTTCTTTGATTTATTTTGTGACTTTTTTTTGTACCTGAATTGTGACACGGAGTTGTCATGAGTCGCCCAAGGCAGTTACAATGCTATTTGGACCCCCACCTCTCAGGAAAGGCTGGGATTGTCATAGAATCAATGCCTCTGTTAGCGAATTCTGCCGTACAAGGCTTTTCGGTCCTTTACGCCAATTGACTCAAAAATAAAAACTCTGGGGAATATTCGAAACACGTCAATGTAAAAGCGCATCCAACACGAGATGCTTTTGCCCTAAGGCTTTTGCCTCCTGAATATTACTTGACTCCATGAAAGAATCCCATTCTTCAGTCGACATATTTTTTTGTATAATATAATGTTAGTTCTAATGTTTGCACCCGGAATTCTTGATTTAAAAAAATTGTAGGGTTCTGCATAAGTTTATTTAATTCATATAATTAAATATTTCGATAATTAACCGTACCACTAATATTCAAATAATTCAAGTAAATCGCTTCAGAACATAATAATAACTGTAGCATTGAATTTAACCAATACGATAATATACTGGGTAAAAGGATTACAAGTATGCGGTTGTTTAAACGCAAAGAAGACGGTTCAGCCAAAGGGTAATAAAAGCTGAGCATTGGATTCACTAAATTTCATTCTGAAAAGCTTAAAGCGATTCAGCCGGTGCTTTTATAGCCGTTTAAACCCTAGGCTCCTACCCAAGACCCATTGTCTTTATTCGTGGTCTGAATGACTCTATTAACAACATTAAATTACATTTTCCAGGAGAGGCGTCTCCAAATGAAAAATGTGCTTTTCACTGATAAATAGTTGATTCAGATTGTATAATGTGTATACATTAAAATGTTTAAATTTCATTTCGGGATTTCATAACTCATTTACTAATAAAGTTGTTGCATGTAGTACAATCCGTAAAGAAATTTTCATAAGAGATAATCACATGAAACCGAATTAGTCAAACAGATTTTTTTTCAAATTTGAGTTACGTAATGACTTCATTAGTCAATATACGCCATTCCCTAATTTGTGTCATATACCCATTAATATATGTGCTTCAAACTACATGTGGCCTTTAATACTGATTGCGGATCAAATATGCCTATCTGGCATCTGTCCCTCTATGTGATGTATGGCATCGCGTGGCTCACACGATTCGTTATGTCATGTGTATGTATGCGAAATGTTATTTAAGCTTCTCAATATTCATTACCACATTTCGCCAAAATTTATTAAAGTCATTGCGTAGTAGAGTTTATTTTTGTCATTATGACAATCCTTTTTCCACCGAGTTCAAAATGATGAAATATTATTCTGTCTCAGCAGTTTTAAAATACTAATATACTAATAACTAATTCTTGATTCAAGATTTATATAGAAGTTCACTTACCCCGGATCCATATCCTCTTTGACACGAGTAACACCGAAATCATCGCTATAAACAAAAATTCTTGTGTTGCCAAGGTACCATTTGAGACTGTGGAGGCCGTTGCATTGTGGCAGTTTGAGACGGCATGGTAGTTGAACTTCCGTTCCTAATTCCGCACTCTTCTCCACTTTTAGCCATGGTTCAGTGTTTCCTATAACATAATAACGATTTTTTCTTTATTCCCACAATCCTATTTTCCATTAACTCTTTTATAAACAAACGAAATAATGTTAAAAACTTATGTGAAGAAAGGCTAACGAAAGTGATAGCAGTACTGGAATTTATTGTATTACGAATATCAGAAAATGAAAGCCTACAGAGAAAATCGAATTTTTTCATTCTTGTAATTCAATTTAAGAAAGTGAGCTTTTCAAATTTTTCATGTATGTTTAAATTCTCTATTGGCGACAAAATTCAATGAAAAATATTGGAAATTGTTACAAAGCTTAAATTAAACTCTAAACATATTGTGTCCCTGCAATGCCTAACGAAACTGAATATTTAAAAATATTTAATCTTTTAATATGGAGTAACGAATATAAAATGGAAGAGCACGTTGATAAGGTAGTTTTGTGCGTGAAATATTAAAACCTCGGCTATCGTGTGCGCGTATTTTAGACATCGCTATGACAATAAAATTCGAAGTATCCAAAAGTACGTCACATGCTATTACGCAACAATATCGTGACAGGTAATCCGTATCGAATTCCATTTCGGTATCAGTTTCGGGATAGGCATTGAACGTGATATTTACTACAGCATCCCGACCCACAAACTTCAACGAGCTTTTATATCGCACGCGTTTCGACAGATAAACAGAAATAGAAGAATGGAAATCGATCGAAGTTATTTTTTGTTCTATACACCCGCGAAAAAAACTGAAACTACGAGGATTTAGTATTTAAAGTCTTCCATATTTTTGTTAAAATTAAATCGACTCTCAGACTACCGAAATATAAACAAAAATTGCCATATTATCAACTGAAATCAAGAAATGATCACTTTTGCTTCACCGTAGCGGAAGCTTTGTAGTCGTTACATTTTCCAATTATTCTTAAAATAGTTTAATTAAACTTTTCTCAGTTGATAAATGTTTAATTTATTTATGGATTTAATTTCTTACTTTAAATTTTAGTTATTTGAAGATTTATAGATGAAAATAATAATTTTTTGAAATTACAAACATATGCTCGATTCGTTTCGACACAAGAAATCGTTCCTCCCCTTTGCATAAGCTTTGAATTTGGATTATTCGAGAACTTATAGTCGGAAAATCAATTTTACAAAAGTTGTGAAAGTATATATAAATGGTAAAATTCAATATTTTGAAAACTCCTTTATTACCTTTTGAGATGTTGGTTGTGCAAATAAGCCCTACAAATTTCATTAATTTATCTACAGCTGTCTTCACAGAATGAATAGAAGAGAAAATTGTTGCGGGTAACTTTCAAGGGGGTAAAGTAAAAAACATAAATAAGATACAGTAAGTTGACATGGTAACCGTATCCTATTTTCAGGGTAGTATTTACCCACCAAAGGATAATTTTTTGCAGATAATATTTACCCTGAAATTGGGGTGAATATTACTTGGTTTTTTCTGTATTCACAAAGTTATAGTGGCGACAAAAAACGGCGACATCCATCAATCAATACATCCAGTTTCTTTCGTCCCATCGGAAAAAATCAGATAATCTAATATTAATGCATTTTATTTAAAAACATGAATAATTATATTTTGAATAAATAAAAGAAAAATATGAAATCTCCTATTAAATGAAACACCCAAGATCGAATTCAAAGCTATATTTTGATCAATTTATTAAAAAGGAAGCGGAAATTATACTTCTGTAAGGAATTGCGCAAGTAAATAGTATTGGATAAATAAAACTATTATTCTTATGCATTTTTATATGAAAGTTTCATTCTTTTCTGCGCAAAGTTTACTCGGCCGCATTGTATGTTATGCAAAGACTTAATAGTCTCGAATGAATTGCATGCACAAATCAAGCACAAGCCCTATTCCAATAATTGTTCAGTGCAAATAAGATTACTTGTTGATGCTAACAACTTGAACGGCTCGCGAAAGGGCATTCAAAAGTGAGACTGATTAAAGCGCCAATTTCACTCAAGTATAGTTTGCATCAAGTAAGCGTAGGTACTCACTCTTCCAAGTTCTACTATCTCAGGACGAAATATCACTGAGCTGCGGAAAGCAAAGTTACACAATTATGTATACGAGTGATTTAATTCTTCGCCTCTGGAGGGCAGGCAAAATAAGAGAAAAGGAGAGAAAAAAGAAATATCGCCTCACGGGACGACTCGGCAGAGTTTCCAACTCTATACAATAGTTCTTGCCTGCGTACTTTCAGGCGACTTGCAAAGCAGTGTTCAAACAAAAAGTGACCGTCTCCTTCTGTACTCCATGCCTTGCGTAGCATCGCGCTCAAAAAGCACTCTTTTAGTGGAGAATCCTGAGGTGAATATAAATCTGACTCAGCAGACAGCGGATACCTCCATAAATAGATGAGAAAAATTTGTTTCTCAGATTTCAGCATTGTCTTGAGGTGATGCGGCGGTCCTTGAATTGACAGTACGATATAATGAGATAGGTGAAATCACTAATTAAAAACCAATTAAATTCGCGATCACGATTTAAGAATTTCAGTTGCAATAATATTTTCGGGAAAAATTATCGAAAAACACTTTTTTTCGAGCATGGAGGTAAGTCAATATTGTAATTGGTTGGCCGAAGTGAACGACCTGAAAATAGACGAATAAAATAAAATAGAATTGAAAATGTCTGTTAACAATTTTCCCGAACATAAATTGCATTTCAGGCAATATTGTCAAGAGTCATCCTATTATAAAGGATTATGGCAAACTAAGGCTTATGGAATCTACTGCCAGATCATGTATATAGTTTCGCGAATTCTGTTAGTTTTGGCTCTACATAATGATTATTTCCGGTGTCAAATGTTAAATAGAATTGGTGTGCGTGCATATGCAAGCCAATTATACAGGATTATTGAACGTGGCTACACAATGTAGAGTACAGACTATTGCACCACCCAGTAAATCAGGGTAATCAGAGGTATCTGACAGCAGTTGGTTGGGCCGACGAATAAATGGAGTTTCGGGTATACAACTTAATCTAAGTTAGGACCGTTTATGCGATCAGTTGTGATCCAATGGCAAGAAGCACACGCAATCCTTCCATAAGCACGGACAAACAAACCCCTAATACATCCTCTGCGAATAAGGAAACCCTTCATAGCTCAATAAACATATATAATATGTACCAAGCTACTTAGTTTCAATCTTGATACAATTCTATTATATTTGATTTTTAACTTGCAAGGATGTGCTTGGAAGGATTGCGTGCGGTTCTTTCCATTGAAACACATAACAAATCGCATAATAAACGGTACAAAACTCCATTTATTCCATAATTTGTACGCATACAAATTAAATTCTAATTTAAAAGTTATTCATTTTTTAATACTCAAGTTTATATTTTTCCCATTCTCCAAAATCTCTTAAAAGTACATAGGTACTTTCATGATTATGCTCGATTTTTAAAAGGGTAAAAAAGTCATGAAAAGCATGTGTTTTTCATGTATTTTATATTGAATGAAAGGTGGAATAAAAAAAAATTTTAATTCTTGGAGTACAAATTTTCACCAAATGAAAGAAGCATACTTGTGAAAATATCAATGTATTATACAAGAAAAAAAATATGCTACCATGAAATTCTATACATTTGCAATTTCAATAAAAAGTGTGGGTGCTTTTAATGTTTAATGGGAAATGGTTTGTAAAGAAGTGCATTGAATAACATAGGTACCTTTAAAGAATTTGGATCAATGTTTGCCTTCTCAATGCATCTGCGTCGATCGGTTCTTTCGTCCCTCCTGATACTCAACTACCCACCTTCCAATTCCATAGCCTACATAGTGCCTATCAACCAGGCATCTTGCCAACTTTCGTAGCTTTGAAATTTACCTACTTGTGCTAATACGTAATACTGTAGCTGTAAGCAAGAAACGCATTACTACCCTTGCGTTCTGATAGGATTACTTTGGATAATGCATGGCCCTTGGAAAGCGTTCTTGCTTGCTTCACTTTTATGACGAAGTTCTATTTTGTTGCTTCAAATTATAATTTTGCCCTTCAAAACTACTTCAGCAGGAGGCACTTGATATTCGCAACTATTAATCTATACTTTTAAATAGATTTTTTTTACGATGTTGCTTTCTTCATGGAATAATCTTCGTTTTGCAATTACTGCAATTTACTCATAGAATTTCACGAGATATTGAAAGTTTGAACTTTTTATACATTCCTTGTGCTATTAAAAGTTCCTGTCTCCTTATTGGATTATAAAGTTTTCAAATTCATCGCACAAAATTTCATTCAGTTCTAGAATGGATCCAATATCTTATCTATCTTCTAAATCAGAAGTAACTATGACGCTTCTCCCAATTTAGAAAACGAACGTTGCAGAGACAAACAAAATTATGTTATTTCCATGACCCACGAAAACACGAACGCCAGAACTAGAGCGTCAATAATTTTAGACGGAGATCAAAACTTCCTGTAAGTAATGTGTGCATGCTAACTTGGAGTTCCTCAATGCCACAATGCTCAATTTTCACAGTAGGTCTTATACAATTAGTGTACAATGTTAATTGTGCTGTGTCATAAGGAAGAAATTGTAGTATGAAAGTCCAAAGTTCTATTTGGTTTTAGTTTGCATTTTATAAAGTAAACGAAGTTTGTGTTATTCAACCAAAAACATTCGTGTATTTAAAACCTACGAGTGCGAGTACAAACACGACTCTTGTTTTAAGTTAAATTTACTTTCCCTCTGCATACCTATTGTGGTGTTATAATAAGGTTTTATGTAAATAGTTAAATTAATGATAAAGTTTAGTTCATTAAATTTAATTTTTTCTAAATTATCAACTTAAATTATTCCAAATTCCTAATGATTTAACATTGAAACTTTTTACAAAATATAAAATTTTCTACATATTTTTTAAATTAATAAAATCTTGTTCAATTAATTTATCAAAGTCTTCACAAATAAATGAAAAAGTTGAATTTCAGCTCTCGGAGGGTAAATTTAAGACCTGAAGTTTTGTAGATAAAGTTTGAAAAGTTCCTTAATTTAATGTCTTTTTTTTTAGAAATTCATTAAAATATTGGTGCATGAGAATAAAAATTGATAAAAAATTTTATTATAAAAATATGTTCATGAGTATAGAACTAACCAATTCATTGAATTGTTAATTTTAATGCGCCAAATAAAAATAGAAAAAATACATTACAAGTTTCTTGCATTTAGAAATTTTTTATGCAATCAGTACAAAAATTAATTCATTTGAATGATCAGAACTTTAACCAAATTACTTTTATCTGCGCTTCTGATGAAAAAGAAGAGTACTTACTTGGTAATTATCCCCGAGCGGATATTGCAATAAGTAAATCTAGTTCTATCTCCATTAAAGCTCTGCATTCGTTTCTTTTTTTATCGTCTCGATATAGATTTTATACGTACCTACTCGAGGATTGAGCGAGATGCTTTTATCACCTCCGCGCGATCGAACCTTTATCCGCATTGGAGGAGATAAATTTATAGAATTATAATGGCACCATTGGTCTGATTAGGCAATGGCTTTACAGATGAAAACTGTTTGATTTAGTAAACATTGCACAGACATTTTCAGCTTGCTTAGAAAAAATTATTAGATAATTGTAAACGACATAAATGATTTTTATAAAAGAAGACTCTAATTCTGTTAGAAGTTTGATTGATTATTCCTGTGATGAATGAATTTACTCGCGGACTATGACAACTGACGAACAAACGCATAAAATTCTTCGGAAAACTGATTGCAGTAAATTAAACCTAAAAGTTTAATTCACAGCTCTGTCACAGATTGTGGAATGTTTCTTTTGGAGTATCGTACTTTAAATGTCCATTGAACATTTAATTGAATTTATTTTGTGAGGTAACTTTATTTGTTGTCACTGTTTAACTTCAAAATTAAATGCAATTTGGATTGATTAAAATACAATTTAAAGTATACATTTATATTTCTAACTAAAAAGAATAAGTTCTCTTTTGTCATTAAGGAACCAATTTTGCGGATAGGGAATTTTTAAAATGCTTTCCTATTGATTAATAGAGCTGAGTGTTTTATCATTTCCTATGCTGTAAGCTGTGAGAATTGTTTCCAAATAGCTCAGAGCACCGACCCGGAAATTACTTCTTATTGATTCTTAACTTTGCCAATTTAATTAAAATTAGATATATTCTGATTGCAAAACTATTCCTCAGGTAATTTTACAAATGAAACAAAGTAATAAATAAGGTCATTTTCACGTATATTGTTAGCAGTTATCAAAGAAATTTCGTTTTTTATATCTAAGGCTGCTAAGTAGATAAACGCTACAAAAGTGTGAAAGCACTAAAAAAGCGGTTTTATGATTTTTCTGCTTGCTTATAGGCTGTACGATAGCGTCAGAGGATTAAAGTTATTATACTTGAAACGCGATGTTCTCTGTTCGTGAACTTCCGTAAGTGAATTGTCAAATATTCTCGAAAGACTCTAGACACATGATGTAAGTGGTATGAGTGAATTACCTTCCTTAGCTAGATCAACTAATGAGATATTACCTGGGAAACAGTCTCATTTTCCCATAAAATTTCATCATTCATATGAAAAACGATACAAAATTTACTTTTATATCACAATATAATCTACAATCACCGATATTCCTTCAAGAATTGTGAAAAGAATTGTTTTCAAATATCTATGAGATCCTATTCGATTGCTGTCCAATTTTATCCTGAAATTATGAGGCACTTTGCAAAAGCACCACATGACAGGCGATAAAAGGTTCATCGTGATGGGATGAAATTTGAGATTCAATGTGCGGAACACGCGGAGAATTTCCTGAGAAACCGTTTGCACTATGTGTCTAAGTCATAGGTATCATCTTTCAGACACTGGATGCTCCTTTCTTAAAGTGGAGAAATCGAATGAATGATAGGAAAATAAACTAAAACTAAAAAAATTTCTGACTACAAAAATGTGTTTTTCAAAGAATTATCGGTTTTTTTGGAATGAAAAACCGGATTTAAAAATTTACTTTAAGATAGAACTTTGAAACGAATGTTTTAATAGAAAGTAACATAATAATAATATAATTTATGTTGCTTGCAAGCTTCTTATAGTTAAGAAATATCTTACTGATTAAATATGTGTTGTGGGTATATAATGCTAATCTGTAGTTAAGATGAGGTAATGTATCATCCCTAATAGGTTTATATGGTGTCGGAACTTCTCAAGTTTACAGTTTATAATGGAGCTATACGTTACTATGTAAACTGCCAGGAAATGTAAATTTGTTCATCTAAACCCAAGGGAAGGCTGCTATCGTCCTTTACACGAATGCCATTCAACTGTGAACTTTTATAGAGCATAACGATAAGAATTCTCGGTTTTCTCCGTCTCTCGAAAGCCCCCAGTCCCAATCCCAGAGATCCTCCCTACTGATCAGTGCGTTAGGGACGTATTTAACTGAACCTCAACCTTCATTCAATAAGCTTAATATAAGTTAATTGTTATCCACCTATTAAAACACAAATAACTGAAAATACTATTCATTTCATTTTGTGAACCAGATATTTAAAAAATCTCGAAAACTTCATAAAATGAATAGAAGCAAAAATATAAAAAAATATACACAACTTTTCACTTCTACTATAGCAGAAAATTAACACAGTTTATTTAACCGATTTGCAGACAATTTTAACCAGAAATCAATCAGCACGACTGAACTCCATTAAATTGAACCTAAAAGTGCTTTCACATCCATTTTTTTATGGTTCTCGTTTCGAGGATGGTTCGCGGTTATTTGAAACCTAGAAATAAAAAATCGATACACTCACATTTGAATAAATACACCATCAAAATTGTTCCACTTTCATCATGTGATTTGCGAATATTAAATATATTCTCTGACTAGGAATTTCGTTTCTTGGGATCAATTATTTGTACTTTCACGTTTAATTTTCCAATTTTTACCAATTTATGTTACATCATATATATCTCAGAGCTGTCTTTGGCAAATGTCTCTTATTATTCTTCATGTCAACTTCCTTTTTAATACATTCTTTAATGATAATAATAGTGAGAAACGAAAAATAGAATTATATTTAATGGAACCTTATATGAATAAAAAATATCTTTACCTCGTAGTGACTGGCAATATGACACCACTATAAGTAGAAAGTAGAGACGGCTATCACTGTCAGACATTTCAATAAAAATAAGTGATAGAAACATTTTTAGTAGGAATTTTCAAACTACATAACTCTCTTATTTTTTAATTCTTTTCATATTTATTCCCCTCTTCTAATGATTGTGCATGAAAGTGAACATCAATGATATGATATGAAATTCATAATAGTCGATTGCCTCGTGAAAAGCCCCTCGAAATTGTGAAATTAGAAAAGTAATTCCAAGAAATAGTCGGTTGAATGCCTCGTTTCTACTAAATGCATTTCAAGGAATTGAAATCCAAATTCAACCACAAAACGGAAATTCCGCCTTTGCCTAGTTTGCGTGTGCCACTTTAGAATCTGCTTGGAAATACGTTTCCTTAGCACAAGGTGAGAATAGAAGTTCACAGAGGCGTTTTGAAAACGCCATCCTGCAGGTCCATTGATAAATTCTCGATACGTCACTAGTTCGGTACCAAACATTTCACCTTCAATCGCGCTTGCAGAGAGAGCTCGCCGCCGAAGGGGATGAGAAACGTGGAATACACACTTTGCCTCAAGCGACCATTATCTTTCGCTTTCAGTGTTCGTACATCTCCCGTTCAACGATATTATTGATTCAAGACTTTGCGTATAATCCACACGATTCCTAATATTTCAACGAACACTTGACATTATGACGGTTGAATAGAAACACTCAAAATTCCATTCACTTAAATTGCACTAGTGAAAACGCATAAAACAGAAAAGAGTAAAAAAATCACAATTTCATACTTATAATTCCATTTGAATCTTAAAAATGCTCTTTTAATTAATTCAAACAACGAATGTATTAATGTATTCTTTACAAAAAATGTTATTAGTAAATAAATATGATGAAGAATGTCAAAGCAGACTCCAGAGGATCAAAAGAAAATTAAAAATATTATATATTCTCGCGGACAGAAAAAGAAAACAAAATATATTGGATATTGCAAATGAGATTTGCGAGAGTCCAGCGCTGGTAAATTAATTCAGTAATTAATTGCAGTCCGCGGTTTACTGCTATTCCGTCAAGTTTTTTTTTTCATCAAAGAGATGGTTCCCTTACAAAGAGTTAGAAAACAAGTTTTTCTGTGTCGACTGGTTTAACGTTTCAAATCTAAAGAAGTGCTCTTTCTTGTAGGCGAAAGAGCAGTCCATATAAATACTACCCCATTTGTTAGGAACAAACGGAGCAACCGTGTATAAGTCAAATTTTTTCCTGATTCACCCTCAGTATATATACAAACAGGAATAAGAAGTCGGTCAATTACGAAAAGTGAGCTGCACACTTATTCCGCAACACTATTTTTTGTGGATTTTTTATTTCCAGCGTTATCCAGGCGCCAATTTCGTGATATCTTCATTTATCGAGGTCAGCTTGAAGGGCATAATTTAATTTTTTCCAAGTTGAGGCGGCTAATTCAATTTCGTGCTGGATGAATAAGAATGTACATAATTTTTAAATTCAATTTTTACAAAGCCGTTTCTCAAAGCCCTCTTTCCATCCCCGTTTTCCCACTTCTTTTGATAAACTTTTCTTCCTACCTTCTTTTTCGACACGTATCTCCTTTTTCTTTTCCAAAAACCTTTTTCAAATCCCTTTTTCCAAGAATCATTATTATGAAACGAATAAAAAAAATTATCGAAAATAACGATAGGTTAAAAATATATACTTTTAAATAATGATAAATAAATATTATTTACTGTAATATAAATAAGCTGTGAATTTCATCTCAGTTTCATTTAACTGTATTTATATTTTTGTGTGCTCATTTTTGAGCACTTTGCTTTATTATTATGAAGAAGTTTCATAGTTTGCTCATATTAAAAGTATATTTAATACTTTTTTTCGAAGTAAAGAATATTTTTTTGTTCTTCCAGAAAGAGTTTCATAATATTACATTTAATATAAAGGAAATATTTCTTCCAATGGAAACCCCGGAAAACGAATAAAAAGTTTTGGAATTTATCATTTATATTTTTTAATTCAGTGTCTTAATATTAGATAATTTGAATTTTTACGATGCAAAAAACCCTTTACTTTCTTACATTAGCTTTGATTTTTATTATCTGAAGACTTATAAACGAAATTATAAATAACCATAACTTTCTTATTATTCAATTCAATCAAATAGCGGATTATTATATCAACTTCATGACGATGACACAGAAGTTTGGGTTATTAAATCAGTGGAGTCCATATGATGTCACGCATGGGGCAAGTTTCTCTGCTTTTCCATTTCGATGTGGACTCAAAAATTAAATGTTTTCGTCACAAGTCCGCTGAAATTTGGTTTATTGGACAGTATTTACACTCCATGATCCCGTATTCTGCTTCGGGTGACGATAAAGCAACGCAAGATTGCTATTTGTATGCCCAACTTATAGATGCTCCATGAAGTTGATATAAAAATCCGCTATTTGATTTTCTCTCAGAATTATCCTCTGCGCAGTTTGCATTCGCTAAACCAATTAGCCCTTGAACTGCATCTAGTTCTCCGAGCTTCAGTTCCATCTCCTTGGTTCCTTTCCCAAATGAGAAATGACGCCTTTTGCCACTTTGATGTGAACTTTAAAATTTTTCCCGGATGAGAGATGCTGGTAAGAGTTGCCCCAAGTGTGACAATTCATCCTGAGAGACTTGCCCCATGTGACAAGATATGAACCCGATAATCGGTTAGAACGAGGAAAGTTTAAATAAACTATTTGAAAAATATCAGAAAATATAACGACTGCACAGCTTTCTCTATGAGGAAGTAAAACTGATAAAGCAAGGTGCAGTTATTTCTATACTAATGAACTTTTAAAATATGTTTTCCAACTTGTAGTGATTTTTCAAATATATAAAAATATTAGTTTCTTCTACTATCTTCCTGCTTTTAATAGGCTCATAAAACTGGTTGCTCATAGTAGTGAGGAATAAAACGGAATATATGTTAGATGCGAAATGGCGGTAAATGGTTAATGGTAATTCAGTAGTCAGATCTCCTGAGGAATGTAATACTTAACGTGTCAGATCGTCGTTGCGCGTCGTGTTAAAATTCGAGTTCTGACACTTGGCCGCAGGAAACGAGGGAAAATTATTTGAATCCTGGCCAGAAAATTCAGATAGATAACGACGTCTATCGGTCATATGGTTTTTGGCAAAAACTTATCATGCCTCGGGTCCCTGGTGTGCGCTAGTGCGCTAACCAATTTCAAAATTATACAAATTACAGTTAGATTAGCATCGATCAGAACAGGAGCAGTGCGGTGTCAGTAAATGGTAGACGAGGAAGGCAAAGGACGAAAGGATGAGTATAGACATCGTTTGGAGATGAATGGCCCGTGGCCGTTAAAATTGGAAACTCTCCGAATTTATGGTCGTAAAGCGTTACGATAGGTATGAACTCATCTTTTCTGTCGGCCTATATTTAAGCTTCATCGCTGTCTCCCGCTCTGCAGTCACTGAAGCTTACGCGTTTATCAAGGCACCCTTCGTAAAGGGCAGAATATTATTTTCTGACTCGAGACTTAGCTTGATGACATGCTAAGCTTTCCAATTTCAACGAATCTGACTGAATCATTTTTTAAAGGTTTTTATTAATGACATAAGTCCTTTAATCACTTAATTGTCTGTTTTTGCTATAAACTATAAATTTATAATCTGCAGGTAGTAAAAGTAATCCGCGTAAGAAATTTTATTGGCATTAAAACTTAGCAGACAGCAATTTCGCTTCTCGCGTTCTAAAAATTTTCTCATCGAACTAAGAACCTCAGTTCGATGGCTCTTCTAATTTTCAGTGTAATGTTTTTTATTACTGCCTTTTGCAGTTTATACGACCAGCAGACTACTTCAAATTAGCGACAGATTGCTTTCGACATCGTTGTCTGTGAAAGTTTGGCACTCTCGGTGGAGTTAATCTTTCTCTCGCGAACATATGTGCAGGAGAACTCGTAAAAGTAGTTTGCTAAGGTGTGTAAAGGCACTTTGCAAAACTCTAAAGTAGAGAAGCTGAAATGATCGAAAACTGGAGAAGTGTCGGTGGTCTGTGATTCATGGAGGAGCTATCGACTACAGCAAATCGAATGCTCTTGTATGATATTCGCAAAGTCGAGAATTAGATTAAGCCGCCATTTTACGTCCGCGGATTTATTAGCACTCACCATCGAAATATATAGGGAGCAAAATTTTGCCCAAAGGGACTGCGAAATTCACTATTCTTGAATTAATTGGCGGGAACTACCCGAGTATTCTGTCCAGATAAAATACTACAGGCAGATGCTTGGAGCTATTCCTTTCTGATCATTCCTACTACAAAATTTGTCATCGCTTTTCGTTTTTGAGAGTAAAGCTCTAAAAAGTAAGGATTTCATCTAACAATAAGCCAGTAATGAAACGAAAAACATCCAATAAAAGAAAATATTATTCAATGAAACTATAATATGTATAAGGATCAACATTAAAAAGACAAAATATTACATCACAAAGGATGTAACTTACATGAGTTCTCTAAATCTCATAATAGACTCAACAGAACCATTGTGCATTTTTAACAGAAGTTGTTCCAAATTTGTTACGATCTTTCTAGCACCCGCATCAGAGGATTTCAGAGTTCTGATAGAAGAGAGATTTACTGGATCGCGAAACATTGTATATTTTATACTACGAGGTGAACATTGTAGATTCTACTGTAAAGTAAGTTTCATCCATATACGAACCGTGTGAAGCATTTTATCAACCGAGTTTGGAAGTAGAAATACGATATACGTATAAACTTTACTGAAAAACGATTGCCCTGGTTAAGTTCGAGCCAGGGAATTTATATCAGCTTACCGACTATACATCCTTAAATTTTTTATTAATAATATTGAAAGTGATTTGTAAATTTGAAAAGAAAATACGATGAATCGATGCAGATAAAAGAATTTTATTTTCGAAGATCAAAATTTTGCAAAGATTAGACGTAAAACTCTAATTGAAGACCATTTTCCCAGAGGGAAAATTAATGGAGAATTAATTGAGCGCATTTAAAGAAACCTAATAGCAGTTTTAAGCGCATTTACTTAAACATTAATTTTACGGGAAACACAAATGGGAGTGAAGGTTGCTTTTCATGTTTTCTAGGAAAAAGTGTTAAAGGTCGGCCATCTTTAGAAAAACGATCGGATCAGCACTCCAGCCTTGTGGGAACGGTCTTGAGGTGTCTTAACGACATGAAAACGCTTTCCTGACTTTTTCTCCATCGGCATCGAGTTTTCTCCCCGCCAGAACGTAAAACTCTGAAACGAACTCGTCTTTTTAATCTTCTTATTCTTCGACACCGCTTCTGGAACCACATTTTCGCGAGAATTTCTCCCTAAGTCCTACTCTTTACGACTTTATTTTACTTAAAACTGTTCTTTGATACTCTTTAAGTATTTAAAATTGGATAACTTTCAAAGAAAAAGAGGAGTCTTTTCTTTTAGCGCAGAAAATTAAATGGTTAGATCTCGTATTCTCTAAAGAGAGCATGATTAAAACTTGTATATGTCAAGTTACTGCTGAATCTACTGATCAATAAATTATTACTCATTTCATAATGAATCTGTCATAAGCCATTCTATCTGTGATGTAAAATAAGAGATGCAGACGAGAAGTTCATTGAAATTTGCGAACGATCTCCTGTTGGAAGTCTCGATATCGGTCGAGAAACTCGAAATAAATTATGCATCGTAATTTGATGGCAAGTTTAACAGTTACCAGACCCCAAAATATACCTGGAACAGCGTACTTTGCACAAGTAGGCAAGTCGTTGTAATTACCATGAGAGGTAGCACATTACATTTGCATTTTGCACACATTCAAATGTGGATATCTAACCGTGTGTTCTTGTTTCTGCATCCTTACTACTGCAAAACCATTCAAATCTGTTCCATGAGATTTGGTCTGTATGCATTAAGAAGTTTCTCGTGTAAAATCACGAATTCCCTATTTTTTTCATATCAATTTATAATTCAAAATTAGACCTGTTATTTCAGAAATTATATCAATCCCAAGAATATTATTTACACGAAAATTCTCATATCAATATTAATTGACACTGAAATATATTTTTGCGTGAAGAACAAAAATATTTATTTTTATAAGGAAGAAAACAATCTGTATATCATTCTCATAATAATCTGAAAACCCCTTATCAGTCGCAAGAGCTAAAATAAATTGGGCGTAGCCGAAAATTTGGCGTTAGACCAAAAGTGATTTACGGGAACTTTAGACATTGAGTTGAAAGTGGAAATCTGAATACAGGGTGACCACGAGTTAACGCTTCGCTAATTTTGGTTGCCTATTATCACAGACATTGCTAATAGCCAGTAATGCGAAATAATTTCACATGTCTTTGAAAACAATCCACTACTAATGACTCAGTTTTCTGGTCGCAAAGATTTTATGTATATGATTATTTTAGGCACGAACATGTAACACTGAAAATTACATAGTACATAAAAAAGGTATTGTTTTGACTGTTCTATATAAACTTTTTTAAATACGAGTAGACTTCAAGTATTGATTTATATGCCAGGAAGAAGCACAAAAAAAATTTCGTTGGTTTTATTCGAAGTTTGATCATCATATACTATACTTGAGCGTTTTTCAATGCTCTAGTTACAAGTGCAATGCGTGTAAATCAGAATTATGTCACACATATGGTAATGTAGTTATAAGCGTTTTTTGCTTGAATATGAATTAAAAACCTGATCGATAAATTCCTCACTGAACTATGTCACGCTAACACCATAAGCCACAAATTGGCGGTGGCGCTGTAGGATGCCCGTCCCACGTAATCAGGGGCCTAACCATGATGAGAACCAGAGACTGAAACTCTGATCCAACAACTTTAGTTATGTACACTTCAACTTAGCAACTGAAGAACCATTGAAATATAAAGCTGTGAAGCATTGAGCTTCAATGGAAACTCTATCTATAATCTCTACAGAATTTTAAAGTTAAATACAATTTTGAGAAATATTCTTTCGTAGATAGCAAGATACCTTCTCTAATCAATAACACTGTCGCGAATTATTTTATACTTACATAGACTCTCAGCTAAAGTTTATTGCAACAACTCACCTGAAACAAATAGAAATAATTTATTTTAACTATGAAAAGTTCATGACGAAAAGCTTAATAGAGAATTTATTAAAAGATTTTTATTCAGTTTCAGACGTTTTAGAATATGAAAGCATTCGAAGTAGACAACTTGTTTTTTAAAGTCTACTTTAAAATAGAAGGCCAGTGTTTCATTAAAATTAATTAAGAGGAGATAGAAAGTTAACATTCCCAGGCGTATAGTTACGCTTTAATAACTTTCAGCAACATGGCTCTGGCAAATTTCAGCGGTCGGCTACCTATCAATCTCGTTAAAGTCATTCACAGCACGGCCCTGTACGTATTACGAATCCAGGACAGGCTTTGTGCATTCGCAGCACTCGCCTTGTCTTAGGAAACACAAGGCAGTCTCGTGCAGAAGCAGCTTTTGGCTCGTAAACTTCGGTGAAGTTGCTCTGGAGCCCGACCGCCAGACCGCGACTGCAGGTTCGTACACACGTGCGCTGTCTTCATGAAACTATCGCGACCAATAAATAAAGCCAGTAAAGTAAGTTTCCTTCGTTACCCCTGCTGGAGTCACACAGAACAACTTCAAGGTGTACCAGAAAGCTCCTGATAGCCACTGTTGTTGAGACAGTCTCGCGAATTTCAAACGCTTTCCAAAACTTGAAACTTAGTATTTCTCCATGAATGCAGAGAGGTGCTTAGGTTGCGGACGTTTGGAAATATAGTCACGAAACGCAAAATATAACAGTTTCTTCGAAATTTCTAAGAATTATGATACGAGGGCGGCAAGAAAAAGCCAAGCAAACAATAAGCAAAGTTTACAAGTAGAGTACTTGATATCAAGTAGTATAAGTCACTTTATGTCAGCCGCAGGAAATTTTCAAAAAATCTATTTTTTTTTTTTCATTTAGATAAATTGTTTATACTTTCAAGAATATTTGAAAAGGAGAACCATTTCGAAATTCAAATTATTGCTGAAGTTACAG
>JAUESI010000018.1:9373100-9391702 GCA_032275145.1 Synergus laeviventris | reverse complement strand
AAAATTAGTTGTTGTTTCAAATTATACATAAAAGTACTATGTATATATGTAAAATAATAATTATTTTATGCTCATTTTTATACCTATTTTCCCGTGTTCCAGGGTGGTGTAACCCCTTAAATACTCAGTGGTATCTCAAGATAATTTTCACGAGTGTCAATTAATAAAATTCGCTCTAAGTCAGTCATATGTTGAGTCCAGTAGTATAGGCAATTTAAAGGTAGCCAGGATTAATATCAAGTAGCATAAGTCAGTTTGCGTTCGTCATAAAGGCTATTAAATAGTTCATGTCTTCGCAAGTTAGCTTTGACGAGTATCAAACATTAAAGTTTGCTCAAATTCAGTCATAAGCGGTTTTCAGTAGTATAGATAATTTAAAGTCAGCCAGAATTGATACCAACATATGGATCAATTTGTATGAGATATAAAAATTAGTCAATAATTCAAAGAACTAGATGAAACTAAAATAATGTTAATAATCAATATTCATACAGAAAATTAAATAAACAAAGAAAAAGAGACTCATCTTGAGCTAACAATAACAGGAGACACGCTTCTTTAGACTCTCAAATTTTCACTACGAATTTAATACTTGTCTAAACTTATTCTAAAGTTTGTCATGCCACGTTTGACTGTGGATACACTGAATATCCGAGGTATTCTCCAAGTCAAGCTCAAAGTTTCGGATCGATGTTATCTTGTAAAGTTTCTGTAATTATTGCTCGAATTTCTCTGTTAAGTGTCAATGATGTCTTATTCAATAAATTTCAATAAAATATCGATCGATCGTTAACTAGTTTTTAAGATTATTCCTTCAAAGTAAAAATATTATCCCAATTAATCTCTGACTTGTGGTTCATTCTTTTTCTTAACAAACTTGTAGGTAAAGAAGTATTCCCAGATGAGTGTTAGGCTCGTTGCTCCCAAACTCGTATCCATCTCGGTCACAGCCTCTGGGGTAGATTGGTGATAGATCATGGTAAACTTGAACCAAGAATGAGAGCTGGTAGATGGTCGCAGGCGAGATCGAATGAGCCCTGGAGGTGTAGGGTGCAAACTCGAATTTCGAAGACCATGTGCTCTCTTCCACATGACTTAGCACCCCTTTCTAAATCTTCCTTTCTATTTATGTCTTTTTCTCATATTACCCTGGCAGAATTTCCCTTTTGTACTCTTTCACTCCTTCTCAGTCTGTTTCTCGAGACCTTCGCGAATCCCAACTTTCAGCTTTTCTCAAACCAGCCCACCGAGAGCCGCAAAGTTTCGAAATCCCTTCCACATTATAATGGATGATGCCTTCCGCTGCATCTACTTCTGGCAACAGTGGCAACTCTTTCTGGCACCCTTTCGCATTTCACCTCCACAGTATGAGCCTTGCATCCCGACCAATACCGCCTTTCTCCCAAGTCGTTGCTCCTGCATGCCACCAACTCCTACCGAGTTTGGCTTCCTTCTAAGAGGCCCAATAAATAATCGCTGGATTATACGGGCTGAGGAAGTAGCTGCAACAAGCAGCCTTGGTGTACAATAATGTTTACGCATAGTTTAGTGTACTGTACAGTCGATGCTTTCAACATCTGGTGCCTAAACTACGTGGGTCGAGTCCGCTTGTATACCCGAGTCGAGGGAATTGAATGCAAGGTTGGTTTCTTCATTGAAAATTTATTCATCCGATAAACTTCGAATCCACTACTGAAAATATTACGACCAATATACTAATCACCTGTATGAGTGTAATTTTAGGAAAAGTAAATTGTGATAAATTCCAATCCAATAATCTATTTCCCTTGACATAAATTGAGCTAACAGACAGAAAGTTCATATCGATAAATTCACACCCTCTATGTATCGAACTTTAACGTGTGTGCCACGAAGTCTTTTTAAGCTAAGCCGAATTTGACATAACTCGAAAGCTCGTTGGATATGAATAACATTTTCGATATTCTATTTTATCAATATAATATTGTTGTATGATTGCATAAGTTCTTTTGCTTGAAAAATTATCACATTAGTGAAAATTGAAGATTTTTAAACTAGATTATACAGTAGTATCATATATATGTACAGTAGTATAGCACATATATGTACCTAACTACACACAATTGATAGGTGAAAATTTCAGCTTGTGTATGTCACCAATCTCAAGTATCTTTAATGAAGATGCTTAAAGTATAATGAAGGTTGGAACACTTATTAATAGAAATTTTAAAGGTCAAGTGCAAATATTCTCCAAACTATTCGTCACAGCAAATACGTTGATTGAGTGGTTTATTGAATTTACTCAAATAGTCTGAAGCATAATTTCAAACACGTGAATCTATCATCGTGTAGTTGGGTAGATTTCATGTAAAATAATGTTTCAAATTCAAACTCTAAAATCAACATGATGGGAATCTCTAAATTATCAGTTGGTTCGAAAATTGCCGCTCATGATTGAATAAATATATGTAAAGTTATTAGTCTGTTATTAGATTGCGGTAAATTCATTAAGCAAAGAAAAAGTAAAACGTCTGAAAGATTGGAAATTATTTCAATCCATATTTTTTCAATGCAGTTTACTTGAAAGCAATATCCGCAAATTAATAGCCATTGTTATTTTATAGAGCGGAAAGGAGTTTCGTGTCCTATAACAAGGAGCTTTATGTACAGTACGGTAATCCTTAGTGCACTATAAAGGAAGCAATGTATTTTTGATACGTATATGGATACAGCAGGGAGTTAATTAAAGCTCCTGTAGCATGGCGTTTCTAAGTAAATAGTGAGCTGCCCTAAAAGTATATATTCAGTATATATGCAGCACTGCGAGTAGTGCATACTTAACAGTAAATATTCGGGGGTGGCCGCCAACGAACCTGTTAATTGCAAGGGGACTACTTAGTAATTCGTAATAGTCTACAATAACATGCAAAACCATGTTTGATATCGATTAGCTCATCGCTGAACAAATTTTACAAGTTTATTATTCACAAGAGAGTAGCGTTGGACGAATTGTATCAGCCCAAACAATCTTGGCATGGGAATTCAAATAATATTATAAATCGCAAAATTGTTACTTAATCCCTTTATCAGTATTATTTTCATTGAAAGAATATCAGTTGTATATTCAAAGAGTAATGTAGCGTAGCTGATAATTATTTATATACGCAAATACCATATATAAAGTGATGATGAAATCGCAGAAGAGAACGTTATGGATATGACAGTATAATATCCTGCAAACATCACCTTTGTTGAAATGTTAAAATAATTGTAATTTGAAAATGAATTTATACTGGCTACTCATGTTACAAAATTGAAAGATATTCAAAAAACCTGACATTCACGAACCAACAATGAGATTCCAAATATTGTAATAATCCCTGCGCATTCCAGTTTACTAATTGAATTGTAGTACTTGACCACACACACATAAAATGACATTAAAAACATATTTCCTAACTTTAGCACCTTGTCTTCAAGGAAGAGACAAATGTCATACAAGTAAGCACGCTAGCATTTCTCGAACTTGCTGAATTTATGTTTCAAAGTTAAATTACATGTTCATGATATACGCCATTTCACCGACTCATACACACAAAGGGTCAGACGCCTCAAAGCACTCCTATAGAAGCAATTTGCCCTTTTCTTGTAAATAATTAATCACGTAATTGCACAAAGTTTGCTTGATAATATGTAATAACTGTTATTAAATAACTATAAGAGGACTTGTGCAGAATTACAAGTTTCTTCCATTCGCGACCTAACTTACACAAGTACGAAGTCTTCTAGATAATTTAGATAATTTAAATATATCGTCCCTCTTCAGAGAAGGATTTCAATTTCAATTCGAAAAGGTAGAAGAGGGTGAATCCCTAATTCGTCAGTCAGGAAACAATCTACCCCAATACTTTGAGGGTAAATGAATTTTGGGTTGAACAGCCCGAGGCTAACATTCATTCGCGTGGAATGTTTAGGTACGAAGGGGAAAGCTCGGCCCGGTACGGCATGACATCGGGGTTGATACTGAATCCGTCGAATCCGAGTCTCAAAACCTGCCATCATTTCTACCCTGAGCTTACATTTCCTGTGGTCAAGCACCAATCTACCGTAATAGCATGACCCTGTCTCAGCTCCACAGCATGTTAACCGAGATAGATAGCCTCAGATAGATTGAGGTTAAGGGTAAAGCGCTTTGATCTACGCCGAGTACTCACCTCTACTTAAGGACTGCGACAAGGGCTCTTGCAAAACACTCTAGCCTGCAAAACTCTTTGCTTTGTAACTTCTCTGCGTGTAAAAACCTGCTTAATTTGAAGCCTCAAAAATACCTTCTTTTAGCGTGCTTGTTCTTTTATTCACATCATTCACTTTTATATTTTCATTGCACTCGGAAGTCTTCTTTTTTGTATTTTACATCAACTGTGCTTATTTCAGTAATTCGACACAAAGTTTAAAAATACTTTTAAGAAAAATACTCAATATATTGTCACAAATAAGAGTCAAAAGTAATAATATTATTTCATTCTAGTTAAAATTTTTTTTGAATAAACAAAAACATTGCGCAATCGGTGACAATGAATGTTAATAAAATAATATTTAATACGAGGTGGTATTAAACTCACGTTTAAAAATCTGTTGCAAGTGGTGGGATTGTGGGTGTCTACTACAGGGGATGACTTTTAGGGGCGCCCACGAGAGTTCTCACACGTTTAGCACAACCGATCAGCTTTCGCAGAACTTTTCCCTCCTCTTATGCAATTTTCCGTAAGTCGATTGGTGGATAATTTTACGTTCACATTAGAGGTGTGCATCCGTCCGATCGAATTGACAGTGCAAATTGATTCCCTTTTTTTTTAGAACACTGAATTTTGCAAAATAGAGTTTAATTTTAGAAGGAACTGAAGCTTCCAAGGTCTCTTCGAATATATAAAATGTTTTTAAAACTAAAATTACACAGTTGCTTTTGAAATTATATTATTTCTAATTTATTTTTATTTTAAAACCAACTGAGCAGTTTGGATTTCGAGAACCCAATAATGATCAATTAACTGAATATTATTAAATTGAATAATACATATTGAAAAAGGTTTCCTTTCTTCACATCAGGTGTAACGAGTTCCGGAAAATAGATAGAATAATATTCTAAAGCTTGGCTTAATGCAAAACGAAAAAAGTATTTAGAATTATGATATAATTTTCAGGTTCAGCTTGAAATTATAATAAAAATTCATTAAAGAAGATTACATTTATAGTAACAATTTATAACGGGTTTTATGTTATTTGTATGTTTTTTAATGTTTTATGTATACAAAATTCATATATTTGAAAGTGTAAACGGACAAAAATATAAAAATTTTTCCTACTATTCTTAGGAAGTATTGTGAGAATAATGGTATTCGGTTTCCTGCACTATTTCAGGCTCAAAAGCTCGACTGGCGAAGCAAGCCGCAGATAAATGGACTGAAAAGAGATCCAAAAAACAGGTATCAGCTTCACGTCTTTGTCACTTTGAGAAGATTCCAGAGCCGATACAATTTATGAGAGGAATATAGAGTATTGGTCGCCGATCTGCGCTTTCAATTTAAAAGCTAATTATGCTCTTAATAACAGCATCGATTCGCTCGAGTGCTCGCACCCTTTCATCCTCACGTGCTGCTCTCTCCACGCTCTGCTATCATTTATTCCATCCGTCTCGCGGGAATATTGATTTTATACTATCGTTCAGCTTTTTACCTACCTACAGGAATCAAAAATTCAGGCTTATCTTCCCATCTCTTGTGTCACACGAGTTTAGCATTTATAAATCTTTAAATACAACCTCGTCAAATAAGGTCGGTTTTTCAGATGGCGCATATTTTTAAAAATACATATTGCAATTTATATAATAATTTTACTTTCCAGTAACGGTTAAAATTTGTAAGCACTTTAGTATTAATACCTAGAAAAACCAATTCCTAAGTCTATCTGTCTGTGGCCAAAATTTAAGAACATTAATTCAAAATTTATAGATTGAATTCCAAATAAAGGATTATACTGTGAGTTTCATTCAATAAAACCAATAATTTATAAATAAAAGCTCATCGCAGTATGATCTTACCGAAATATAAAGCGGTAAATGGGACTATATGATAATTTATTCGATAAAAGTCAATTAGCCAGACGAGCTCTAATTAGATCAAGCTTGATAAATTCGCCAAAAGTATTATGTCGTCACTCTCATCGCGTTTGTTACTTTTTTCACACCAACGCAACACCGGAGTTCAATACGAATATTAATAATTTCATTTCATTCGTTAATTGTAACATTTCATCCTCATGGGAAAATGTCTCTGACTGGAGGCTATATACGCTCGCTACTATAGTTATACGATATATGCACGCTATACGTTGTACGTTATACGAGTGACATCAGACAATACTTGGATGGTTCCACATGTACCGACACACTCGTGGAATTACTACACATATCCATTTACATAGCAGATAATGAAACTCGGCAATGAAACGCTCTCACCAAAAGTGTGCTGTCCCACCCAGCTCATCCGTCAGCAGATCAATGTTCACTAATGAATGCCTTTATTTCCTGTTTTACAGCTACCCATGAACACCCTGTCTATTCGTTCCTGTATTCGTATTTGTCCAAACATCTCTAGCTTTACAATGACAGTAACAATGCGTCCGGTAACATCCCTACAAGCCCAACGAACGATTAGCTTTGCTACACCGCATGCCACAAAGTACATGTGTTCTCTAAATTGTGAAACCGCAAGCATTCCCGCGCGATGATTCGTAAGTGGGTACAACATTGCGGCTTTATTCCACATTTCACGCTACATATTTTATAAGCATCGAAACTGTAATCGAGCTTCAAACACAAGGCACGTTTTGTGAAAACTTGAAACGGTTTCAGAATTTTCAGTGGCACGCGTACAGAAAAAACAAATCTGGCAAATCGATTTACCATTCGGTCCAGATAGTAATAAAAAATATGCCACAGCTTACTATACCACGAGTTCGAAGTAATCGTAGATACGAGTAATGCTCTATATAGATGACGAAGAAGAAAGTGGAAGGCAACCTGAAATGCAAGTTCCAGGAATTTTAGAAGATGAAATTATTGATGAAATCGGAGGATGGTGCAGTACTGATAGATCATGAGGATTTCAATGCTACTCATGAGGATTCAGATAATGTTATTATCATAAATAATATAATAGAAAATTATAAATTTTAAAAAAGGCTCTTGATAGGATATTGGTCCGCGTCGGATCGGATACTGATCGGGTGGCCGTGTTTCATTTCTGTCTTTCATTGGGAATAAGGATCAAGATCAGTTGGATAGATTTTCTTAGTTTGTCAAAGAGGATTCAGTCACTGCAAAGAATTTTAATTTGGTTAGATATTGATTTATTAACTTAGAGGCAATCGGCTGAAAAAAGAGAGTGGAAATAAATATTTAAATTAGGAGGGGTTTATTGGATTTATACAAACATGCCGTCGCTAATATCATACTCTTTCCATAATCTTTTCAAACTTTCAATAAAGACTTTCAACTTTTCTGCATTCTTCAATATTATTATAATAATGAGCAAAATAATTTTGTATTTATATAATCAAATAGATTTTATCAGTTTTTAAAATTATCTTCTCTATTGGTTGTGGTTTATCCATGGAAATAAAACTACACGTAGTGTATGGTATAAGTTTCAAGAGAAATTTTTTTGACCGAATTTCTGTAAATACCTAAATTTATGGAATTAATGTCCCTGTTCTTTTATATCATTACGCTTTTATATATTTTTACAACTATGCTTAATAAAATTCGAAAAATCTTTAGAATACCAGCCAATTTTTTAGAACAAGAATAAAGCAAGGAAAGGAATTGAAACTATTCTCATTCGTGTCATCCGAGTAAGGGTAAGAAAAGAAATAACATTTTTGAACCTAGATAACAAAATAAGCTGTAACTTTGTTTTGTGGTGGTTTGTTGAACAAGTTGTACATTGGCAACTCGCCAGTTGAATTCTCTGCATCCAGAATACAATCTCTATATTCTGTCGCGTTGGATGCAGTTACTCTACAATTTTGTTTAAATAAAATAGGCAATTAAAAGTGATTTATATTCCCCATCAATAAAAATAAAAATAAATAAAAAAATACTTCCCCGTGTTTAAAAAATCTCTCTACCATTTAAATTATTGCCATCTTTTTTCCATTCCATAAATAGATTTATTTTTTATTTATGGATTTATACATATTTATAATCATACATTAAATAATAGAGAATTCTACTTTGATTTTTAGGGAAAATTGTTACAAATAAGGATTATATTCAAGATATAATGATAATAAATCACCCATTTGAGAGAATATTCTTCAGTGTAACTATATAATATTCCTACAATTAATTATTCTGTTATGAATTGATATTCCAATGAAAGAAGAAATAAATAAACGAAATGTTTGTCAAATATGGGTACGTTGTTTTCCTTTGCATCACAAACAGAGGCTCCACAATGAAAACAGCATTCTCTTTTCAATAGTAAACGAGGTTGAATGCGAAACCCGATTTCTTTAGGGCTTCTTGAGCTTTGCAGAACAAGAGATATTGATCTCAAACCTCAACTATAGTTTACTGCTTTTAAAGCAAGCTGTCAAGGTATACCTCGAATCATAGTATATCATATTTTTATATCAAAATAGATATAATTTATTCTTATTACAAAAAAGGAAAATTTTTGAAGCAGCCATTTAAGAACAATGAGCCTCTTTTGGATCAGCCAATTATTCTTATTCGACATTCACGTTTCGTCATAAAAGCTTTTACTTCAATATATATACAGAGCGTAACTCAAAAAACAAAATAGTTAAAAATTTCGATCCTACTGCATGCTCTGAAAAAGGGAGCATTATTGTTTCTCTCTATTGTTATGTAACATAAGCTGCGTGGAATTACCGCAGTGGTTTACACCAATGAATCGCTATTGCTCTCGTATATGGTCACAGTTTCTCTTCATTGTAGCACTACTGCTAGTATGTACAATTGTACATTGTGCAGGTTCACCGCTTACAATACAATTTTTTGTGGTTTAGTTTGCATGTGAAGATTGCTGGCATTCGGAGGTGTTTGGATGAGAGAAAGATTCAGAGGCGGTATAAAAAAAAAGAAAAACGTTGTGAAAGAAGTGATAAATATATTATGTCAAAAATCCACTTTCGTCGGTTTTAAAAATTGATAAAGGAGCTGTAAGCTGCTAAACTCAACCCAATTTTCAAATCTAAAAGACAAATATTAATTAGTTTTTGCTTTGAAATAACATAAGTTGGATGAAAAATATATTTTGGATAAAATATTAATATTTTCAGTGAGGATTGAGCTAATGGAATACGCCAATAAAATCGAGATTTTAAAAATATTTTTTCTAACAGAAGCATACACAAACACGATTTCGCTGGTGTAGTATATCAGCTTTTTTGTAGGACGATTTTTCCATTTTATTACATAACAGAACATAAACATGAACAGTTATAGAGTTCAGATTCATAAAAGCTTTCTGGATTAAAAATGCATTTTATGTTGTGTAACGTGTGTGCAAGGTATGAAAGGATTTAATGAAACCTTGCATTGATGCTAATGAAGTTTTTACGACACCTTTTAAAAAAGAGAAGTTGTATCCGAAACGCAGAGTTTTTTTTATTAAGATAGGTGTAAAAATTAGACTAATCGGTTTACGTCAGCAATTGCAAATGTCACAGATGCATCTATACTTGATAAATTGTTTCCTGCAGACGAAAATTAACCCTTCACTGGTTCAACGAATCAAATGAATTTTAAATTAGTTCTTTTGTCATTTAGGGCTTAAAATCGTTTTAATCACATTGGAATTATAGAGTTACGTTGAACAAGGCACCCCTGAAGAAAATAAAAGACTGCAAAATGCAGACTGAGGTTTGAAAATTCAGACACATGGTTGGATACTACTATATTCGAGGAAAGTTCTTCGCTGGAAAAAAACCTAGATTTCGTCTGATTTAATTAGTTGGAAAGTGAATTCTCTATACGAAGGTGAAAGGGGTGGGCGACGATATCAGGGGAGCAAAAGTCTTTCAGTGCACGAGCCATTAGCCGTTGAATCACTGACCATTCAGAAGCACCGAGACTACCACAAACGAGACACACTGAAAATGGATGAGAATGTGTGAAATGACGAAAGGACGAAGGCCAAAGTTCAGAAAGGGAGATAATGAGAGTGAAATGGAAAGAGAAAAAACCAGCAGACTTCGAATCAGTTTTGCTACAGAACCACAGGCCCGAAGCGTAATTAGTCAGTCTGCAAAAAAAAATACCCAGAGAAGACCATTTTATCCACTTACAATACTACGCTTATTTACTCTGTCTTCAACCCTTTATCTTTATTAGAGAAAACAAGAAAATTGTTATTGTATAAATTCTCAAATATTTAGATTTAAAGGGGGAATTTTCTAGCGAAAGCGTTCTTTCATTCATGGCAAAATCTTATATTCTCTGAAGTAAACTTCCTTGGAAAAATGGAAAACTTGACTATAAAGTGTAGAAAATTTTGGGCATAAGAATATGAAGCCATATTCAATGAATTATAGACCCTTGCGGTGGGAAAAGTTTTCTCTTGTTAGTACCGAATCATCAAAATGAGTTTAAACTTTTATGAGTTTCAGATGGTAACTCGATGGAAATTTCATAAATTGACCTCAGCTTGTAATTCTTATAGAATACTTATTCATTACAGTAAAATTTCTGTTTAAAGAAATATAAAGTTTCAAGTTCTCTTTGTAAATCCAGATAGGTAAATTTTGCAATTCAAAGTCATTCTGTCAGAGTTCAGATAGATATTTTTATACTTGTATGATATAAATATTATATGGAATATTTAATTATAAAAAGCTGTTGAATTTTGAATAGAATGTTAATGAAATATAAAACGATTTTTAAGATAAAATTTTAGAGTGAAAAGTAGCAATTTTATTCCTCTTTTTTCTAGCACAGGTAACTGACAAAGTAACAATGTTTTATTTTTATTCTCCTATGTTCCGCAGCAAGAATATTTTGAAATGACAAATTTGTTTGATATATTCAACGGGAAAGGTGCAATTCCAATCTAGGTGTATCATTGGCACTATTTCCTGGCTGCCGCGAGTTTGATGGGTATAAATATTTTTTTGTAGATTGTATTGGTGAAAAAATGGTCTATGGTGGGAAAAAGAAGACACTTTTTTACAGGTTGGATGCTGGCTTTTCGTCAGTGGTAATGTCTATCGAAGTTTTCGATTTACAGGCAATACAATTCCGGTGCTTTCAATGATAGTCGAAACAGCCAGAGATGTTGAAGATTTCATAGCACTATCCATTTAGTCTGCAATTACAAAGCTGACAATGGGGTTACTTGCACTGCATTGCGATATTGGACCAGCAGGATGTCATGAAAATTGCACAACGTTCTCTTGCGATCAGAAATCACAATAACTAGACGGAAATGGCGCTAGTGACATCAAGAAATTGCTTCATTTGGTATACGCAACCTTTAATTTCGTAAGGACACTATTCAACCTATTGGAGATCGGTACGATAAGCTTCCATTAAGTTCCACTCTGTCACATTCAGAGATTTGATGAGGTACCTGATTTTAAACTAACGTTTTTTCTGTATTACGGAGTAGAAGAAAAGGAATAACGAGATGAAAAGTAACGATTTTTATATTCCATTTTACTTATTTTTAGAAGAAAATTAAATTATCTGAATAGATATTCATAAGGTAGAAAAAGCTTTCTTTAAAAAAAATGTAATGTGATTCTGATTCCTTATATAAAAATTTAATTTAATATATGCTATATACCAAAAGTATAACACCTATTTTCGCCAGAAGTCAAGAGTTCAATCTATCAGTTTAATTAGAGTTCGACAGCGAAGATTAGCGTTCATGGAATTCAGTCGAGGATCCTTAACACTTACCATAGTGTAAATTTATAATTAGAGTTGAATAATAAAACTAAAAGTGGTCCAGACAGCAACAACGATCAATCGACGGGATCAAGATATTTTTAGCAAGAGTTCGAATATTTTAACGCGATTTTGCTTTGCTGTTTTTAGCACGTATTCCAATAAGTGAGGGTAGAAGGAAATGTATTTTTAGACTTCAGATTTTTACGAAGTATGTTTTGAATTAATATATTTAATATTCTATAAAAATGTTCTGAAAGCTAAAGTATCCTTTGTAAGGAAATATTTCAATAATATTTGTGAAAAGTAATGGAAATATTTGTCGCGTATCACTGATTCGAAGTTTCAATCGATATTTTCAGATTCATGTTCCGATCTTCGGCCTCTGATCAGAGATCTCTTCCCACAAACGGATATACGATCCGCCAAGATCAGCTTGACGACGTGAAAAGTTGCTGTAAAGCGAGCTGGCACACTCTCTTGAGACTCATATGCCGGAGTAATTCTCACGAAAGGTGGGAAAGGGGACGTTTCAGTAAAGATATTGAAATTTTTCTTCTCTGGGTGAATTTATAGCTCACAAAATGGTCAAATATTTCAGGGGAATGACTAACGTGATCATTATTGTATTATTCGTTGAATACATTATTAAAAATCTCTGAACTTAATTATAAAATAAAAATTGTAATAACTGTTGAACTTTCCACGTAATACTTGAATGTATCACGAATAATTTAATTATGATGATAGATTTTTATTCGTTTCATGCCCATATTCACTGTTTGAAAAACATAGTTCCATTTTAAAGACACAATATACATTTACTTACTTACCATTATAATGAACTGTTTTTCAACGTAATACAAATAACCACTCACCTGAAACAGAAACCAAAAATATATTTATTATTTATTAGTTAATATTATTATTAATGTTGGAAAGGAGGATATCTATTATAGTTCTCTATATTTCTAGAGTTTAGAGTGTCAGTAGGAGATAATCATGGTTGGATTATCTCCAACATAATGTGAACACGTACAATATTTTCAACGAAAGTGTACAATTTGCCACTCATCGCACAACAACATTCGTGTTGGAGGAACATATCGATGTACTGTCAATCAGGTATAAACACGAGAATAGAAATCTACGTGAACATTGTACGAAATACCACAATTTTGAAAGCACACGCTTTTAAATGATTCGTATAATAAGTTCTAGTCGTAAGGATCATAAAATAAATATTAAAAAATAAAAATACCATTGTGATTTTAGAGACCGAAAGTGTAATCTCGAATTCTGAAATTTGCAATTTTTTTGGGAACTGATTCTAAAGAAATACATTTATGGATATATCTTCGTTTTGTGAAGTGCAACTGAAATTCCACGTGCAGAGAAACATAGGACTCTATCAAATCATAAAATGGATTGTAAAGAATGCTTCTTTTTGTTATGGAAATAACAAAATTGAATCTCTTTTTCAAGCATTGCTTAGGATATTTTATACGATAAAGTGAAATCATTTTTCTACATTGTTATGTCAAAGCTAAAGGATACAATTGATATTATAAATTTTGCTATTGTCCTAAATTTTTTCATAGGCTTTAGTAGACTGAATCACTCACACTGGAATTTAAATGACTGAAATTTAAAAAAATTTAAATACGTGAATTTATGTATCAGACTTATAAATTCATTCTGCCATCGAATATTCTCACCCAGGCATTGAATATTCAGTAAAAGCAAAAAAATTTTGGGAAAAACAATCGATGTTCTATGTTCGATGCACAATTCACGGTTGAGAACATTGACCCGATTCTGTCATCGGATGAGGGAGGAAGGAAACGAAGGAAGGAGCTATATATACGTTCGCGAGAAAGAATACGCGACTTTTTGAATGCTGGGAGGTTTCTTCGCATGACTTACCCTGTTTCTTGTAATTTTCAATTGAACGCCCTAAGAGCGGAAGTGACGTATGACACAATCACATTTTCTAAAGAAATAGCTGTTCAACTAAATGCCCAACGTTGAATGGCAATTCATCACTGAAAACAGTAATTTAACTATTTATTTAACTTAATTTATTTATTTAATTTTTGTAAAATTTCTTTACTTTTAGTATAGTAGTCAACTGCTTGTTGCAAGAAAAAATATCACATTTCTTTAGTGGATCGAATTTGGGGATATGTACATGAAATTCGTGAAGCCATATAATGGTGTAACGACGTAGAAGTAAGGGATGCTCGATGATTTTTGAAGATGTGAAAAGAACGTTCAAATGCTTGAGAAGATAATATAGACGTATATAATCGTAAAGTTACGGCACTTGGAGCAAAAGGTAGTTTCCGCTTTTCGAATTATCGAATGTCGATTCCATTTCTAACCGGGATCACATCAAGAGACGGACTGCTTCCAACTGCGGACACTATCAATTACAAGATTTCATTCTATACGAGTACCTTCAGAGACTCATTACTTTAGACTGTTCTATTAGATTCACGACGCTTTTTAGAATTTATATTTCAATTGATGCTCTTTTTTTCCTTTCGATAAATGAAATTCAATAAGTCGTTAGGAAAAATCTATCAATTATTGCATTCTATAAACCTATAAAGAGGAACTTACCAAATGTTAGAAATTTGTATGTAGGTGAATCGAGAGAGTAATTTATGTATTATTAAATTCGATATTCTGACCGTCTATTGTAATTGCACGTGTCGGCAGACTAAAAAATTATGGTAAACAATATAATTCGATAATGTAGATTTAATAGCACTAATTAATGGATTTGAAGGGAATTTTGATGAATTTTTGATTCATAATGAAGCACGTTTATGTCAGAAAGATCAGGTGTGGATATATTTCGATTCCCGCTTTCACGTGACCTTATTTTCAATAAAATCTTGTTTTGAGAAAAGAAATATTAAATATTCGGATGAAAATTTTAAATCATGAGATTATTTGCTTCTATCGGCGAGAATTAGTAAAATTTCAGTTGAACATTTCATGAATTCACCTGAATGCAACATTAAAATTCCAACTCTAAATCTTTTGTTAAAGGAGTGAAAAGCTGGGAAATATTTTCATACGAAGAGCTCTCGTCGATTTTCTCGGAGAATTTTATAATACACTCTTAAATTGCCTACCTAGCACGATGTTATATGCATTCCCTAGAAGATTTAGATGGCAGGAGAGAAAATTAAAAAAAGAAACAAAATCAAGGAAAAGCGAAGGAAAAAAAGTCATATAGCTCCTCTTCTCGAGGAAATTGGAATTTTCTAAGGTACAAAAGTCCTGAAAGGTGTAGTGTGAGCAGGAAGCATTTAGAAAGGTCCACAAAGTTCAAGAAGGCTTTAACCTCACGCGGTTACATATTCTGAAATGGTTTCGTGGATCGGATTCAGATGCTATTTTCGCATCTGTGGGAAATGCAGATGGGGCGTCACGTGATTTGGATCGAGTCCAACTTCTGTGTGCAACATTCGCACACTTGCTCACAGAATATCACTATTTGTATGGGAGCTTAAAGCTTAAGGAGACAGTCGCACTCGGTTGCGGAGTACTTCTTCCAAAACCACTCAGAAGTTTCACTTCTGTTATTTTTTTCTCCAGATCATGTATTTCGCTTTATTTGCAAACCAAATTTTCCATTTATACCTTGAGAAATTATTCTCAAATTTGATAAAAAATCGATTTTCCCACTTGTGAATCCTTTAAGATCAACTAGAGATTATATACTAAAATTAAAATTTTGCATGTTGAAAAGTTGCGAAAATTTATATCTCAACGACTTCAAAGGAGTAGGATGTAGAAATGTGCTGCAAACTATAGAATGCAATTCCCGGAAGTTCAATTTTTGACCCAGTTGACTGTTTTTAATAACGAATAAAAGTAGAGTGTTGTTCGAAAGTTCCGGAAAAGTTTTGTCTGGGTTTTTGATAAAGTATTTAGGCTTAGAAACGTCCATTTTCATACTTTAATAAATTTTCTAACAACGTTCTGATGGAATGCAGTAAGTTTCGCGTCTCTTCAACCACCTACTTTTTCAGATATTGAAAAACTTGTTATTCTCCAGTGAGGCGTTATTTTAAAACTTTACGTCGTTTCATATTTATATTGAGATGCGAAAATAGCGGACCGTATACTTGAACTTTTATCATATTGACTCATTCCTTGGACATAAATTCCAATTGCAAATGTAGTGCAATGTATCTTATATATTTGAGGTCGAACCAGAACATGATGTAATAGACGTAATCGGTGGTACATGTAAGCCATGTGGCTTTGTCGAGAGATGACAGGGGCGGATGAGCTGACTGTATGGCGACTACTATGGCGATTTGCCAAATTCTTACTATACGAAAATAGGTGGAGGTCGTAATCCAGGCCTCTCATTGCTGAGACAAATTCCCAAGAAATCTCAACAAAAAATTATCAATTGCTCATCTCCGATTTTACTGTTTGAAATCTTCAAAGTTCTGAAGAGAAATGAAGAATGCATATATTTTTAGGCAGGAAATAAACATTTTAAATCCTAAAACTTTACAAGCTGAACAACGAGTTGCATATAACATTTTTTTTATCTAAATGTGGTATAATAAATTTAGATAGTTATTGTATATCCCTTTTTTTGAATATCTTTTTAACTCACTTTTACCTGCTTTGTGTTGCCTGAAGTGATTTTGTTGGAACTTTCCGAATACCAATAGAACACTAGAAATTCAATGCGATGGAGGCTAGAGTGAAAAATACGCGGGGAAATAAAGACTGGTAGCTGGAGGCGGGTTTATGCATATCAAGACCCTCTTTGAAAGGGAGGAAAAACTAAATTAAAACTCTCAAAGCAGTAAACGAGAGTGTTTTTGACGGGCAGTATTTCCTTTAAAGCCTTTTACTATACATATTACTTTCTCGTCCCAAAAGATACCCGTATAACAAAAATTTTCCATGAACCTTCGGGAATATTCCCAAGGAAGGTTCATAGAATGTTGTTAAGGAATTTTCCTGGAAAATTGTGTTATAAAAAATTCAAGAAATATTGGGCGGAAACTTTCCCGGAAGGTCAAGTTCACACATCAAGTTCACGGGTCAAGTTCAGTTAAAACTGTTTTGGTAATATTGAAACTGTTTTAATTTAATTATTATAGTTTCCGTCCATTTATTACCTGAAATTGTATAACACAGTTGTCCACGTAAATTTTTTTAGGAATATTCCCTGAAACATTTTTCGGAATGTTCTATGGAAACTTTTATGCTCTACGGGTATTTATTCAAACCTAGAAAGATAATTGCATCTTCATTCTTTATTATTTTGTGGAGGGAAATTTTACATGCAAAAGCTATACTTTTATTAAAAGTCAGTGTTTTGACATTTTAGGTGAAAATTACCATGTTTTACAATTTTTATATTACGAGTATGTACTACTTTCTTGTTTTGCTTGATATTCATTTAAAACTTTAAAATCGAATTTTTTGTTTCAAGGCTTTATTTGTTGACCAGATAAATTCATTCGGATTCAATTGGAAAATCATTTTTTCAAACCCTTTATGGAAATATCCTGTTTCCAAATACCTATAGGAAAAATATTTTTTCACGCTTCTTTGGCTTTAATAAAATATTTGTATGGTTTGTTGCTGGGAATGATCGTCATTTGAAAATTAATGGAAAATTCGTATAATATGACTAATGAGCAATGCATTAATGTAATTCTTCAAATGGTTAAATCAGCGGGTATTTCTGCCGGGAACAGATGGACTTAAGTATTAATTTAATTGAAATTGGAAAAACGGTTCCCTCACTTGCTACAAAATTCTAAACTAATCTGACAATTACAAGCAGATGTATACGGGATTATACAGTCAATAGAATGAGTGCTTCGTGGTGTTACTACCAGCGTATAAATAATTAATGAGATCCTCGGCACGGTAACACCATAAAAGTGATGCAGTGCCGGTGGCCAATAAATTGTTCCGATTACCGCTTCCAAATGGGTTAATATCACAGCCAGGACCTTTTTCCAGCCGGGTACCGTGATTTTCGGGAACTCCTATAAATCGCTTAGGTATATGGCATAAAAGTCAATGTGAACACTGAAATGGTATTTTAAACTGTTATAATGGGTGTAACAGATTGCGTTTGTTTTCGAGGAGTAGAACATTTAAATTTCATCGCTTGGACAAAAGGGGAGGCTCTATTTTCCTCAATTAGAAATTACATTTTTCAACTTAAGAAACACTTTTCCATCTCGTACTCAGTGAAATAGCTAAATTAAAAAAATATGTATCAGTCTCAATCGATTCCAATTATCTGCTACTCAAAGAAACATATCAATTTAGGGACAAATTTGGCATACTAAGAACTTTTACTATTCAAAAGACTTTAGAAAAAATATATAAATCTTTGAAATAGATTTAGTATTTTCACTAGTTAAAATTATAAATATGTAGTGTTGCAGTTGAGCAAGAAATACGAGAAATGAACAATAATGATTTAAGCTATCGTTAATATAAGTGAACTTCGAAAGATTGCTTATTTAGTATATTGTATATATCAAATGCTTTATCAGTTTCAAAATTGACATTTGAAATAACAAAATGTTATCACTATAATAGCTATGATTCTACCTAAAAAAATTATATATCTCGAAAA